>CM044434.1:39264287-39311249 GCA_024363595.1 Xenopus borealis | reverse complement strand
TGCTTTCTTCTGCATTTTCCTGTGATTAAGCTGGATCTCTTCATGTAAATTCCTTTACATGTGGCATTCACCATTATTTTTGTTGAGGATAGAACTGGCAAAATAGCGCTAGCGTTAGACGCTTCGCGCTCTAGTGAATTTGCCCCTATAGGAGATGGCTTTTCTGTATTTCGGACTTTCTGCATAATGGGTTTCCGGATAACATAACCCATTCCGCTACAGTTCCTTAATGAACTAAGCTCTAGATTTATTTCAGTTTAATCTTATACAGAGCATTTCTTAGTTTGATTATAAAAATGTGCACGTAACATTTTAGGTTCTGCTTTCACCATCTTTCTTTCAGTTCCTGTATCTGTATATATTGCAAATAATTGTAAGGTGTACGGCATCAAAGCTATTCTGGCAGAAAATTTAATTTAACAGATTGAATTAAGCATTGTTAGTTAGGGAACCAAATTACTGGATACCAATTTCAGTGGAGGAAGTGAATCGCAGGCATTGTGATGGAACAAAGGGTTAGATTCACCAAGCATTAGGAAAATCTAGTCAAATTCTCTGCTGAATTATGGAGATGATTTATTAAGCAAGTATGTTGGTTAAACATACATAGCATAATTCTACGTGCACCCCTCCAGCACTCCATACAAAGAATCTTCTAAATTACATTTTGCCTTTCAATTTAGCTCCAGGAGACAGAGACACAAATTGGTCTCTTACTGATCACACACAGCGACTTGTTTAACTGGTAAATATATGGAATGGCCAAAGTGGTTGACTCATGTTTATCCAGGATCACCTGCTTGAGGTGACATTATCAAGTAAATACTTTGCTCAACGAGAATCAATAATTTCAGTGACATCAGCCTGTACAAGTGTGGTCTTAATGCATTCATCCCTGATCAGTTTTCCCAGACGAACATGGTAAAGATGGATGTACTCATGTTTAGATTACTGTTCGCTCATCTCAGCATGAGAGCCCCAAAGCTGCAAGGTCGTGGCTACATGAACCAGCTCAGCATCACTAGAGGGCATAGGTCAGGATTTGAATGACGGGGAGGGCATAGTGAAGGGGAGGGGGCATAGAGGAGGCATAGGGAGGTTTGGCTAGCCACCATTTTAGGTGGGGGTTGGCTTTCTTATTTTGTTTGTTGTTTCCTAGTTGTCATGAATGTGACCTTGGAGTGTTAAAGGAGAATTCAACCCTGTAAAAAAAAAACCCTGTACCCCCACCCCACATAGACCTCCTCCCCCTAGCCAAACTACACCCCCCCCTGGGGAAATGCCCCAGACTTTATACTTAACCTTTGGCGCAGATTCAGGAAGCAGAGTTGCGCACAGCCATCTTGTGGGTCTTCGGTAAGCTGACTGGGAGATCGGCAAATTGCTCCGACTGCGCAACTCCAATCTCCTAGTCAACTTACTGAAGATCCTCAAATTGGCTGTTTGCAACTCTGCTGCCTAAATCTGTACCGCGGGGTAAGTATAAGGTATGGGACATTTCCCCAGGGGGCAGTTAGGCTGGGGGGAGGAGGGACGGGGTCTACATAGGGTGGGGAGGGGGTATGATTTTATTTTATTACAGGGTTGAATTCTCCTTTAAGGGGTACACTAGTTTGGAGTTAGAAGAGTTAAGGGCCGGGGTGAAGGCAGGTAAATTCTGAAGCTGAGAGGGCAGTATTGTTTTTGTCACAGCTTTGGCAGTGAGTTACAGAGGGGAGAGTGACAGAGAGGAGGGGAGGGTGGGGAGAGTGACAGAAGGGAGGGGAAAGTGCCAAATGGAGGTGAACCTAGACTAGGGGTATGGGACCTATTACCTGTGGTTTTCTGAATAATGGATGTTTCCATAATTTGGATCTTCATATATTAAGTCTATTAGAAAATCATTTACACATAAAAAAAAAAAAACCCAACAGGCTGCTTTTTCTTCCAATAAGGATTAATTATGTCATAGTTTGGATCGAGTACAAGCTACTGTTTTACTATTACAGAGTTGGCGCTATAGAAATACAATTTAATAATAAAAGGAAATCATTTCTAAAAATTTGGATTATTTGGATAAAACGGAGTCTATGGGAGATGGCCTTATTCTGAGCTTTCTGGATAACGGATCCTGTACATGTACCTGCCCAGTGCCCTCATATCTTTGTGCCCTAGGCATTTGCCTACCCCTAGGTCCGGCCCTGTTACTACTACCTATACTATTCTACATACATTATATTGAATATGTTATTTATAGTAATAATAGGCATAACATAATTACCGTGCAGCATTCTCTATTTCTCCAAACTTAAAAAAAATGTTTGGTAAGGTTTTTATGACCTTGGGCAACCTACAATAATCTCTTATTAACCTATTTCTTCTCCAGTCCATGTTGTCTAATGTGAAAGATTTTCTCATGTGGAACTAACGGCTGTTTTATTATTCTAGAATCTTTTAGCTTCAACTCATTTGAAGCAGTGCAGGTTTTCACCATTTCCTGATGAAAGTACAGCTGACTGGATCTGCCAGCATGATGACAAATGACTGATTTATCTATGCCTTACTGGCAATTTCTTAGGAATAGCATTGAGATCATTTGCATAGTATCATACTTTTCAGTATTTTTTTAAAAAAAATATGCATGAAATCAGCACAGTTGCATTCATTTTGACAAATCAGCAGCAATTAAGTGAGGTGCAACGCGATTGTATCATGCCTCCCTGTACCTGCAACAATGCTGGAATTATGGGAAATAATACTGTATTTCATTGACAAAAACATGGTGATGTCATTTGACATTACACTTTTCTCACTGCACTATGGACATAATTAACATTTACAGTGTTGACTTCGCTGTTCTCTTTGGTTATGCAAACACACTTAAAAGTAAAGGAAATCTATGATTTATTGGTTCAGTAACAAAGTGCAGATGCTGCTACTGTTAGGGTCATGGCAGATATTTTTCTTCTTTTGCGGTTAAATTATCTGCTACTGGTGGTTTTATATCCATTTCTATGAATCGCCTCATGTCGACTGCAGAAAATTTCCCAAACTGCGGGGCTGCCCTCCTTGAGGAGGAGTGCAGCAGAAGAGGGACTCCCATCGATTTAGCACCTCATGTGTCTTTGTTTATCTAGATATCCATAGAAGCATGGCATAGCATCCAGCTACAGAGTGAGTTAAGGGTCCATACACGGGCCGATAAAAGCTGCCGTGTATGGGGCCCTCCGACGGTCTTCACCGATTGATATCTGTCCGAAAGTCGGCCAGATGTCGATCGGGCGAGCCTAAAAATCCCATCGGATCGCGGCCGCATCGTTGATGCGGTCCTGCAATCCGACCGCCCGTATGGCCTCCATTATGGGGATCATCCTGATATCGCCCACTTCAAAGTGGGCATATCGGGGAGAGATCCGCTCGTTTTGACATCGCCAAACCAGCGGATCTTTAGGTGTATGGCCACCTTTAGAGGTTGTAAGGTAAGATTTTGGATAAATGCTGATTTGCTGCTCTATATGATCCTCTGAGTATAAAGGTGGCCATACACAGCCTTCTAATTCGAGTCCTTTAGACCAATTCAGCAGCTTGTCTGCCAGTGTGTGGCTTCCTAAGATGGGCCTCCCCAACCAATATCAGCCAGATTGTGATTGGATAGGATTGATTTTCCCGCCTGGCCGAGGACCGTTGCAGCTAGTTGATGTGGGCCTTGTCCCACCAGTTGGTATTACCGGCATTGTTGTCCAGTCATTTGGCCATAGTGCTGAACAAGGGGAAAGATCCGCTTGTTTAGTGACCTCACCAGATGGATGGATATTATAGTGTATGGCCACCTTAACAGGATGAATGATACAATATTGGTTTTAGATTCATTTACCCCCTTGAATATAAGGGGGCCACAAATCAATGCTGCGCTATAAAAGGAGCTTTAAGTCTGAAAAAGAGGTTTTGTACTATGTGACTAACTGATCAAGTGTTATATTTTGAAAGCCATGATGCTAAAAAAATAACTTTAACTAAAAATTAAACTAATGCTTACTTATGTTGAGTAAAACTAGACGAGTCTCTTCTTCTTTCAATTATATCAGTTTCTTTGTTTCTTAAACAACCCCACTAACTTTTCACGAGTTAAAATGCAGTGTCATCTACTATAGATTATAGGCTTTGCTGTTGCTTAGTATTTTAAATGAATGATCAACCTGGGCCAGTCTTTTAGTATTCATTATAAAGTTTTAGTACTATTATAACATTAACGGCCACAAGATTTTGTGTTGATGTATAAATAGCAATATGGTCAATCTCATTTGAATATTGCAGATAATAAGACAAAAGTAAGTTGGTTTATTAATACTTTGTCAGCCAGGAACACTGGCGCAACTCCCAAAATATTTGTGCTGTATACATTCCCCATAAATTCTAAACTATGTTGCAAAAATGATACTTACACTACGTTTTGCATTTCAACTGATTCCTCTTTTATCAAAATCATGTGGGAATTCCATTAATTTCCATCTTGGGTAAACAAAGTATCTGAATCCTCTTAGCAAAAGTAATGGTATTGACTTTGATTCAAGGGCACCCATTATTTTTTCTAGTTTATATGAACCTGCCCAGAAAACATCTGTGACATGATGACAACTTTCATGGAATGGTAAATGTGGCATAAATCCTATCAGAATAATCTCTTGCATTATTCAGCAGGACCACATGCTGGTATCTGGCCTGTGGGTAGGGCATTAACTTCAAGTAAAGTGACAGCCGGGGTACTGCATACTGTTAGGATATGAAATAAAAGCTTTGTGCTGTCTGCTCAATTAGCCTTCACTATACCAACCAGCTTTGCTTTTAGCTTGCCCTCAAAATAATCTTTTGTCTTCTCATGTTGAAATAAGCAACTCTGAAACTAGGGCATAGGTGATTAAACATGGATTATTGTAAGTATTTTAACAGCAGGGACCTACCCAAAGAGTAAACAATATCAGCATGCCCCCCCCCAAACTAATTTCCAAAACAACAACATGCCCAACCACAACTGTACTACTTGTATCCTTAGTTGAAAAGTGTTTTAATAGTCCTGGAGTCACTGGGGTATATTTATCAAAGAGTGAAGTTAAGAGTGAAGTTCCGTCACTAGAGTGAAATTCCGCCGCTCTCCATTCATTTCTATGGGATTTTTAAAGGCATATTTATCAAAGGGTGAACTTTTACTTCACTCATTGATAAATAGACCTTTCAAAATCCCATATAAAGTAATGGAGAGCTGCGGAATTTCACTCTAGTGGCGGAACTTAACTCTTTGATAAATGTACCCCATTGTGCTGCTACCATCAGGTCTCAGGTGCTCATGTGTATTCTGCAGGGTACTTCATGTGCATGTACTACATCAAACTTCACCCTAGAGCAGTGATCCCCCAACCAGGGGCTAGAGGACACGTTGCTCCCTAGCCCTTGGCTGTTGCTCCCAGTGGCCTGGGAGGCAAGTTTTGGTGGTAAAAAACCAAGTGTACTGCCAAACAGAGTCTCCTTGAGACTGCCAGTCCATGCAGGGCTACCAAATAGCCAATAACAGCCTTTTTTTGCACCCCTAGAATTTTGCATGCTTTTGTTGCTCATGGGTAAAAAAGTTAGGGACCCCTTTCCTAGAGCATTACAATGGTCATGACCAACATAGAGAGCCATACCAAGTAAAGCTGGGGAAATAAAGGCTGCTCAAATTATACATAAAAGTTCTGGCTAAGGGTAGCTGAAGAGAAGCCCCATAAAATTATCTTTGTTCAAGGTTATAACCAATGCTTTTTTTTTCTGAAATAAATATAAGTATATTATGAGAAAATGAGACCAATATCAGTATTACGTGATGCTCAGAACTATTAAGCATAGCTTAATGTTTAGTAAAGTATTATAATTCTTTGATGAACACACAAAAATATTTTTTTTTATTACATCCAGAGCCAGAATTACATATTCTAAATGTTTCCTTTATCATAGGTGAATCTGGTTTTGTATTTCTCAATAAATTATATTTAAAAAAAAGAAAAAGAAACTAATACTGTACATGTATATGCCTATTCAAGGAACAACTCCAAACCATTCAAATAGAGTTCAGGGATAGCATTCTTGAGAACAACAGCAATTTTATTTAGGTGCTTTGAACCTATAGACAGATGAACAATAATAGGTGAATAAGTAATGTTTATGAACAGTGATGTGCGGGCCAGGCCAAAACCCAGGGATTGGGCTAGGTTGGGCCTATTTCCGGACAAGATTGACGACTCTTCCTTCTGCTCTCCCCACCCACAACCTTACATTGCCAACTTCCACCTCCAGCAGCCTGTATTTATAGGCACGTGAGGCACCTGCCCCACCCCATTTCATGATGTCAGAAATGAGAGGGTCGGGTGCAGGACAATAAAGAGACTGGCCATGCCAGGTACGGTTCAGGTCAGGAGGGCTCAGATTAGGGTCGGTGTAGGTTGATTTTTTTTGTTGACCCATGCATCACTATTTAGGGAGGCTTAGCCATTCCAAAAGAACAGACCAAATGATATATTCATAGTTAATGATATGTTCTCAAGTGGAAACACTTCCTTTTAGACTCCCAAAACAAAATAGTCACCTTTCTCCACTGAGAGGAACATAATATCCACACAATTGCTGCCATGCCCATAAAATCATCTGATTTGTTCTTTTACTACTTTATTTAATCTGAATGGTTGGTGGTAGGTCGGATCCTATCTTTCATCGGATATAAGACTAAACTCATAAAACGTTTAAACAATTAAAAGCTTATTAGGATTTTACCATCATCATGGATTTATGCAGATTAGTCAGCACAAGGTATTGTTTTATTGCTATAACTAAAATATAAAACAGTCAGCAGCTACTGTATTCAGAGGATTACATTACAATGTCATGTAACAATATCTCTGTTTGGGCAGATAAGAGAAAATATATCTGAAGGAAAATATCTGTAGGGTATTTAAATGAATACAAGGCCTTCCAAAGCGAAAATGTTCTGGTATAATTGAAATTCAACACTGTTCCTGACATGTAGGATTTGTAACACAGATACAAATTTTCACAGCATGGATCCTTCCCTGCATGTATCTTTGTAGCAACTCTGAATTCCACTAATGAAGTATCATAGGGTTTGGCAGGAAACGATTCTCTCAGGTTGAAATGGTAAACGATGAATTGCTAGGGAATATTTGAATGGGCACAGGCCTGGCAGCATTCTCTTGAAAGCAATGAACAAGATTTGATTCTTGAACAGGAGCTTCCACTTCAGTTTCACATTCACTATTCACTATGTGTGCAATGCCAAACAGGGAAGAATGTGGAAACAGCCTTAGCCCTTACACTGGATCAGCTAGAAGTTAGGTAGCATAGAAAAAAAAAAACCACACACACACACACAAATATATATATATATATATATATATATATAAAGACAAATACAAAAGGTCCTCTGCATTCAACCCATTATCAATATATTTAAGACATTGAGACATTTTGTGCATAAAGCTACTAAAAAATGCCTTACCCTTAAAACAAAACAGGGATTGTTTGTCCATATATTGCAATATATTTAAGCTGGCCAACTATGTCAAATTCATCCCATATCTGGCCAGTCCGACTCTCAAATTGCATCTGATTGATTAAGAATTCTGTTGCTTCATTATACATTTTACAAAAGGGACTAAGTTTTACCTGCAACATGAATTCCCAAACTTGGTTGACCTTTTATTAGACACCAGACCTGACTATAGCTGGGAAGGGGTGGGAGCCTTCTCCAGTTCCCGCAAATTCTTGGGCTGTCTTGCATGAACTGCAGGTTTGAGGTCTCCCCAGAGTGGCTCGATGATATTGAGGTCAGGAGACTGACCTCACTTTATTTTTCTGTAGCCAATGACGGGTCGACTTGGCCTTGTGTTTTGGATAACTGTCATGCTGGAACGTCCAAGTATGTCCCATGTGCATCTTCCGGGCTGATGAGTGCAAATTTTCCTCCAGTATTTTTTGATAACTTACTGCATTCATTTTGCCATCAATTCTGAGCAAATTTCCTGTGCCTTTGTAGCTCACACATCCCCAAAACATCAGAGATTCACCACCATGTTGTACAATAGGAATGGTGTTCCTTTCATCGTCAATATTTTTTTTTTTTTAACTTAAGGGGGGGCCTGGCCACCAGTGACTTATTTTAACAAGTGGGGGGTCTGGTAACCAACTTTTTTTAAACTTGTAGGGATGCCCTGACCACCAATGGCTTTTTATAACTTGTGCGTGTGTCGGGGTGTTTTTACTGTTTCAGCTCGGCTGAATGTGTGGCTTTTTTACTGTGGGATGGGGCTTCAGGCTGTCCTGAGGCGTGGACCAGGGGGCCCATAAAAATTTTGTTGTATGGGGCTCCGTGATTTCTGATGGTGGCCCTGGGTTTATAACCCATCAAACAGGGAAAACATATACGATTAGGGATTTGACTATATTTTAACCAAGTCCATTTGAAAAAAGGCATGGGAAAAAATGGCCAGAACACCAGAAATTACTTGCCACTTGAATTTTCTAATTGACTTTAATGGTAATTAATTTACATGAAGTCTGACATGGTGAAATAACAGTGTAAAATCCGTCATTCATAAAATAAAATCATTGTTGGCATAAATAGTTTGTTGTATGATAAGTAGGCCCCCTTAATGTGGAGCAGTATGCTTCAAAGAAACATTGAATTAATGCCAAGCTCCAGTATGAGTATAATAAATTTAATGCAGTCAATAATGAGTAAATGTCAGTCAGCACATTATGTTTTCTGCGCTTTAAAGATTAATCAATCATCTGAAAATTGTAAAGATGGTTACAGTAAGTTGATGGTTACCGTAAGTCAATTTAAACTTTTCATATGCCAAGTGCACTTTACTTGCAAAGCGAATCATTCATTCTCAAATTGATTTTATTTTTGCAGGATTGACAAAGCCATGCTGGCCAGCCTGAAAGTCAAGTAAGTTATTTTCTACTTTTTTTCTAATTTTAACTTTTGTTGGTCATTATGGCTGTTAAAGAAGGGGTTGGCCTGCAATTCCCATCCCCTTCATATCCAATTAAAAAGCCTTTCTCTTATGCCACTCTAAGACATAACCCTTCTCTGAAACCCTGGACAACCTGCAAACTGCCACATACATTTTAAAACAGTTAATTTCTCCAATGTATCCATCACTGCCCCCCAAATAGGAAGTCTAAGGGCTATTACACACAAGCATCTGAAGCTGCGTTCTGGTTTTATGCATTCAGCAGCAGGAGTAGACACATTAAATTTTTTTCAATGGGGCTGTACTCAAACAGGCACAAGTAGGTGCTGAATGCAGGAAAAATGCAGAATGTTACGTCTGCTCCTGCTCTCCCCTGTGACTGAACGCATAAAACCAGAACACAGGGGAGCACAGCTTCAGACGCTCATGTGTTAGAGTATAAGATGTGTATAAGACTAATGACTTAGCATTGCTACTTATTAGATGTTTTGAAAAACCTTGAAATTTCCTGCTGCCTCCCATTGATCCATTGTCAGATGTTTCTAACAGAACACAAAATGAGAGGCAGAAGGGGTGATTTTGGGTTGTTTTAAGTTGGCTGAAACGTAACTTGTGTGCTTTCATCCTAATGCATTCGCCTCCAGCATATGCACACGTTTCACCTTCATAACGGTCCCTCTCTTTGTTTCACCCCCTCTGATATGATATGCATCCCCACAAATGTGAATCACAAAGAAGACATCACTTTCTGCTACTCAACCTTGAGATCATCACATTATAATCGTAGCTTACAAATATGTGCTCTGCTGGATATTTGTAGCATAGCACTGGCATTTCTGCACCTAGAGTCACTCCTTTATGTCCCAAGTTCTCCAAAATGCCTGCCCCTTTTTCTTTTTAAATACAGTAAATAATACAGAAAAGTCCATAAACCATCCTTTATTTTAGCTTATTGATAGGAACAGGCCCAGATTTGTGGAAAGGCCGCTAAGAACCGGGACAAGGGTGGCAGGAATTTAGGGGGTGGTATGCTGCACAACCGCACCTGCATTGGTTTAGAAACACTGGGGATGCGCTGAAGATATGATAGTTTTTTTAATTTCCTGTGTGTCAATACCCATTCATCAGGTCCCAATGATGAAAATTTGCATGAGTAAAGGAGAGGGGATGGGGACGATGAACAGCAGTGGGCCTAGCGGTGCCCGTTATGGAAATCCAGCCCTGGCTAGGAAAGAAGGAGACTGTGCCACAGCCATATCTCCTTTGGAAATGTTAACCTTAAGCTTAAATGTAAAGCTTCCATAACTCAATGTATGCAGCACCTGCAGAATAACCATAGTCACATTGCAACTATTGCAGCCATAGAGATTTTATCCACATTTACATGACAAGAAATTGCAGAAATTGCTGTTTATGCATCAGATTACTGGCCAGTTTACATACAGTAACTGTTCTGCACAAAGTTAGGGGCAAAGCAGTAATGGTGAAGTTCAGGACTGTATTGCGCTGCACTCAGTAACGGGCTGCCCCCCCCCCTCAAATTGGTGCATGATTAGTCTTTAACATGCACCCATTATGAACAGTAGACACAAGTGTCTGGTAGCAGGCTAAGAGAAAGTTTAGAGTCATTTTTTTCCTGTATAGTCTCCCAAGTGCCACCACCTAAAGCTGCCTCCATAGGCACGTGAAATTGTTCCAAACATTTGGAGGGTTATTTATTAAAGTATGATTTTCTCATTGGTCTTTTAAAGGGGGAAAATTTTCAAGGGTGTTTAAAGTCTGAATAAAAAATTTCTCCAACTCAGACCTGCTGAGTTCATGTACAAGTCAATGGGAGATATACTAGTCGGTGATGGGTTTCGTGCACTAATCCAAAGATTTTGTCACGTTTGGCCGTAAAAAAGAAACTGCAGTTTTCGGCAACAAATCCGAAAAATATTCTGTGAAAATGTCAAAGCAGTTTTCAGAAAATTCTGAGAAATGTTCATATTTTGATAAAAACCATAATGTTTTGAGAGGGATTTACTGGACCCTCCAATAAAAGCTTTTCTGACAGATCATACACTGTAAAATGCAATTCTTCTCCTGTATACAGCAGTCAGTAAGATTCTGTTTGTTCCAATACCTGAAAGAAATGCTGCATCTATATGTTTTTGTCATTGCCTTGTCTTACCTTATACTGTTGAAAAGAATAATGCTACAAATGTGTTGAAACTGTACAGGTATGGATTCTCTTACCCAGAATGCTTGCGACCTGTTCTTTTCCAGATAACAGATCTTTGTGTAATTTGGATCCCCATACCTTAAGTTTACTAAGAAATCATTTAAACATAAACTAAACCCACAAGGATTTTCTTTTTGCTTCCAATAAGGAAGCAAAAAGAAATCCTTGTGGGTTTAGTTTAGGATCTAATATATGTTACTGCTTTGTTATTAAAGAAGAAGGAAGCTCCATAATTCTGAGATTTCTAGATAATGGGTTTCTGCATAATAGATCTCATATCTGTATTACAAATCACTGACCAAAATGGCTCGCATTCATTTCAAATGCTGGGAAATATGTGCACTTTTGGGATATTACATTTGGGATATTATTATATTTCCAGTAGTATTCTAATTTTTATTTAGACTTGGGCACTTTTCATTTAAAGGTACTTTTTTCTGTCACTCAGGGCAGAGACACACTGCGATTTGGGGAGATTAGTCACCCGGTGGCAAATCTCCCCTTCTTCAGGGCGACTAATCTCCCGAACTGCCTCCCCTGCCTTCCCGCCGGCTAGAATGAAAATTGCCAGTGGCATGGCACTTGAAGAACTTTGTTTTCCGAAGTCGCCCGAAGTTGCCTCACGAGGAAACTTTGTGCAACTTCGGAAAACTAAGCGCTTGGGGGGGGGGGGTCTGTCTAATTTTTTAAAGTCAATTATGCAAGTCATGCAGCTCATTGAAATCATGCGGCAGGTATGGTAATTATAAGTTTGAGCAGTAAGTGGAATCTCATGTCAGATAATATACATGTGATTTATGATGCATGGAGAATAAACACTGTTTTTGTTGCTGGGATGAAGACTTGTGCAGGGGTGAAATAAATGGATCCTATTGTACTCATGTGCTTCTGCTGAATGTAATAGATTGTAGCAGAAGAAGTGCTCTTACCGCTCAGGATTATTACTGGAAGAAGAAGACAATGAAACTGTGCAAACAAAAAAGGCAGAAGAACATTTTTAGAAACAGAATACACTAGAAAGTATGGGAAAAATACATTACCCATAGGTAGTAAAATATTGTACTGTATATTCTTTATTGAGTTATTTTTTGCATTTTTTAAATTATTACTGTATAAGTAACTTTTTTTTTTGACATGCCACTTTTTTTTCTCTCATTGGCGTCTATTGGAGTAATTTCTGCAGGGAAACTCAATGAAAAAATTTGCTCACCCCTATAGTAGTAAGTTTAAGGTAATATAAAGCTCTGAATAATGTTATGCTTGTTTATCTAGTACAGGTATAAGACCTTTAAAGGTCTACTTAAAGGGCACCAATCATAACTAAAATGATTTACTAAGTAAATACACTATGTGAAAGTTCAAGAAATCTGATTTTTAAAACAGTTAGAATTGTTTGTATAATGTAAATCATCAGCTCACTATACTTTCTGCAAAATCTCCCCTATCTTCACTGCAGTTCTAGCTGAGGCAGGCATCTTGGATTTCACTGACTCCTCCTACCTATATCTTCACAGCCAACTGCAGCTCTGAAATCTCGCACATGCTCAGTTGAAATTTCTTGGTTGCCTAATAAACCTTCTAAGCTATTTTGATATCTTCCAAACTTCTGTGTTAGTGCTGCCACCTTGTGGAAATTGCTGTGTGCACTTCTTATGATACTTCTAGAGTTTACTAAAGCTAGGCATTCTGGGTAGAATACTCAGGGCAGTGCTACAATCTGAGCATGCTCGTGAACTCATTTGCATGCTGTAGTCACAGTATGGACTCCCTCTGTGAAAGAGCCCATTTAACAAAGTATGGGAATTTTTTAAAAAAGCTTTCCCCCCCAAAAAACTGTATATGTAGTTTGATTAAACATGTTTAGGTTGTACTGGTCAGATTATTAATATGTGTTTGATTTTGGCTGTGAATGGTGCCCTTTAAGGGGAACAATCATAACTAAAATGATTTACTAAGTAAATACACTATGTGAAAGTTCAAGAAATCCGATTTTTAAAACAGTTATAAATGTTTGTATAATGTAAATCATCAGCTCACTATACTGTTGTGTTTGGTAGCCGAGGATGAGGAGAGTATAACAGTGCTTTATTAGCAGGTCATGCAGCCATTACATAACAGCATTAAGTCTTACTTTCACTTTCAAGTTGTACAGAAAGTCCTATGTATGCACAGTGACACCTGCAGGCCATTTGTATAAACACCACATATACCTTCTGCAAAATCTCCCCTATCTCCCCTGCAGTTCTAGCTGAGGCAGGCATCTTGGATTTCACTGACTCCTCCTACCTATATCTTCACAGCCAACTGCAGCTCTGAAATCTTGCACATGCTCAGTTGAAATTCCTTGCTTGCCTAATAAACCTTCTAAGCTATTTTTGAAATCTCCCAAGAACCCATTTGATAAAGTATGGGAATTTTTAAAAACTGCTTTTTCCCCCCAAAAACTGTATATGTAGTTTGATTAAACATGTTTAGGTTGTACTGGTCAGATTGTTAATATGTGTTTGATTTTGGCTGTGATTGGTGCCCTTTAAATAATAATTTAAATATTAAATAAACCCAATAAGATTCTTTTTCCTCCAATAAGAATCAATCTTATCTTAGTTGGGATCATGTTCAAGGTACGTGAGGAAATAATTTTTAAACATTTAAGTTATTTACTTATAATGGAGTCCTTATTTGGGAAATGTTGGAGTTTTATGGATGAAGGGCTTTTCAATAACAGATCCCATACCTGTATAATAAACCTTCTATATATCACTTCCCATTGCCAGCAGCCATTCATTGTAATTTTTACCACATTATAGTTCCCCAGTGCTGTGAATACAGTTATACAGATGTATTTAGATTAAAATTAGATGTCTACCCATTTATTTTTCATTCAGTGCACTATAAAGAAAATAAAGTTTAGATATCTTGATTTTACATCAGTTGTCATGCCAAGCCAGTTGTGAAGGAGAATTTTACTCTGAACACATACACATCTTACAAATTAAATGGCAGTGAAGCTTAAACATATAATAATAATAATGGTGGTGATGCTGTGCTTGTTTAATGGCTGTGCAGACCATGTGATCCATTATTTCCAAAGGCATATTTTAAATAAAATGCAAATCAGGCAGAAAGTTGTATAGGCTAGACAAGCAATCTTAAATGAAGCTCTGATCACTGAGCTTATTCCTTGCTAATGAGGCATTTGTTTTCTGAAAGCCTGGGGTGTGCTTGTGCCATACAGTATAATATAGTGTGCTGCTGTCTGTGAACAAAAACAATTATATTGTAGATTGTGGGAGTCCTAATGACTGCCTTATATGACAAAATCTACCCTAAACACCACGCATCACCACACATATTATAGTTACACACAAACCACATGCACCAACACTGATATCAATGAATTGTCATCCTATAAACTCTGATCATTGTGGTAGAAAATATGTACTTCTCACATATTTTATATGAATAGGGTTTGCCTAATCCTTCTCAACCAGAGGGGCCTGCTTGTGAGCAACATCTTGCTCACCCAACCTTTAGAAGTTGTTCCCACTGACATCAAAGTAGTTGCTTATTTTTCAGTTCCTGGGGGTCCGTTTTCTAAAGTGCAGTAAAGTTGACAATATGTTTCCGCATGTTATCGCTACGAATATTTTTCCGCCAGAAAATTTGCAGAGACTAAGGGGCAGATTTACTAAATTCTTGTGAAGGATTCGAAATTCGATCGAATTTTCAAACAGATTCGAACTTCGAATAACTTGTTTGGTACTTCGACCATCGAATTTTAAAAAATTTGATCGAGTCGAATGATTCAAATAAAAATTTGATTGAACGGATAAAATCGTTTGAATTTATTTAATCGTTTGATCGAATTTTTTCTATTCGATCATTCCAGTAGTCGAATTGTGCTAAAATCCTACAAATTCGATATTCCAATTCGAAGGATTGCAATTCGACCAAAATTCGATGATCGAATTCAAGGGTTTTTTAACCCTAGAATTCGACCCTTGATAAATCTGCCCCTTAGTTTACTAAACAGCATTGTGCTCAGAAGACATTGCGATCACTTGCAGTAACTAAGTTAATGAACCAGCTTACGTTAGCGGTAATTTTAGAGAGTTGCAAATTTTCTGTCAAAAAATTAAGTTTGCAAATATTTATGCTGTAAAATAGTCTTGTTCTATGGCGTTTATTATGGCATGATTTATGGCCAGCTATGTATCTTCAAAACTGATAAATTATATAGATATTATCAACAACACCGTAAGCATATTTCACAAAATCAAACAGATATGCATTATATAAATCCACATTTCAATACATCCAGTCCCCTGCCAGTAGAATCATATAAAAAAAATCATAAACAAGTTTTACCAATCAATCTGTGTGCATCATATAATGTAGTTTAATCTCGGCTGACGAAGCCTTGGTCTCTCCAAGACATAATTTGTCTTTTCAGGTGAATATAGATGGCGGTAAAATTTTGTGAATATTCTGGCATTCATTTTGTCTTTCGCACATTTCGCTGTTTAGTAAACCAGGCGTTAATGTGTATGTAGCGTTATTTTCGGTGAATGCGATAACTGGCAAACACATAGGGGCAGATTTATCAAATTCACATGAATGATTTGAAATTCCTTTCGAATTTTCAAAAAGATTCGAATTTGAATTTTCTGATGTTTTTGAAGGCCACTTCGAACATCAAATTTAGAAAATTTGATCGAATTGAATGATTCGAATAAAATTCTATTCGAATATTCGTCAGGCGAATTACTTGCCCTTTAAATTTTTATTCGACTGCCTAGTTCGCCAGATTAAACCTACCAAATTGCTATTAAACCCTATGGGAAGCTCCCATAGGGTTTTTTTAAACTATTTTAGATCGAATAAAAAAAATATTTGATCCAATGGTTAAAATCATTCGATTCAAACGATTTAATCATTTGATTGATTTTTTTTTTATTCGATCGGTCGATCGAATTGCGGTAGAAACCTTTAAATTCAATATTCGCATTTGAAGGTTTCAAATTTGACTACAATTTACCTTCAAATTCGACCAATAGTAAATCTGCCCCATATTCTTGCGCAAGAAAATTTGCAAATAAAAACCATGTTTTCTGTCCAACATGGCCTACTATAGGCTTCCAGTCTACACAGGACTACCTAATAACCAATCACAGCACTTTTTGGCACCCCAGGAACTTTTTTATGCTTGTGTTGTTCCCTTATTCTTTTTACAGTTGAATGTGGCTCATGGATAAGAAAGATTGACTTAGATCAAGGTAAAAAAAAACAAACTGTGAATTTCTTTATAATCACGAGTCAATTTGGAGCGATTTCAAAAAGCGCGCCGCTCCGTGTGAATAGGCGCCGGCGTTTTCAAGCAACGCCGGTGTGCCCCAGGACTTGGCTATTCGAGGAGGTTCGGGGGCTACAAGTCGCGGCGAGAAGTCGCCAGGCGACAAAATGCCCCCGAATCTCCCCGTCTGGCCTTAGCCTAAAAGCAAATTTAACATATACAGCAGCCAATCTTTCTTCCTGCAAGAGCAGTCAGTTGTACTCAATGTCAAATCACAGAGCAGGTAGGGATGTTTATAAGGGGGCATCACAGGGGGCAGAAGAGTGAAAACTGAAAGGCATGCTTATCTGCAGAACACAACGAATGTGCTATGTAACACAAACAAATGGTAAGAAGACCCAAACTGACTTTTGGTTACATAATAAAAAGGTTTAGGTACTGGTTTTATCATGAAAATATCAAAAAACCAGAGAAAATTGACATAAGGACATTTAAAAGTCTGTTGCATATCACATGACTGTTCTCAGTTTTTTGCTCAAAAATAGCTTTTGGCAGATAGAAGCACACTTCAGGCAGTGTGTGTAATCTGCACAGATGTTTGGGAATTGTAATAAGTTTCCTGCCAAGAGAAATAGTTTTAAAAAATATTATCAGATGCCATTTACATCCTGGTATAAAAAAAGATACTTTAAGGGATTTTTGTGGGAAAGGTGTTTATTACAACGGCGTCTGTTTATTGAAAGAAAATATATATTTTGTGATGTTCTTGTTCTCCTTGAATATTGTCTCCAATCAAAAATATTCCCTCTTTAATATGGATATGGGACCATAGAAACACAATCTGTGCTTTAATGCCTACTGTCCTTGGGTTAGTGTGATTGCTAATGATCTTTGCAAAAAAATTATACAAAATTAAAAGCAATATTTTTAGGGATTATGGGCCATATATAATTTCAAATACTATTTACATTGCTTATTTTAAAGGGATTGTACACCTTTTGGTTATTTAGCTTTTTATTTAGAATCTCTCCAGTTTATAATTTCAGCAATCCGGTTACTAGAGCCCAAATTACCCTAGAAGCCACTCATTTATTTGAATAAATACTGGAATATGAAGAAGAGAGGGCCTTAAGTTTGAGGTAATTTTAGCTAGTTGTGAATTTTATGGAGACAAATTAAGTTTGCAAATATTTATGCTATAAAATAGTCTTGTTTTATGGTGGTTATTATGACAATTTTTACTGTGACATTTATGGCCAGAAATGCATCTTCAAAACTCAAACTTTATTGACTGATGATTATACCATCCAACAACATTACTAGAGTAACACCAATCAAACATGTATGTATCATAGAAACCAGTACTTCATCCATCCACTCACAACCCCTTTTACCAACAGAATCATGTGAACAAGAAATCATAGTCATACTAGTCTCTCTTTGCATCATATACTGTAAATGCACAGTTTAATGTAGCCAATCACAATGAAACCAAACCCCCTGCCAAAAGCATAGCGGATGATGAATCCTTGGACTGTGATGCCCGCTGCCAATAATACACCTCTGAGCTGTAACAGCTGCAGTTGCAGAAGCGAAAGTGATAACTCTCTACCACATATTCTTGCGCAAGAAGATTTGCAAATTTATATTTACAGCAGGTTAGTAAACTGGCAAAAACATATTCGGCAATAATTTTGTCTATATTTTGTGCGCGTATTTTTATCCCACTTTAGTAAACGGACCCCCTATAGGTGTCTGTTTAAATCTAATTGCTGATTGGTTGCATTGGGCAACATCTCCAAAAATCTCTCCAGATATTTATCTCTAATGTTAGTAAACATATATGTGACGGAACAAGATGCACTAAATGTGCAAGCTGCCTATGCTGAAAGTTACTCCTCCTGCTCAGAGCTATTGTCTAAATCAGCAGTCCCCAACCTTTTTTGCCCCAGGGACCGGTGTAAAGCCAGCATTTTTTAGAAGGACTGGTGGGGGAGTCAACTGCACACAGCATCACATTCCGTGCACCCCGTATAAAATTCTGGTGCACCAAAGTGAAATTCTGTGCATCCATTTGAAATTCGGTGTGTTCGCATCAAATGCGGGCTCTGCTCGGTGACCCAGTTCAGATATGTCTCTGGACTTGTAGTGGGCCATGGCCTGGTGGTTGGGGACCCCTGGTCTAAATTTTATAATACACAAAGTATTGTACCTTTTTATTTTTTTCTGTACCCTTTAGGCTCTGCTTGGCATCTAGCAAAAATTGTGACACGTTAGATTTACAATTTCTTTCTTTTATAAGTAACCCATTATGCTTTACACCATTTCACTATGTTGCACACAGATGATATAATTATCTAAAATACATAACATTGAAGAAGCGTTACTTATAAAAATGGGCTTGTTCAGTTGAAACATAAAGGATAGAAAATTGAAGTTACTGAAGCATAGTGATATTGATTTGCAACGTATGGGCCTATGGGATAAATTACATTAGCTGCTGGCACAAATGTATGTGCTGCAACTTTCTAGAAGAATTAAACAAACCTTCTGGGAACTGTACTTGGATTGAGAGTATCATAAAAGTCAATAGACCTTTTTAGGGTACTTTATATTTAGGCTACATAATCTGATTTGCTCAAAGGAACGGTAACGCCAAAAAGTGTTTGAAAGTAATAAAAATATATACTGTTGCTCTGTGCTGGTAAAATTGGTGTGTTTGCTTCAGAAGCACTACTATGTTTTATATAAACAAGCTGCTGCGTAGCCATGGTGGAAATGAAAAAAAAAAAGGCTATATGGCACAGGTTAAATAGTGGATAACCGATAACACAATTGTATTCTACAGAGCTTATCTGCTGTGTAACCTGTGCATTTTCTCTCTTGAATGGCTGCCCCAATGGCTACATGGCAGCTTATTTATATAAACAATAATATTGTTTCTGAAGCAAACACAACAGTTTTATCAGTGCAGGGCAACACTGCATTATACAGTTGTGCTCATAAGTTTACATACCCTGGCAGAATTTATGATTTCTTAACCATTTTTCAGAGAATATGAATGAAAACACAAAAACTTTTCTTTCACTCATGGTTAGTGGTTGGCTGAAGCCATTTATTGTCAAACAACTGTGTTTACTCTTTTTAAATCATAATCACTACACAAACTACCCAAATGACCCTGTTCAAAAGTATGGATCTTTCCAGTAGAACTAGTAGAAAAAAAAAATCACAATTTCTTTGTTCATATGATGAAAAGTCACATAATTTGAAGGTTCTGGATTTGGTTAGGACAGGCACTTGGATTGAGCTGAATCCCAATTCATCGGACAAAGGGCGCATCCTGAACACCACAATTAGCACATAATCCATGCCCCACCTTACAGTATTCCAACTAACTGTATATTCTGGCAATTATATTGAATTGAATTACACTGAAGCATTGAAACCAGTGTTGTTAGTAGCTGATTTTATTGGCTGCAAAGGATGAAATACCCAACAATGAAAAAAAATGAAAGCCAAAATATGGATATTGCATTTATTTAATGCATAATGATCCACTTAAAAACTGGTTTTGAAGAAAAATTTCTGATAATTTCTGCTTTGTGCATCATATTTGTGTGCTTAGTAATGTGCACCAAGTAGGAGAGTTAAGTTAAATTAAAGCCCCACTGTAGAGCATTTTTATACTTCTCCCAGGTTTGATTAATATTAATGTGTATTTTTAAAGTGTCAACATATTGTGCAGTGCTGTAAAATAAATGTTTTATATGAAGAACATACAGAATTACATACATACTAACCAGTAACCAATACAAAAGGTGACAAGGGCCCTGCCCAAAAAAGCTTACAATAATAAAGTAACCTAATGCAGCTTATGCATTAGGCTTAGGGGGTGCAGAAAGACTAATTACTTAGATCTCATATTCGCTGATGACAAAGTTTCCCCCCCAGGTTTGCCGCAAAAGAGACGCTAAGGGCCTGTACACACGGGCGTTTTGGAGCTGTGCTCCCCTGCGTTGCGTTTGGCTGCGTTCAGCCACATTCATTTCAATGAGGTTGTACCCACGAGACGCATGTAAGCGCCGAACGCAGGTTCAGACGCAACATGCTGCATTTTTCCTGCGTTTGGCGCCTACATGCGTTCGTGTGAGTACAGCCCCATTGAAAATAATTGAGTGCGTCTCTACCTGCGCTCCCCTGCGGCTGAACGCAGCAAAACGGAACGCAGGGGAGCGCAGGTAAAAACGCCCGTGTGTAAGGGCCCTAATAGACTCCAATGGGTGAACAAAAATTGTAGCACTTATACTTCAATTTATTTTGCTAATTTTTTTGTGTTTTCACCCATATTCATTTGTAAATGTTACAAATAATGTTCATAGAAAACAGTTTTTGCAATAGATTTTTTTTTAGTTTGTGAGCCTTGCTAGAAAGTGTTATATGGTTTATGTCTTGCAGAATCATTAGTGCAAGTGTAAGCTGCACAGCCTTAGCTTTGACACCTAATAATATTTATTATCTGGTGCAAGCTGAAAAATAATGATTGCTATAAAGCAACTACTTTGCAGAAGGGTCCATGAATGTTGTTGCACTGCTGGTAATTGCCATCCTCTGGTTTAGGCTGTGTCATTTCATTGTTGGGAATTTGGCATACAGAACACGTACTTGGTTTTCTTGACTGACAGCATGCAAGGTTTGAGGTCTGCTTATTATGAATGTACACCCACCTCATTCATTGTAGACCATCCCTAGTCCCCCCTTAACTGCTATATAAAGAAACCAGATGCTTCCTAATTATCCGTTAGCCCATAGGATCATTACTTCATGGCTTTCTTTTTTAATTGTAGTTTGAAATAACAGACCAGAGAGCAGACCGGCAAGCATTTCTTAATGAATATACTATATATATAGTGGTGACTATATATAGGGCCCATTATCTTAACCATTAAAATAGAATACAATGCGATGGATTGGGAAAAATAGAGTCACCTCTTTAAAATGCATTTTGTCAAACTTGAAGAAATATTAAATTGTTTTTGATATAAAAGTATCATAATGAGTATGTGAGCATTATACCCAGTGTTTCCTACACTCTTACCGTGTTCTGTTTTCTAATCTCCTTCTCTTTCTGCCTATATAGCTCCTTGTAAATCTCTATTCTTTTCTCCAGTTTTGTGGTACATGTCCTCTTTTTCTATTTCCTTTTCCATTCCTTTAATCCATGTATTCCATTTCTTCTATTTTTCATCTTCTATTTTTTCTTCTTTTTTAAGTTGTAGAAGAAAATTAATGGCCAGGGTAATGGCATATTAAGCCAAATAGTTGTGTGAACAAAAGAGCCCACTAGTAAGATCTTATCTGGAGTATGCAGTGCAGTTTTGCAGACACGTGCAACTAAACTATTTAGAGGAATGGAAGACTTAAATTATGAGGGGAAACTGTTCAGGTTGGGGATGTTTTCTATGGAAAAAAGGCGCTTGTGAGGGGACATGATTACACTTTACAAATACATTAGAGGACATTATAGACAAATATCAGGTGACCTTTTTACCCATAAAGAGGATCACCGCACCAGAGGCCACCCCTTCAGACTAGAAGAAAAGGACTTTCATTTGAAGCAGCGTAGGTGGTTCTTCACAGTGAGGACAGTGAGGACAGTTAGTTTATGGAATGCACTGCCGGGTTATGTTGTGATGGCTGATTCTGCTTGGATGCCGGGTTTTAATTTGGAGGGGTTGAACTTGATGGACTTTGTCTTTTTCATCCCAATTTAACTATGTAACTATTATTAGTTATGGGCGAATTTGGGCCGTTTTGCTTCGCTGAAAAATTTGTGAATTTACCTCAGAATTAAAAAAAAAATTAATGAAATGCATTGTCAAGATAATTTTGCCGTGCAACAAATTTGACACAAGCAACAATTTTTATACATGCAACTATTTTGTCCAAATGCATTAAAATCAATGGGCAGCTCAATAATTTTGACTAGCGACAATTTTATGTGCATAGCTATTCTGACACACGAATGCCAGCGAATGTTTGCTGAATTTATTGCTTAATTGCTCCCTGTGAAACATGGAAATTCGGTGCGAATTCGTGCCTGAACCACCATTTCGTGATGGTCTGTGTGCTGCCTCAGAGATCACCTGACCAGAAATATTTCAACTCTAACTGTAACAGGAAGAAATGTGGAAGCAAAAGGCAGAACTCTGTCAGTTAATTGGCTCGTGTGACTTAACTTTATATGTTTGTGTGCACCGTTGAAACATACGACCCCAGGAGGCTGTCCTTATTTTATTTATGTTCTATTTATGATTACCCAATGGCACATGCTACTAAAAAAGTATATTATTCTGAAAATGGTTTATTTATATGAAGCAGGGTTTTACATATGAGTTGTTTTATGCAATATCTTTTTATAGAGACCTATATTGTTCGGGGGTATAGTTTTCCTTTAACTTTGAGTTAGTCAGCGACTTGAAGGGGGGACCACATGGGACATAACTGTTCGCTGAGTTTGCAATTGACCCTCAGCAATCAGCTCAGATTCAAAAGCAAAATGTTATGGCCCACGTGCCCCCCCCCCAAGTCACTGATTGGTTACTGCCTGGTCACCAGGGTAACCAGTTAGTGTAAACCAATAGAGCTGAAAAGCAAGAATAATGTTCTGTTCTGTCATATTAGACACCCAGTCACTCCAAACTTTATACATTACAGTTTTGGCTAACTAAATATATTAGAAACATTTTTTATTTTGTGCTGCCTATCTATTTACCCAGTTTTTATGTTTATACCGAACAATTCTTTTAAGGAAGTTGGCATTTATCTAAACCTAGGCTATGTTATGATTCTGGATCCATTTTTTTGTTTCAGAGATGGCCTTGCCACCTATTGTAACATGGTTTGAAATGATTTATTTGTTTTTCAATAAACGGGTTCTTTCCACTTGGCATGGCATCAATGTTTTTGCATGTGTCACATTATATACTGTATCTGAATCAGCAAAAGTCAATCACAGATATGAGTATGCCTCCTCTAACCTACTTGCTGTTTCCTTTTTAATGTAGTACATTATAAGTAATTGTGATCACTTCCTCAACTGTCTTTGATTTAATGCACTGCAAAGTACACACTTTTCATTTTGATCTGAAATTTCCCTAAAGGTTTAGAAATGATTACAGAAATACCACAGAAGAAAATTAACTTCATGACAATTGTATTAAGGGGTGGTATAAAATCTTATTCCCTGTAATATCCAATATTCCACTTGTGTTTATGCCCTGAAACCAAATGTATCATATATTTGATGCAGGCAGCCCTGAAACTAAAGCACATTGCTAAGGTCAGGGAACCACTTCTGTTTTGGTATTGATCAAATAAAAGCCTGATAAAATAATTTCCAGTTGTTGATAATAGTTTGTCCTGCTACATTTATGGGATCTGTTGTTCAGAATGCCTGGGACCTGAAGTTCTTTGATGATCATATTTTAAAGCTACTCAAAATAATTTTAACATTGAATAAACTCAATAGGATTGTTTTGCCTCCAATAAAGATTATTTATATCATAGTTAGGATAAAGTACAAGAAGATATAAGGTACTTGGAGAAAGGATCTTAAAAAAATTTGATAATACGATAACCATGTGTAGAGATTCATACTAGAGATGCACCAAATACTTTCAAATTCTCTTCAAAAGATTTGGCAAATAACTGAACCAAATCCAAAACCAATGTTATAATTGGAGAAACATAATAACTTTAATCAAAATTAAAAAAGCTTGTTTTTGTTCTAAACCCGTAAAGTCAAATTCACTGTGAATTTGCGTGTTTCACAGCCGGCGAAACAATTTGCAAAACTGCCGCAAAAAATTCCCCGGTGCCCATATTGTTGTTGGCATCAAAAGTCCTGGGACAAATTCACCCATCACTACAATGAAAATGACAATTATTATAATCAAATTATCCAACTTTTTAAAAATGATTTCCTTTATCTTTGTAGTAATAAAACCGTACCTTGTATCAAACTAAGATATAATTATCATGCACTGAGGCAGCTGGGAAATTGACAATATGTCTAGCCCCATGTCAGATTTTAAAATGAAATATAAAAACATTTGTTTTCTCTTTTGAGAAATGGATTTCAGTGCAGAAGTCTGCTGGAGCAGCACTATTAACTGATGCATTTATTAAAAAAAATATTTTTCCCACGACAGTATCCCTTTAAGCACTAGGGTACATTTGCCATTGGTCACACGTTATAATAATATAAATCCAGCGGCACTCCAGATAATTGGTGCATACACATATGCATTCATAATAAGGGAAAGGTTTTGGGGGTGACCAAAGGAGCTTTATATTTTGAAGACTTTCATCAGATCATTATTTTATATCTCCCTGCTTTATTTTTTTATATAGCGGCCCTACAAATGTAGCATTAAGATATGACAATAGTAATGCTGTATCTAGTGCTTAAAAGAATTTGTATCCAATTAAAAAGCCTGAGGCCGCCAATATCCTTACACTAAAGTCTGTGCTAGTGACAGCAGTTTCTTGCCTCACAGAAATTCATTGGCAGAAGTGACACCTCTGCTTTGGGTGACAACTCACTGCTGAAAACTCTGAATAAATGACAGCGAGGAAGCTCTTGGCTGTTACACTGAGCCGTAACCAGGCTTGAGCCGGACAACATAAACCTTGGGCTGTCCTATTATTCTGTCAGCCCATCTAGTTATTAATAAATGGAGTCGCGCAGGTGGTGCTGAGCTTGTAAGCGTTCTCCTTTTCTCATAATTCAGTTTTCATTAGTCACCATGGCAACTTTGAAAATGCCTGTTGGGGGAATTGAAATACGAGAAAATAAGTAGACATTAAAGCATGGAATCATTTGTGGAGAGCAGCTGAATTGATAAGCCTCAGCTTCTAAACAGTCCTGCTGCAATTAATTTGTCCAAACGAGAGGGCTCACCTTGGATTGGACAACTGCTGCCTTTAAACTTTCTGCCGCCGGAGACACGGAGGTTCCCAGCTGCAACATAAAAGTCCAGCCAGGTTAGAGATTCAGAATGTACCGCAGGATGTGGTGAGTTTCTCTATTTCCTATATGTGGATACATTGGTGTATAGGGAGGGAGCATGCTCTCTTGTAAAAGTCATGGGGTTTAAACTCTAGTTTGCAAGCAGTCGCCACTCATTGTGAGGCACAGCAAAGCAGCAGTTGCCAGCAGTGGGGAATTAATACATTTATTGAGCCTTCAGCTATTACTGAACTGCCAGCTGTCGATTATCACCAAAGGCTGGCAAGGAGTAGCTGGAGAGCTGCAGGTTGGATTATAAATGTAGGAATCAGCACAGGACTTTTTTTTTTATTGTACCTTTTGTTGTGTTTGGTAGCCGAGTAAGAGGAGAGCATAGCAGTGCTTCATTGGCAGGCCATTTGTATAAACACCACACCGTTCATTGAAGAGGTTGTTCTCTTTTATTTTAACTTTTAGTATGATGTAACCGGTGATATTGTGAGACAATTTTCAACTGGCTTTTATTTATATCATTTATGGTTTTTGAGTTATTTAGCTTTTTATTCAGGAGCTCCACAGTTTGCAATTTCGGCATTCTGGTTGCTAGGGTCCATATTATCCAAGTGACCCTGCATTGATTTGAATAAGAGACTGAAATATGAATAGGAGAGAGCCTGAATAGAAAGATAAGTAATAAAAAGTAGCAATAAGGATACATGTGTAGCCTTACAGAGCATTTTTAGATGGGGTCAGAGACCCCCATTTGAAAGCTGGAAAGAGGCAGAAGAAGACAAATGATTCAAAAACCACAGCAAAAAGAAAAAAAATCAGGGAAGATTGAAAAGTTGCTTCAAATTAGCCATTCTTTAACATAAAAGTTAAATGAAAGGTGAATCAACCCTTTTAATGTTGGGGAATGACTTTTTTTTTATTACTAAACATTTCCATTGCTATTCCCCCACACTATTTTGTGTACTGTTTGAACTTATTTAAGATTTTAGGGGGCAAACATGCACTTTTTTTTGTAGCATTTATGTGATTACAGCAAAGAGGAATTCCCTTCTAAATAAATAAAGCAGTTAGAATAGGTTCTGCCATAGGGATTTCAGTCATGATCTGGCACTCTGGCCTAGTTGGCTGCATTTGGATGATTCCAGGGGTGAATTTATGAAGCTGTGTAAAAAAACGACACATACAGATGCAGCCACTTGGATTTGTGAGTTAAATGCGTTGTGACTCAGGGCTAATTGATGAAACTGTGTTATCTAAAGTTATCTTAACTCATTTAATGCATTTAACCTTTTCATTAGCATACCAAAGCTCCATTGTTTTCAATGGTGAACTCTTTAATTGGATGGAATGCTGTGACACAATATTCTGTGCTAAGTGGGATAAATGAGATAGATGAGTTAAGTTTTTCTGTGTTAAATGCACAATCCAAAGTGGCTTCATCTGTACTGTAAATACAATTTTCAGTCTTGTGTGCTTTATATATACAGCTATGGGATCCATCATCCGTAAAACCTGTTATCCAGAAATTACGGAGTGTCTGCCTCCCACAGACTCCATGTTATTCAAACAATCCACATTTTGAAAAATGATTACATTTTTCTCTGCAATAATAAAACAATACCTTGTACTTGATCCAAACTAAGATATAAGTAATAAACAATAAAAGTAATCCTTATTGGAAGCAAAACCAGTCTATTGGGTTTATGTAATGTTTAAATGATTTCCTAGTAGACTTAAGGTATGAAGATCCAAATTATGGAAAGATCTGTTATCCAGAAAACCCCAAGTCCCGTGCATTATGGATAACAGGCCCCATACCTTATAATATATTTATGTAATGTATAATATATATACAGTAAATAGTATGTAATGTAGTGACTGTGAAGCCATGCGAGTCAAGTAGTGTAACAAAGATAGACTTGTGTAGAAAGCACTATAACTAGTGAAATCATGTAAGTACATTCTGTGAAGTTATACTAACTATGCTGGTTTCGACATGTGTTTACTAGATTTACATGACTTTGTTACTCATAAACTTAAGTTTATTTAAATAAAGCGGGGAGATAGTGCTAAAATACGTCTCTAAATTCTGTATATCCATTTGTAAACTGTATGCAGAGATATTAGATACAGAATTCATGGCAAAACAGAAGAACAGGATTGAGAGAAACACAGCAGCTTTACAAACGTGTTTCTGCCAGCGTTTTATGAGCATTCTCCTTTGTCCAGTGGTGGAACTACTGGGGGAGCAGGGGGTGCAATTGTACCCAAGTCCGCACGCCCTGCAAGTCCACCGGCAGTCTGCAAGAGCGAGAAAACGCTCAATAAACTGCTTCCGGGGCCGGGGGGTGGCTGCACATAGTTCCGTTACTGCCTTTGTCTCTGGGTCTGGGCTCAGTATGAAATCTCTTTCTCACCTATTTTATATGACTTGTGTATTCGTCACAATGCAACGGTGTACCACTAGCAAGCCTTCTAGCAAGTATTCAATTGGTCAATCCTGGTAACTCACCAGAGGCAGTCAGTAAGAACCCAGAATAGCATCTGTATTTTAAATCAGTAAAAAACAGCAGCACTGTTAATGAACTGGTGATGTCCCTGTGGGTGGCAACGTTGGCAAACCGTCGCTTGCATTAGCCACTTCGCCCTTTCATGAAACTGCCCCTATGTCTGACTTTTCTGGCTAATTCCTGTGCAGACCACAGAAACTTTAAAATCAGATAATGACCGTTCCCATTGACTTATATACAATCTTATTAGGTCTGGGTATAATGTGGGCCGTCATTGTGGGGGGGGGGCAAGGGTCCTGGGCCCGGGTCTGAAGGGGGACCTGGCAGTGCTGCACTTTTTTCGAAGAGCCAGGCCCCCTCTACTGCTCCAAAGCCTTGCCTCACGAAGTCCCGAAGACGCAGAATGCAGAAGTGCCAAACATACGAAGTCCTGAAGTGACGGAAAGACACAAAGTCACGAAAGGAGCCGATACTGAAGCCCTGAAGTCGCGAAAGGAGCTGACACTGAAGTCCTGAAGTGGACTTCACTTTTTTTTTTTTAAATCCCCTGGCCACCAGTGTTTTATTTTAATACTCTATAGGCCCCTGGCGCCAATATTTTTTTTTAAATATATTTTTTTAACATGTAAGGGGGGCCCTGGTGCCAATTTTGTTTAAAAAATATTTTTGGGACCCCAATTTTTTTTAACTTGTAAAGGGGGCCCTGGCGCCAATGTTTTTTTATTTCAATTATAAGGGGGCCCTGACCATCAATTTGTGTGGGTTTTTTTTTTTAGCACTGATGTGTGTGCGGTCTTGTGATTTCTAATGGCGGCCCTGGGTATAATAAATCTCAAAAATAAATTTTTTTGAGTTTTTCGCATTGATACTTTAATAAATAACCCCCTAATACTAAGTAATCTGTTTTTTCTAAACAGACTGCTGTAAAAACCTTTATCTTGCCTCTAATCTCTACGGTACTTTTTTTATATAGTGCCTTTCTTTAGGGTCACTTCCCTCACTAAAGTTGCACCACAGCCACACTGAACACTGAATATAATTCCAACTGGGCTTAGAAATTGTTCTGCGTAATTGCATTTATGCAAGTGCAACTGCGTCATTTTTTATGCTTTTGCCACATTTGCATCAGGAGCAAGTCCCCCCTGGAGACTCCAATGACTCTGGAATTGTGGGAGGAAAATACTGCACTGTGGGTAAAAAACATGGAGTTGACATGCAAAATCATACTTTGCACACTGTGGTGTGGTAAATAAATGATTTTTATCTTCAGTCGCTAAAGCCAAATATAGAATGTGTATGTTGGCACAATAAAATTCATATGCTGAGGAAAACTGTGCAGAAAGGCCTGGTTTATTTAATGATTCTTTGACCAAAGTACACTTGTGGATTCCCTACAAGATCAGGGCAGGTTCATTATGATTATATGGGATTGGGAAAAATCATAGGATTAGCATCACTGTTCACAAATCTAGAGTTCACTGATCTCAACCTAATATTGCTGTCTTTGCAACCACTGGTTTTTTCAACCAACCGGTTGTTGTTCAGATATTGGCAACTTCCAGAGAACTAAAGCTATAGAAGCAATTCAGCAATACAGCATCTACAGAAGAACTGACAATGAGATGCACATTTATCAGGGGTTGAATTATTGTAGGTTTTTAAACTCCCATAAATTCTAAATTTGACTAGGCAAAATGTATTATTTAAATCTCATTTTCCCAACTAGGATGAATTTAAATAACCTGAAAACTGGAATCTAATTCCCCAATGGAATTGTAACTTTGCATACTTTTTCCCTGCCTGCCTTCCTCATACTAGACTTCTCTCGCTCACACCTCTCTCATACAGAATGGCGTCCTGTAGTTTTTGCCACCCTAGGCCTGGGCCTTTGAGGCCTGCCCACAAATCCAGGCTTGAATCCATTGTGACATATAACAATCATGACTGGCCATTGGGGTTCTCTAACTGCTCTGCCACAGAAAGTAGAGAAGGGTATCACCAGAATGACCATTGTCCTTCCTTAAGTACTCTTGTACAGTATGTATAGAAACTTGTTATTACTAGTCAGCAGTCAGTGAATGTAAAGTGAAGGTCAATATATTATACAGGTATGGGACCTGCTATCCATAATGCTCATTACCTGGGGCTTTCCAGATAATGGATCTTTGGATAGTTGGCTCTCCGTACCATTGGTCTACTAGAAACTCTTGAAACATTAAATTAACCCAATAGGCTGGTTCTTTTTCCGATAAGGATTAATTATATTTTAGTTTGGATCAAATATAAGGTCTCGTGTAAAAGGGGATATGTGATATTGCCTTCCCATTATTCTTTCCGAATAATGGGTTTCCAGATAATTGATCCCATGCCCGTATATATTTTCACGTATAGAGCCTTTTAGATTTGGGCCAGTCCTTACAGTAATGTCTATAGTCAACATCTGCTTACCCACTATATCTAATGTGGTGTTTGAAGTAAATTTATAGCAAAATTCCTTCTGCATCTGTTTTCTGCAAATTGATTTCATCCTATTTGTATGCTGCACGTGGGCAGTGCGGGCTAATCAGTGCTTTTTGTTTATTCTCATTTCACACAAAGGAAGGACAATTATGAATCCACACTGTATTGTACTGCTTAGAAATGGAACAAAACAGACATACAATATTATCAGAATACAGTCGTTCTCCCTTGCAGACTGGCCCTCAGACTCAATAGCACAGTACGAGATTTCCTAAAACCTTTTCCAGGCTTCAGTCTAATTAGATTTTCACTCGCTAAAGAAAACATGAGGTCATATATGGATAAAGATTCTACTCTCGTGTAAAAGATAAAATATTGGCAAATCTAATCTGCCCCCTGGCAACTCTCTAGCTATCAAGTTTACATTCACTAACTAAACACTAATGACCCAATAGAAAAATGGGCGAGATGCACAGACACTGACAGAAAGAGTGCAGATCCTAGTAGTAATCAATAAATAATTGAATATATGTCGTATAGCTTCACTCCCCATGGGGCATTTGGCGACAAAAGCTATTGTATTATTATTGTATTCCTTTGGATGTTTGAATCTATTGCTGAGTTAATAGCTTCAGGTAGAAGTTATTGTGCCTGTATGTAGCTACCAAACTGAATGTAAGTGAGCAATTCTCTGAATCAGTGATGTGCCTAACTTTTTTTGCCCTAATGCAATAAGTGTTACTGTTACAGTAACGTGGTTATTTTTATGTTTATGGACTTGTCCCTTACCCCAGCCTGTTGTAAGAGGGTTAAGATAACAGGATTGCACACAACAATTGATTTCTACCCTATTTGTTTAAAGCTACAGTACTTCAAGGTAACGTAGCAGGGTCAGACTGGGCCTTATAGGAGAATTCAACCTCCCATATAATAACACCTACTACCCACTCCATGCTCCAGCCCGCACAGATGATAACTCCATTAATTGCCCCATATCCAGTAATTACCCCTCGTTGCATTGTAAGTGCAGCGGCATACCTCCCGACTCATGCTCAACCCACAGTCCCATGTTTGTACTGGAAAGTCCCTATTTCTCTGCACTGAACTGGAAAGTCCCTATTTCTCTTTACTGAACAGCCAGAAAGGTACAATGTTTCTATCTTAATTGGCTCTTGGCAGAGAGCCCAGAATAGATACTTAAGATACAGTGTTGTCTCTTGGGAGAAGTTAGACTAGCAGCTTAAAGGACAATTCACCTCCATTAGTAAAACTGTAATAAAGCATAAAAACTACAGAAATGTGTTCAAACTTTCATAACCTGGCAAATTTTGTAAAATGGGCATGGTAATTAGGGGGTGTGGCTGCAAAAAAAGAGGGTGGTCAAAAAATTCAGTCGTACTCCAAACGTCAAATCTTTTGTTGGGAGGTATGCAGTGGAGCTCATGGGCACCGTCTTCATCACTTCATCGATTTGCAGGTCTTCTGCCAGATCTTCTGCTGCCGAACGATCAACAAAGCGGTGCCTGTGAGCTCTGCTGCGCTTACTCTGCAACAAGGGTTAACATTAATTCATGGAGTTAGCACCTGTGTGGATGCGAGCAGGAAGGGAAGACTATGCAGGGTTGAATTCTCCTTAAGGGCTCTTACACACGAGCGTTTTTACCTGCGCTCCCCTGCGTTCCGTTTTGCTGTGTCCAGCCGCAGGGGCGCACAGGTATAGACGCACTCAATGCTTTTCAATGGGGCTGTACTCACACGAAAGCATGTAGGCGCTGAACGCACAACACAGACACAACATGCTGCATTTTTTCTGCGCCTACATGCGTTTGCGTGAGTACAGCCCCATTGAAAATAATTGAGTGCGTCTATACCTGCTCTCCCCTGCGGCTGAACGCAGCAAAAATAGTAAAATAGTAAAAATGCCCGTGTGTAAGGGCCCTAACAAAGTTTTGCATCCTTTCACCAGGCTGATCGTTACTCAGCAAATTCACTAAAGTGTAAATTTTTCATTACGTTACTTTTCTCCATAGTTTCCTTCGCCAGGTTATACCTGGAAATGATAAGATGAAGCTACATCCTCCTTAATCTTATGTCAGTGATATCATATCTTGTAAAGTCATACAAAAGAGAAAAAAAAAGCTGGTGTTTTTCATATTTTAAAGTGGGATTGTGTTTAAAAGTTAAATATATATGTTTTAATTTTTTAAACCATTTGAGGGTCATGCCACATTTGTTTTATGTCTAGGACAATAGAGGATCTAATTTATCTTTATTTTGCTTCTGTGGACATTTTTAATAATCAGTGGTCACTTCAAGTATTTGCACCAACATCACTAATAATGACGTATATATGACCTTAATGTACCCTCCCTATTCATAATGACCTAAACGTAAGTGTACTAACTACATTTCCCTAGGCAGAATATTACGCTAGTGAAAGTTCGCTATGAAACGATCGTACTGACACATTTACGCTAGAGTAACTTTGTCAGCATTTGTCTGCCAAGATGTACAGTAAGTTTGAATTTTGATGAATTAAAGGGGTGGTTCACCTTCAAGTTAACTTTTAGTATATTGTAGAATGGCCAATTCTAAAAAAACTTTCCAATTGGTCTTCATTATTTATTTTTCCTAGTTTTTTAATGATTTGCAATTTTCTTCTGTTTCTTTGCAGCTTTCAAATGGGGGTCACTGACACCATCAAAACACAAATGCTCTGTAAGGCTACAAATGTATTGTTATTGCCACTTTTTATTACTTATCATTCTATTCAGTCCCTCTCCTATTCATATTCCAGTCTCTTATTCAAATCAATGCAGGGTTGCTAGGGTAATTTGTACCCTAGAAACCAAATTGCTGACACTGCAAACTAGAGAGCTGCTGAATAAAAAGCTAAATAACTAGAAAACCACAAACAATAAAAAATGAAAACCTATTGCAAATTGTCTCAGAATATCACTCTCTGCATTATACTAAAAGTTATCTCAAAGGTGATCATGTATATGCTGCGAATTAACATCTAACAAAGTGGGTGAAGCCTTCTGAGGCAAAAATTTACCCTTTAGTGGCTCCCTCTGTGCAGTAGTATAATTATTAATAGCATAAAAAAGTATTTATATAGTTATAAAGTGGTAACATAGTCCACAGCAATGTACAATAAAACTGGATTTATACTGGAGCGATGGCTTTTTCTTTTGTTGTTTTAGAAAGGCACTGCACCAGAAACAAGTGCATTTGTCAGGATGGAGTTCCCTAAAAAAATGACAGAGGTTGCACTGCCTCAGTTCTGCTGATCCGTACAATGACAGCCATTTTTTTTATGGCATCTATAAATACATTTTCGAGAACGTGAAGGCAAGCAAAGGTGACCTCCGGAGTTGAGAAAGTATGGTTCAGCTGCACAGACCATCTGGTTATAAATCATGCAAACAAAATACATAAAAAAGCTGGTTTCACTGCTGTTGCATTTATGCATTTTCTCTCTGTTTTGTTGCCATTTTTAGAAGCAGTTGCTTAGGTAATGATGAGAAAGAGAAGTGCTTCCCTTTATGTAAGGTTACAAAAGATTATGTTTGCCTCACAGCATTATCTGCCCTTCAGTATAAATGGTTACCAAGAAACAGTATTGTTCCACAGTATTAGAGATGCCGTCCCTTCACTCACCTCCAAAGGCTAGACACTCTACACATTGCCGCTTTCCACCAACAATAGGATCATTGGGTTTTAAATGGGGAACCGAGAGCAAACGTTTTTATGTGCTCCATCAGCTCATTAATACCTGACTTGTCTAAGATGTAAATGTTAAGATGAAACAGTGCTTTATTTGAATTTCTGAAACTCGCACAGTAAGATCAATGCTCCAAAATTGTATTTTTAATTTTATTTCGGATTTAATAAACCTGTAATACAGTAAAGAGCATCAGCTTAATATGTGGATACTGCTTGGTTTTCTATGAAAATGAATTTGTGATGCTGTGTAAAAGTCTCGGCGATTTAATTACAACCCTTCCCATAAGTGCTGCCTTTATTTCAGGCTTAGCACTCAGGAGATGTTTATTATAAAGAACATGACAAAAGGCCCCACCCTAGTTGTTCTGAAGGACCAGAGATGGCATAAGTATAAAATAAAAGGCTTTTTTTCCAAGTCCAAGAAATAACAAAAGCTATATTTTTTTTCCCTAAAACAATAGCTTATCAACAAAAACCCTAATTAGTGAACTTATCTTGAGCACTGTTGTATTTAGTCCTGCTAAAGGGAGGTAATACGCTTTGTACAATGTGCTCACCTCTTCTTTATGAGCGGGAAGGGATGGGGGTTCTACAGAATGGTTTTCTGCAGGGGAGCCCAGCACTCTGGTACCAGGGGTGGGATTTTCTGCCTCATGCCAGGAACCATACAGTCATGAATTCTTCTTTACTCGCATCTTGTGAATTATGGAGCGGGATTCCAGTGTAAATTGGTCCCAAACATAGATTTTTTTTTCCATAAAAATGTACAGAATGCATTTTCAACACATTAGTTTAACCATTTGTTGGTACGCTCTATTTACTGTAGCATAGTTCAGGCAATCCTGAACCTCTTTGCATAAAAGATACTGGGAACTGGGTTTTTAGTTTAGTGCCTCCACTTAAAGGGTGCTCATGAATTACACCTCAGGGGAGTTAGGACAAATAAACCACACAGTAAACCAATATAATTTTATAAAATATTAAATAAAAAAAAAACTAAAAAATGCAGTTAAAATAATATAAACCTGCCCTGGGGAACCTGTGTTGGCTATATACAGACAAATGCAAATTAGCACAGTTTAGTTCAAGTGTACCTACTCAAGAGCTCTTACACCCCAGGTAGTGCAACCTTTTCCCAAAGTACAGTTCCCTTTGGAATTTTGTAGCTATTCCCACGTGGTGCACAAACAAGACCTGCCCTCATACTGGCGACATGCAGGAAAGTATTCACATGCCCTGAGGAAATTCAGGTTCCAGATCTGGGGCCCACTAGAGCATTCGTGCCCATCGTGTTTTTGTCCTGGTGTCCCGCCAACCCAGTCCCACCCTGCAGGGCTCTCTTTATGGCTGGAGCTCAAATGCTTATTCAAAGCAGAGCACTTTGCAACCCTCTCCAGAGTCTACCTGTGTAACACGGTTAACACAGTTAACCTAAATATATAAATGTTCGCCAAATATCTCAGATCTGCAAGAGGTTAAATTCCTGACAGGAAGAATCACTTGGACTGTACCAAGATACTGACCAAAAGAGCAGAATATACCTTTGAATGTTTTACTGTTAATTATGTTCTAGTTAAGAAATAAATAGTTCTAATAGAGCAGCTAACTTCTGTGGGAAAGATCATAGCCACACTCTAAACAGAATCTTTATCAGACCATAATCTTTAATGGACTTTCCCTTACCCCCTGTCTATATCCTACCATTTGGTCTGGTCCCTCCTCAGTGCTTTAGTTCCACAGAAGAGGTGGGCTGGTGGCCTGTGATGTACCTGGAATTGGCAGTGTTCTCCTTACTGTTTTACAGGTCCTCAGCAGACAGTGCCAATCAATAAAGCATTTTAAAGTTATGATATCTCTGCCTGTGTTCGAGTCCTTATACCTGTTGCAGTAACAACGCCTACACTGGTGGAGTGTGTGGATCAGAGGGCCACGTGGGTCGGTGTGACGGAAAAGGAGGGTTACACCTGGACAGTCTTTCCAAGGGGCACTTTCACCCCTATCTGCTGTCTCTGACTAGGGTTGCCACCTTTTGTATATTTTTTTACCGGCCGGCGTGGGGGCGGAGCAAAAAAGGGGCGGATTGTGACGGCACAAAGGGGCGGGGACATAAAAGGGCCGTCCTGTGATATCAAAAGCGGGCGGGCCGGTGATGTTTTGGGGGCATGGTTACAAAGCGGAGCCTGGAAGAAAGAGAAAAAGGTAAGTTTAAAGGGCAGCTACATTGCCGGTAAATTTGTAATACCGGCCCCGGCCTTGGCAGGTGTTTTACCGGCTAGGCCGGTAAAATACCGGCCGGGTGGCAACCCTATCTCTGACTGGATGCTGCAGCAGGGCTCTTTTATAAGCTCTCCCTGGCAACCTTGTTTATTTAGCTCCAAACCCAGGCTCTTCCTGGATCCTTCTCTTTTTCACAGACATCCTCTGGGGCTTCCCAGTCTTGAAGATTTCATAGGCAGAACAGGGGTAAGGCTTCTCTGATCCCCTACATTATTATTTATTGGGATACAGATTTACATCATGACCTTAAAGGTGCAAGTCACCAAGGGCTGCCACTCCTTTTGATTTTAGTTCCAAAATCTACATTTAACATTTGGGCAGAGCTCATAACAAGGTTATAGATATATGAAAACATTCTGGCATCAGTCTGGTTCGGAATGCCCACCCCATTGGTTAACAGAGGAATAATTGTCTTTCAAGGTATTCAACAATTTGATCAAGATCCCAAATAGAGACACTTTTATCAGCAAAAAAAAAAATGTACTGGGATAGTCAGAGATATCACAGGGTTTTTAGAAACTGACAACTGTAACAAGTCATTTTCTCTGGAAATTGAATTCCCATTTGAAAATGATAGCCAACTAGTGTACAAAGGGTTCTTTTGCCTTCAGTGTTAAACTGTTGGTGTGCTTACAATCCAGATGGCATCATCTCTTGCTGGCCAGTTGACAAATTCAGTCTTAAATATCAAAAGCTAGCATAGACACAAGCAGTCATCTGCGCATCAGTTTGCAGAGTAGGGATCTCCATGCTCTGAGTTTGTAGATCAGCAACAGCTGGAAAGCAAAATGTCTGAGATCTGTAGTGCAGAAGGACAAAGTGTCAATTAGAATACTTCAGATCCAGAAGGATTTATAAATTCCCTTTTCTTTTTGTTTTCTTCATCAGTTTTTCACTAAAAACCTGCCACAAGGTTAGGGTTGTGACCTATAAAAATATAGTATTTTATTCAAGAAAACTTGGTAACCCTTCACAAGTAAAACTAAAATAATGTAAATTGTGAATGAAGGATGACATTATATTAGAAACATTAGAAAATAAGGTAAAATAAAACTAATGATAATGTAGTTAATAGTGATACTGGTTTAGGTTATCCCTGTAACAAATTACAGTAACCAGGACTAGAACAAAAATATTTGTTTCCTTCTATCCTCCATTATACCATGCAGAGACAATACATTTTGATTGTTCTTTCTTTATTTTTGTTATCCTATTTCCATACACAGTAGTTAAGACATACCTCCCAACTGTCCCGTTTTCAACAGGACAGTCCTGCTTTTGACAGCTCAACCTGACCTTCACTGAACAGCCAGAAAAAGAAACAACATTTCTGACTTCATTGGCTTTTGGCAGACAGCACAGAACACCTAACAGGTGCAAATATGATAATTTGGAAGAATTTTGAGATAAGCAAATAAGTAATTTTAACAATTTAGAGGAGGTCCCTTGGGAAAAGTTAGACTCACAGTTTAAAGGGAAATTCACCTTCATTAGCAAAACTAATAACTAAAAACACAGAAATATGCTCAGACTGTCACATTTTGTAACATGAACATGGTAATTAGGGGGTGTGGCTGCAAAAACTGACATGGTCAAAACATTTATCCCTCTTTTTATTTCCAAAATGCTGGGAGGTATGGTTAAGATTATGATAAAAGGGCAGACAAATGCTGATATTAGGAAAAATTAGTAGTTAGGAAACAGCACAGTGATACATTATCAAGTGCTGCAACTTGAATGGATATTTAATCTCCTCAAAAAATCTACTTCTGTTTTTCTAATTTACTGTATGATAATCAATGGAAAGAAATACAGTTCTTGGTAACCCTGCTCAAGTTTAACCCAGACAGGACGTTTAATGGCATCTCCATTACATACTGTATGTCCACAGCCAAACATGCAAAGACAGAATGTTCTGTCAGTCTCTTATATTTTGTAATTTATACAAGGGGAAATTAAAATGAAACATTACTTAATAATGAGTATGTTTTAACTTCAAACAGTTGAATGTTCTGTGTATGTTCACCTGGATTCCTTATTAATAAACCTTGTTCCTCATTTGCCCTTATTCTATCAGCCCTGATTACCTCCTGTATCAATCAGATTTTGTATTGAATTTTTTTTTGTATATACCCTTCATTGCTGCAGAATATATTGCTGCCATATAAATGCTTGTTAATAATTGTTGAAGTCATCCCGGCCTCTAACTAGTGCAAAACACAATACTTGCTTCTATTTTCAACAGGTAACTTGTGCTCCCCTCTAGTGGCAACAAAACAGAATGCAGATTCTAAATTCTGAAATCTAAACATTCTGTTACTACAGTGTATTTATTCTTACATATTATAATATCGATGCTAATTCTTGAATTCTAGAATATTGGTGCTAATTCTAGAGCATTGGAAGTGATTCCAGTGTAGAATGTCAACAGGTTGGTCTAAAAAAAAGATAACAATTTGGCATTTAGAGGGGTTAAAATTAATTTCTGGCATAAAGAAAACATTGATATTTTAGACAATTTGCATTGGTCTTCATTTTTTTTTTATTAGTTTTCATCTTTTTTTGTTCAACAGCTCTCCAGTTTGGACTTTCAGTAGCTATCTGATTGGTAGGGACTTTATCACCCTAGCAACCAGGCATTTGTTTGAATAAGTCTGCAATATGAATAGCAGAGGGCCTGAATAATAAGATAAAAAAGTAATGATAACAATACAATTGTAGCTTGTAGTTTGTTTTTTTTTGGCTGTAGTCATCAGTGACTCCCATTTAAAACTGGGAAGAGTCATAGAGGGCAAATGACTAAAAAAAAAATAATAAAAAAGTAAGACCATTGAAAAGTTGCTAAGAATATGCCTTTCTATAGCATAACAAAAGTTAACTTATAGGTGAACTATCCCTTTAAATTTACAAAAGGTAGATGTTTGCTTTTGTGATGCAAGGTTCTCACCATGCCTTATTGCTGAAGCACTTCTTGGCAAGTGAGTATGTTAATGATGTCATTTTCAGTAGACTTCATTAAAGGTAGTGTGCAGTTAACTAGATGAAACTCGGTTGAATCAGTTTTGAGTTAGTTTCTTACATACAGTACAAACGTCTGAAGCTGCATTCCCCTGAGTTCCAGTTTTATGCGTTCAGCCAAAAGGGAAAGCAGGAGCAGACACTTTCAATGGGGCTGTACTGACACAAGCACATGTAGGGGCTGCATTTTTCCTGCGTTCGGCGCCTACATGCACCTGTGTGAGTACAGCCCCATTGACAAAAGCATCTGCTCCTGCGCTCCCCGGCAGCTGAATGCATAAAATCGGAATGCAGGGGAGCGCAGCTTCAGACGCTAGTCTGTAAGAGTCCTTAAAACACTTTCCTAGCAGTTGTCAGAGACCAAAGTGTTAATAATTGGGATACAATTGAAGGACTTCTCAGTTCAAGTGAAGAATAACAGTTGTTCCATGAAGTGTTTTCAGAAACAGTATATGAATGTTTGTTTTTCATTTCCAAAAGGTCTTGTTTGGCAAGAAAAAAACGCCCATGTTTCTTGTAACCCTTTTCCCCTCCTCTCAATTCATAATTTTTTCCTGGAAATTTTTTTTCCCTTAAAGTGGCGGCTACTCTGAGATAATGTAAACCATTATATTCAGTGGGGTTATTTCTGCTATTCAATTATAATTGCTATTGAAATATTTTGAATGAAAAAGTCACGTCTGAAACTAGTAAAGATCTGTGTCTCCAAAAGATGTCCCAGTAGCTCCCCATCTTCTTTTCTGCTGATTCACTGATTCACATGCTCTGTGCTGCTGTCACTTACTGAGCTTAGGGACACACTCACAATATACAGTACACATAGAATAGAAATGTCACAATATAAGGCTAAATAGTAATTAATACTGATAATTACTACATGACAGCACAGAAACCAGTGCAATTAGCATCAGCATTTAATAATCAGCCCTGTAGCATCAGTTTACATGACAGACAAACCTAATTTTCTGCTGGATAATTAGTGACGACCTCTAAGCTGAGCTTCTCAACAGCTGCTCCGAGCAAACTGAGCATGTGAGTGTCACAGACACCAAGATGGTGACCCCCTGTGACAAGTTTGATGTCCTGGATCATTGCTGCTATTGACAAGGTGAAACTTTAGGCTGGTGCAATAGGTTAATTAAAAAAAAAAAACATGCCATTTTAGCCCTATTCATTTTTAGGGGTTAGTTCTCTTGTAAATCATTCCAAATCCTCTTCTACCATGTTAAAGGGGTGGTTCACCTTCAAGTTAACTTTTGGTATATTGTAGAAAGGCCAATTCTAAGAAACTTTTCAATTGGTCTTTATTTATTTTTCATAGTATTTTAATGATTTGCAATTTTCTTATATTTCTTTGCAGCTTTCAAATGGGGGTCACTGACACCATCTAAAAACAAATGCTCTGTAAGGCTACAAATATATTGTTATTGCCACTTTTTATTACTTCTCATTCTATTCAGTCCATCCCCTATTCATATTCCAGTCTCTTATTCAAATCAATGCAGGGTTGCTAGGGTAATTTGTACCCTAGAAACCAAATTGCTGACACTGCAAAGAGCTGCTGAATAAAAAGCTAAATAACTATAAAACCACAAACAATAAAAAATGAAAACCAATTGCAAATTGTCTCAGAATATCACTCTCTATATTATACTAAAAGTTAACTCAAAGGTGAACAACCCCTTTAATGAAGCAAAATAAAAGTGTTCCTTAATTGTTCCACAATCACAGTAAACAGGCAGGTGCCACATTGTGCAGGTTGCTATCCCTTAGGGCTCTTACACACAAGCGTTTTTACCTGCGCTCCCCTGCGTTCCATTTTTCTGCATTCAGCCGCAGGGGAACGCAGTTATAGACGCACTCTTTTCAATGAGGCTGTACTCACATAAGTGCATGTAGGCGCCGAATGCCGGAAAAATGCAGCATGTTGCGTCTGAACCTGCGTTCGGCGCATACATGCGTTTGTATGAGTACAGCCCCATTGAAAAGCATTCAGTGCGTCTATACCTGTGCTTTAATTTATGTGAGAACTATTTTTTTAAACTAATTTGAGGGGCATGCCACATTTGTTTAAGGGTGGGCATTATAGGATCTCTTCTGTCAATATTGTGATAAAGTGTCCACTTCTAGCATTTGCACCATTATTAATAAAGACGTCCATACAACTTTTAGATTCCCCGCCCTATTCCAACTGACCTAAGCAATAATATGTCTCTAGGCAGAAATGAAGGCTAGTGCAAATTCACTATGAAATGCTTGCCCAGCTGCTGTAACACTGGCAAACATGCAAACTTTGCATTTTGGTGAATTAGCGTAGTGGTAACGAATTTGTGCCTGGCAAAATGGCACGGAGTGTGGCAAAGCGGGAGCTAGCGAAAATTTGCTTTTAGTGAACTTTCCCCTTCTATGTTCTGGAGAACACATTCTCAAAGAAAACCCTCCTTTTAAAATACACTTGTTAGATGAGTCCTCAAACATCCAATATATTATGTAGATTTCAGGAGGAATATATAAACAGGGGCGGATTAATGCACAGGCTGAGCACTGCTGGGTCTGGTCAAATACACCTGCTAGGAGAAGAAGGAAGACAGGACCCTCTGTGGATGTAGCCTAGTGGCCCTACATGTCCTTAATCCACCACTGTGTATAAAGTGTTTACTATAGAGGTATTCGGTTTCAGTGTCAGATTGGGCCTCCTAGGGCCACTGGGGAACCTGAAATCCAGGACCCACGCTTACAGGAATTAGATAGATATAAAGTAAATATACAGTAGTACCAGATGGAACAGAGGTCATATAGGCTCATGGATAAGAACTGCTAGGATGTAGCCAGTCCAACCCTAAACATACCCACTATGGAAGAGATATGATCTGAAAATAATTTACATGAATATGAATCTATATTCTAACAGAGTTGCCTTCTTGTTTGGACAGCCAGGACACTGGAGGCAATTGAAGGGTGACATGATTGTTGAAACAGAATGAAAAACAAAATTAGCAACGTTGTTTATGTGGCTTATGTGGTCCTGCTCTTTGTGGTGCAGGTAAATGTATAAAAGCAAAAGATGTCCTTTTTGACATGCTGTCAGAGATTTAGGAAACACAACACTGATTTGATTGCAAAAAAATTAATAGAAAATGATGTTGTGATCTTGTAAAGCTGATATTTATTTTTAAAGTAGAGACTGGAGACACCACTAACAATATGGCAATGTACTTTGCATCTTCTGTCACTGATCTTGTTACATTGCTTCTGTCAACACAACAGCAACTCCTCTACAGCAGAATAATCAGTCAGGTCAGCCAAAAATCAGGGACATACTTGAGCCAATATACTGTAGGATACTGTTCCCCTACAGTGAATAATGGGAGACTTACAGTAGAGATGTCAGTGTATGGATGGTAGAGAGGGTAGGTTAAACGCAAGGTAAGGGAGTCCAGAATGTCTCTAAGACAACCTAAGCTTGGGGACTGGATATATAAGGTATAATGATTAAAGGGCCAAAATAATATTTTTCTGAACATTTAGGGGTATGATAGGCCCCAACAGAGTAAGTATCAGGACAGCAAAAGTCTCAAAGAAAAATGGCTTTTATTTCCGCCAGCAGCAACAGGTTGCAAAATAAATTTGGTTTTCTTCCAAAAACAGTTTAAACAACAAAAATGGCTTTCAGCCGAAATAAGAGTTCAATTACAATTTAAAGGCAGCATAGTAACAGACGTCCACACTGTGTGACATAGGTTTCTTTGTGTCAGGATCCCAGACCTCACTCAGTACCTCTCTCTCAGGCAGGGGCTCTCAGCCAATGAGCCGAGTTGAGACTTTCGCCTCAGGCGGCAGTGCCCCCCTGGTTACCAAGGGCAGCAAAAATGCCGCTCCTGGTAACTTTAAGAGACGAATTTCTGGTTCTCAACCAGGAAATTCAGCTCTTCTAGTGCAGAGCGTGCAGTTGCGTGCTCTACACTAGCGACAAGGACCCCTCCTAGCCCCCGTCCTGCGCTGAAAAAGTGAGTGTTGTGAGGGGGGGGGTGGCAAAACGAAGGCCGGTTCAGGTGGCAAAATGGGCAGGATCGCTCTTGCTCTCAGGGGCAGATTAACTAAAGGGCGAAGTGACTAACCGCTGGTGACAATTCACCAGCTTTGCCGCCCAAAGGGACTTGGGCGGCAACCTGTTGGGACACCTGTTTATTTAAAAAATGCTGGTGACTTTTCCTTTTTTTCAGGGTGTTAGGCTGCAAAAGTAACAGGCTTCCCCCATACATTTTCTAGCATATAGAACATTATTTTACAGTGGGTTTATGTGTAGGGTATTATAACAATTCTATTGACTTTATTAAGGTTCCCATGGCATGTCTAGTTATCAGTGTAAATGAAATGTATTGGATGCACCATGTAACATAAAGAGGTGCATTCAACTTTAAATTCCCTGCCGTATGCAATTTAGCAGGGACGGACTGGGGGCCCCGAGGCCCACCAGGACTTCTGCCTCAGGGCCTCCCTTCCGGCAACCTGCCCCCCCGCACATGTGCGCACTCATCAGAGCACGCATGGTTTTGTCTCGACAAAAGCTGCGTGCACTGACGTGCATTTGCGCACACGCTGGGGGGGGGGTGGCTGGTTGCCGCAGGGGGGCCCTCAGGGTCTGGAAGGGGTCCCTGAGGCAATCCAGGTTCTGGATCTTGGCTGGCCCAGTCCGACCCTACAAATTAGTCTGAGCGCAAAACCACAAACAAATTTGCGCTAGGCAAAATTGAACACTAGCACATTTTCGCTTTGATTTGCTCGCATTGCCGAAGTAACTCTAGCGAAAATTCGCCAGTGTCCACCGGCCAGGATGAAACTTTTCATTTTATCATATTAGTGTTGTCCCAGTGAATTCTTGCTTGGCGAAGTGTTGTGATGGGTCCGAAGACGTAGCTGGTGAAATTTCACCTGGATTTAAAGGCTAGTGATTAGTTTCGCCCTACTTCTGCTGGGAGTTGAGTCTTGTGTTAATGAATTTTTAATATTTCCAATCAGTTAAGATGACTTACAATGATAATATTCTGTACAAAGTCTGCACATTTGGGTTTTAAAAAGATGCATAGGTTCTTGGGATGATTTTTTTTTTTTTTTGCTGTATCAGTCATACCCAGTACAGAAAACCCTAAAATTTGGTCTATGTGCACCTGACTATATTACAGGTAACTTGCTTATGCAAGTCCTTGTCAGGTTCTATGGGTGTTAATGGTACATACTAACATAATATTCTCATATTCTGCTTTCCAGTTAATAAAAGGACATATTTATTTACATTTTTCATGGAAAATGAAAACCATGCACCTCGCTACCTTTTTTTTTTTGTTAATTCTTCCAGGAAACCCGTTTGGTATTTCAAAAATAATTAATTTTAACATGGAAATTTGTAGGTAATACTAATCCTCTCTCAGAGTATAACAGGACTCACAGGTTTCTGATATCCTTAATGGTGAAATCCATAGCTCTGATCTGCACTATTCATTTTCAGGCTTTTAATTAGAAAACTTCAGTGCGTAATGTTCCATCTGTGTTTGTAATGAAATTAAACCTGTTTTTGTTTGGGTGTTTTGCTTCCTTGGATAGTTCACAACTGAGATAAATGTCAGTTCTATAAAGGTCATTTTGTCGAAGGTCCAAACCCAACTCAAACAACATCAATAAATGTTATATAAGGGTAACGATATATCATTTGCCTGTTGTTAGCAATTGAATTTTGAGACAGTAGTGTAACTGCAAACCAATCACCCTGGTATCAACATTTGGTCAGGCCCCCTTCTTCTTGTCTCCGAACAACATTTGTAATTCCATGCGTTTTTTCTTCCCATATACCAGACATATTGTAATTTCTCAGCCGTCCCTTGCAAGTGTTTAAAACTCACCTTTAAAGGTGAACCAAACTCATCTTTAAAGGAGAACCCCTGCCCCCATACCTTACATAGACCCCCTCCCTGCTTCCCCCCAGCTTAGGTGTTACCTTCTGTAATTGCCCCTAAGTCTTTACTTACCCCTCGTTGCAGATTCCACGCAGTGGAGCTCATGGGCGCCATCTTCAGCTGTTCGGTCTTCTTCAGGAAGTAAGACCCGTGTTGGCGCATGCTCAGAGGGTGTTTTGACAACTGCGCATGCGCCAAAAATGATGGAAATTGGCAAAATGAAGGAGGAAGACCCGAAGCAGACCAAAGAGCCGGAAGATCGCCTGTGAGCTCCACTGCACTGAAGAGAGGTTAGTAAAGACTTAGGGGAAATTACCAAAGTTTACACCTAGGCTGAGCGAGAGTAGGGAGGGATTATGTAGGGTAGGTGGGTAGGGGTTTTCTGAATAAGGTTTGGTTCTCCTTTAAACCCTTCTGAACCTGCATCTTTATTGCATTGTACCACCCTGTTCTCCTCCATGGGATAATGGTTCCTGATGAGGGGTCAATGAAAGGGTGTGAGATCAGGTGGTTTTATTATCCCTTATAGGTTGACAGACGTGCTTCTCTTCCTTTTGAACATGTACTGTTTGACATTTAAAGAAATGTCCTGTGTAGTCCATTTACTCAATAACTGACTCAATTAAAGGCACAAAAGTTCAAAATGTTAATGCTTATCTGTTCTGCTATCATTATTATTATTCAATTGCTAGTGTGCTGGTCATTTTCCTCTGAGCTGAACAGTTTAAGTAAAATAATGGGGAAAAAAAAAAAATAAGTACATGGTGAACTGGTTGTCATGGTTTACTGCCCAGGTGCAAACGTGCCTTGAGTAAGTAAACAAGCACCATTACAACAACTACTCAACACATTCAGACACATTCATCAACTTTCATAATTGTTTCAGTTCCTTTAACTTTCTTTAGACAGATAAGAACAAAGATTAAACCTGTGTGATTTTATTGTGACAGAATAATTTTAAGTATTTCCATGTGGGATGTCTCAGCACTAGCCTTTCTGATACCCAATACTCTTTGAGAGGGTGGGATTTCCCTAGTTTGGCCCCAGTCTTTCATTTTTGCCCTTAGAGGCCTCCTCCCATATTAACCTTACATTTGCAGGGCTCGTCATATATGCCAATGGTCCCCAACCTTTTTTCGGGGAATGGTGTCAATACATTTTTTACCCTAGCAACCAGATTGCTAAAAAAGAGCTGCTGAAGAAGCTAAATAACTCAAAAAATAATAAAAATGAAAACCAATTGCAGATTGTCTGAGAAAATCACTTTCCTCATCATACTACAATTGAATTTAAAGATGAACAATCCCTTTTAATGGGCATCCTATAAATGTTATAATAGGACCCAGATTTTGCTTTGCTAGCAGGCTGTTTGGCAGTGCTAGGGTCAAGTGATTCATGGACATTCATTAACTCATTTGGACAACTATGAGAAGTTTTCATAAGGTCGATCTTTTTATGGACATACATGAAATC
>CM044434.1:39168949-39239251 GCA_024363595.1 Xenopus borealis | reverse complement strand
TGTATTTACTTAGTAAATAATTTTAGTTGTGATTGGTGCCCTTTAATTTCCTGCTGGATAATTTGTGATGACCCCTAAGCTTAGCTTCTGAACAGCTGCTCAGAGCCCACAGACACTTTCCAAGATGGTGACCCCCTGTGGTAAGTTTGAAATCCTGGATCATTTCTGCTATTGGCAAGCTGAAATTTTAGGTTGGTGCAATAAGTTTTGTATTTAAAACATGGCAGTTTTAGATGTCTCTAATTTTTAGGGTTTAGCTCTCCTTTATTCATTAATGCAACTGCATTTGTATTCTATGTATTTATTCTTATTTTTTATTCTTATTTTGTCCAATGCTGCATAAATAAGTAGGGTTATATAAATAAAGATATACATACATACATACATACATACATACATACATACATAAATTTGCATATGTAACCAGTGTAGCCACAGGGTATAAGTTCACCTCTAGTCAATGCGTCTTTAACCCTGGCACATGCACCTTATAGTCAAAGATGGCCCTATTTTCACTGCTACATGTGGCGTAAGTGTAAAAATTGAAAAGAATTGCAATGGCAATTTAACAGTGTTTCATGTACATAGCAATAATATCAAATGATGCCTGCCTTCTGTAATGTTAAAGTACCATTGAGCAGCCTTATGGTTACAGTATGTAAATAACCAGGCAGCACCAAGTCCATAATTCATATATAGTGGTTCAGAATCCCATCACTGCTTCTAATGTGGTTGTGGAACATAATAACTATATCTCATTACTGGATATGATTTCATTTGACTTTTTCTTGGCTTACTTCCCAATCGTCTTCTCTTTCTTTGTGCCACCTTGTATACGACAAAGCACTGCTTCCAAGCCAAGCAGGTAAAGTCAAACAAAGACTCAAATGAAATTTGACTTTCCTCTATGTCATACTTGGATTTCCATATAGAATTTCGTACTAAGCAAGTCATTGTGTTTGCTCTTTTATTTGCTTCCACTTGACAATTTCTATCACCAGCCTTTGTAATTCTAGAACTAATGTTCTAGGCCAGGAACCTCGCCCTAGATGTGACTGCTGGCTGTGGGGCATGAAGGGAGGGTTCAACTGTAGCAGGTTTATGTTCAGTAACGTAACTAGGTGGGGGCTAAGCTGCTGCCCACCGCCCCCTCCATGCTGATTTTCAATGCGGCTGCAGCTGACCGCAGCCGGCTACATTGGACATGATCTGCCGATTGGCCTGGCCGGTAAACATGATGGTTGATCCCAAGTTATTAATAGGGAAAACAGGTAATTCTATTGGAAGGCTGGTATTTATTTCAGGAGAAGATGGCAACCCCTTTCTGTCGGAGGTGGGCCCTGCAGGGGTGCAGACCCTGGTCCATTTGCACCATCGGTAGTTACGCCACTGTTCAAGTTTTTTCTACTATAAAATCCAAATTTTTTGTGAAAAAAAAAACTCAAATTGTTTGTGATTTATTACACCTCGAGTCCAAATCTCAAAATCCAGCATCTCAAACCTGCGGAGGTTGTATATAAGTCAATGGGAGAAGTCCTGAAGATATATTAGTCCAGGGTTTCGTGCAAAAATCATAAAAGTTTTCGGACAGAAAAAAACGTATGATTAGAATTTTCGTAAGGTTCAAATTTTCGTACAATAGTCATGATTTTTTCTATAATAACCCATGGAGATTTGAGATATGAAATGTTCTCATTATTTTAGTAAAAACAACTAGACCAAACTCCTATCCACAATTTTACCTTGTTTATCAATAAAATAATTCTAAAAATATTCCGTGTGGGAAAATGCTCTATAAATGCTCGATAATACCGTGAAGGAATTATAAACGTACAATTTTTCTGATTTTAGCCTGAAAACTACAAATTTTTCTGATTAGCATGTGAAACCCAGTGCAGTTCATAAAGTGTAAAGTCGCCTGCGCCTATTCACACGTGGCACGGCGCTTTTGAAAATCGCTCGAAAATGCATTTTCGAGCGATTTTCAAAAGTGCCGCACCGCGTGTGAATAGGCACAGGCGACTTTACACTTTAGCGGGCGCAAGACTGGGGGAAGAGATTCAGGGAGATTTGTTGCCCCAAACACGCAGTGATTTGTCGCAGGCAACAAATCTCTCTGCAATCTCCTCGTCTGGAAGAGCCCTAAAAGTCACAGCTTTAAGTAGTGGCGGTTTTAATTAAAGCTGCAAGGCTGCAGTTTGGATAGGCCTTGATATACAGTAAAATCTCACTGACACTCTCTTGCTTTACTGTATCTACTATCCCACAGTTTCAGTCCCCTCCTATAAATATGATGAATCTGTCACTGCAATGGGAAGAGAGGGGCCTAAGCACAACCACCCCCAGGGCAATATTGCTCTTGGGCACTTCCATACTTGAGTGATGGGCTTTCAAGTAATCCCTTTACAATACGATTAAACCATTCATCATGACAATTTGCAGCAGCACACAATATAAAAGCAAGAAGGAAAAAGACTTTATTGTTTCTATATATTTCCATTCATGTTGTTTGCTATTGACATACATAGTTTTGGGTTACAGTACTATGCGCACTCATATTTAATTTCAACGTTTTTAGTTTCAACATTTTCCAAATCTATTGTATTCACATATACTATTGTCAAATTTTTAGAAGCCCATTAGCATACTTGTGTTTAAAGGGCCCCCCCTTGGATGTAGGCACCCATTACTGTAAGACATAGTTGGCCAGATTAAATATATTGCAAAGGGTAAGGCATTTTTTGTAGCTTAAGGCACAAAATGTCATTAAAGGAACAGTAACTTAAAAAAAAATAAAAGGGTTTTAAAGTAATGACAATATAATGTAGTGTTGCCCTGCACTGGTAAAATTGCTGTGTTTGTTTAAGAAAAACTACTATTGTTGATATAAATAAGCTGTTGTGTAGCAATGGGGGTAGCCATTCAAAGCTCAAGTTACACAGCAGATAAGCTCTGTCTGTCTAATGGTGTTATCTGTTATCCATTAGTTAACCTGTGCCATATAGCCGTGTTTCAATTTCTGCTATTGCTGTACAGCAGCTTGTTTATATGAACTATTGTAGTATTTCTGAAGCAAACAGATCAGTTTGGCCAGTGCAGGGCAACAGTACATGATATTTTCATTACTTTAAAACCCTTATATTTTTTGGTGTTACTGTTCCTTTAATATATTGATAATGGGTTGCGTGCAGAGGACCTCTTGTATTTGTCTGTGAATTTTTGTGGTCAAAACCTCATTCCACCCCCACTTTTTAAAAACTAGTGGTGAGCACAACTTTCCCTTGTTTGTCACATGGGTCTTTATCCTGCTCCTAGATGTTCCGAGGCCAAAGAGGAAGCACACAGCTCCTGCTCTCTCTTATAAAAGCTCCTGCAGGGGAATTCCCCTACAGGCCAACCTTAGGGGTCAGTGCTACCTGCTGGCTAAACTGCAACTTTGCCCAACTATTTACATTATTAAAATGTAGGAAAGAAACCAGAGCACCCAGAGGAAACCTATGCATTGAGCATACAAACTACTGGCAGGTAGTTATCAAATCTAGGAAACCAACGTTGCCAGGCGACAGCACTGAACTGCCCACAACAGTATATTAGGTTTTAGGGCAGGTATTGTAACATAGTAGCGGAAGTTCATAAAAGACACATACAACTCAATTTCACTGAACTTCATTTCACACAACTTGGTCATTGTCTACTGTTCATGTTCTTAATGTGACCCATACCATGTCTATATAAAGAGGCTGTAAAGTTTAACAAAGAACTGGGCATCTGGGGTGGGGTTCTAGAAGGAAAAGTTCTTGTGGTTACATGAGTTTTATTGGATCAAAAATCACAGCTCACAGCATATTTAATTTGCAGACCTCATCACAACCTAAGATCAAATGTGGGCAGTATGCAAATGTTCTGTACTGTAATAGGCTGAAAGCAAGCACTAGACTAGCCAAACACTTTGCATCTCTAAAGTCAAATACACCTGGAATATTCTCAGCATATTTGTATTTATACATACATTATGAGAGATGTTATTCCTATTTCTTATTCAATAAACATTAACAGAACAGAAAACTGTGAAGAGGTTCTGTTACCTTGACTTTATGAAGTGTAGCAGCTCATACTTACACTATACTGTATATACAAATCTATAAATACACAGGGAATACATTTTCTGAGCACATAATCTATGCCCTCCTGTGAATATACAGAAATGAGTGATTTGTGCAGATAAAGAGCTTTGCCTTCACGCTTTGCTGTCTAATAAAACCAGGGCACTGTACAATCATTTCTTTTTATTGATATTTATTGTGAAAATTGAAGAGACGTGAGGGGGGAACCACAGACTTGGTTTTGACAAAGAAATATGGTGGGGGGGAATCTGAGCCCAAGTCCTAAACTATAGCAGCTTGGAATTAAATGATAGCTCATGCTTCAATGCACATTTTATATCTGATATATTTTTTCCAAAAACATAGTGGCCTTGACTAACAATTGCTAAACAAGAAGGAGAGCTTCCTTACTTCCCTCAGTGCTGCAAGCAATATACAGGCACAAACAGCAAAGAGGTGAGCAACAGAGGAACAAAGGCTAATGCAGGTCTAATAAAAGCAGGCAATGGTTGTTGTAGCATGAGAAGAGAGATAACAGTAATGGATATATTTTAACCTCAGGCATCCTACCGCTATCTGCCAGTAAATTACGCACACCCTTTATAGCTGAACTATGCAGTGATTGTGGAGCACAACAGCAGAAGAGAAACTCATAAATAATGTACACAATTCTGGAAAACATTGGAAATTTGTAATAACTGTAAGTGGTAAATTGATATAAATATAGTGTGTCGTAAGTATAAGCTAAAGTGGCACCGTCAGCCAGCGACAGGGGCAATTCCACAATATACATAATTATTATAAATGGGGAAAGAATGAGTGAAAACAGTAAATCATTTCCACACTGGAACTGGACTTCAGAAAAGGAGCTAGGAAACAATAGGGCCATACGTTTTGTGTTTATTAGCTCACTGAGTAACTTTGTTCCGCAAGCTTTCTTGGCCAATTAGTTCTCTTCTCCAGACTTGTTATAAAATGAAATCTGAAGAGCCTCGTACAGTTATCAGACGGCAACAGTATATCGCATATAGATGGAGAGGGAGATAGCTGTCACACAGAAGTGGTAAAATGGGAGGCAAAGCTTGATTTAGGCTTCATTCATTATCATCCAGCACTGCAGGACAGCCGCTATATTGCCAACTAATTGGATAACTTAATACATTAAAGTCAGCAGGGCTGTTCACAGGAAAACCAACAATGGGGAAAAACACATGTATTTTAGACAATCAAAACCAGAAAAGAATGTGATATTTACGTTGCCATTTTATTCCAACGCAGCATTCATTCTGAAAAAAATCTTTATTATTTCTATAAACCAAGGTTTTTTTTATTTTAATAAGCTCTTTTAATCTTACATGTTCCTAGTGCTTTATGCTTAAAGGGGATCTATGGCAAAAATGAAAATTTTATATTCGCTTCAGCATAAGAAGTTTTCTAAATGCAATCCATTAAAAGATTCTGAAACGTTTCTGGAATAATCAAGTTTATCTTCACTATTCCTCTCTCAGCATCTTCATTCTCTCTTCATACAGAAGATGGGTGTCAGCTATTCATTGACAGTTAGATACAATGTAACTTATAGGGGGCTCCTTTTGCCTTTTAACGCAAAATAAAAACACAAATAATAAAAAATGGAAACCAATTGCAAATCATCTTCAGTCACAACCTTCTTTAATGTTTAAATGTTTTACAGCGCTACGAAATAAGTTGGCGCTATAGAAATACATGTTAATAATAATAATAAAATTATTATGGAGACCAATGGAGGTCCAAGTTAAAGAAAAACTCCTTAAATGGAAAACCCCAGATCCCAAGCAATGATCCCAACAATGAGACAGCCTTTTAGCAGCAGAATGGGAAGGATAATATTCACAAACTTTCAATAAGACCAGATGAAAAGTTGTTTAGGTACATTTGTCACATACTGAACCTATGTGGTGTTTGTCTTTGTGCAGAGCACAGGGGGGGGTGTAGCACTTGGTCCATTGTAAATGACCCATTTTTATATCCATGAATGACAATTTCCTTTAATCCTTAAGGGGTGGTTCACCTTTACGGTAACTTTTATTATGTTATAGAATGGCCAATTCTAAGCAACTTTTCAATTGGTTTTCATTATTTATTTTTTATAGTTTTATAGTTATTTGTCTTTTCTTCTGATTCTTTGCAACTTTCCAATGGGCGTCGCCGTCCCCTTCTAAAAAAACAAATGGTCTGTACAGCTACAAATGTATTGTTATTGCTATTTTTCATTGCTGATTCTTCTATTCAGACTCTCTCCTATTTATATTCCAGTCTTTTATTCAAATCAATGCATGGTTGCTAGGGTAATTTGGGCCCTAGTTACAAGACTGCTTAAAATGCAAATTGAAGAGCTGCTGAATAAAAAGCTAAATAACTCAAAAGCCTTAAATAATAAAAAATGAAAACAAATTACAAATTGTCTCAGAATGTCGCTCTCTACATCTTACTAAAAGTTATCTCAAAGGTGAAAAACCCCTTTAACACTGCTGTTGAAATCAGACACCAAGTTAAGGGTTAAGGTATTCATGTATTTGCAGAATCTCAAAATAATATTTTGCTCTCATTTAGTGTGAAAGGGGTTTTTATTTTGCACTGTTAATTTCATATCTTATCACAGGAACATCCAATGATTTGCTGTACCTTTACATTAGGAGGCTTTTTAAGCCATTTTGTTTACTTTAAATAAGAATTATAATGTTCGTTGTAATAGAAAGTGTAGTAAACAATCCAGCAATTGAAGACAGCTCCAGTTTATTGGAGGTCCAAAAAATGTTTTTTTTTTTTTCCTAGAAAGCTTAACCTTAGATAGAAGTCTGATAACCATGGTAGCAGAAAACAGGCAAACACAATGACAGCTGGATCCACAAGAAAGTGTTGTCATTAAAGCAATATACAATATAGAAGAGCTGAAATTGCTCACAGCAGGAGCCGTTACTTATAGAAATGTTCTTCAAAGCTTGAATCCAAGCAGCAGTGAACCTTTGGGAAGTGCAGTAGATAAGCAATACTGAAAGTGGGATGAGACTGAATGAAGTGCAATCATTAAACTGGGCCATTGCTCACAAAGCAGATGTAAGTCTGACATTTAACCTGAAAATAAATAAATGAAATGGTAACTTACACTTTTCAGCTTGTTTACAATCCATATTACAGTTCCTTTAATATGATTGGTAAACTTAAAGGAAAACTATACCCCGAAAATGAATTTTTGAGCAACAGATAGTTTATATCAAATCAAGTGACATATTAAATAATCTTACCTACCTGGTATATATATTTAAGTAAATATTGCCCTTTTACATCTCTTGCCTTTAACCACCATTTCATGATGGTCTGTGTGCTGCCTCAGAGATCACCTGACCAGAAATATTTCAACTCTAACTGTAAAGGGAAGAAGTGTTGAAGCAAAAGACACAACTCTGTCTGTTAATTGGCTCATGTGACCTAACTTTATGGTTTGTTTGGTATGTTTGTGTGCACCGTTGGATCCTAGGATCCCAGGAGGCTGTCCTTATTTTTTAAAATGGCTATTTTCTATTTATGATTACCCAATGGCACATGCTGCTAAAAAGTGTATTATTATGAAAATGGTTTATTTACATGAAGCAGGGTTTTACATATCGGTTGTTTTAGGCTATATCTGTTTATAGAGACCTACATTGTTCAGGGGTATAGTTTTCCTTTAAGGAATAAATATTTACATATTCTGAATGCAGAATGATAACTCTGCTATCTGATTTAAAGATAGAAAATAATAGGACCCTTTGCATTGGAAACCTTTATAACCCTTATCTTTATGCATTTTGAACTATTGTGTTGAAATTGTGTACATTATACATACATCTGTAATAGACCCAAGGATTTATTTAGGAGGAACTAGAGCAGAATTATATGCAAATGACATAATATCAGGACAGCTGTCCTAAGTAGTTCCAAAAATCGATACATTTACTGTTGCTAATAGCTTACTATTATGTCTATGTGTACTTCTACATTTTCTACAAACTGCTGCAATAAATGCCCTATACCAATACTGTCCAACTTCCGTAGTACCGCGGGCAGGTAACTTTCTAGCCTACATGGTGGAGGGCAGAGGTTGGAAGCCAGTGTTGACCACTCCCCCTTTTCAGGAGTGCTCTGCCAATGGCAGCAGTAACACATAGGTTTCCGGGGTCAGCAAAAAGCCGTTCCTGGTACCCAGGAGCAATTGTGCTCTCCGCACTAGTGTTCCTGCCTCCCTCCTGACAGGTAAGCCGGCGAGGGGGGGGCGGCATTTCAGGAGCCTCCTCAGCTCTTTCCTCAGGATCGGCCCTGCCCCTTTTAAACCACACCCATGTTATCTCAAGACCATGTCCACATTAATTGTGGTAACACAGCAAAAAAATAAATAAATTGTTGGTGCTCACTGCAGGTATATCGCTCATATGTGAAAAATCGTACCCTTAAAGGGGTGGTTCACCGAGTTAACTTTTAGTATATTGTAGAAGTGACAATTCTAAGAAACTTTTCAATTGGTCTTCATTATTTATTTTTCATAGTTTTTTTAATGGTTTGCAATTTTCTTCTGTTTCTTTGCAGCTTGCAAATGGGGGTCACTGACACCATCTAAAAAACTTTTTATTACTTATCATTCTATTCAGTCCCTCACCTATTCATATCCCAGTGTCTTATTCAAATCAATGCAGGGTTGCTAGAGTAATTTGTACCCTAGAAACCAAATTGCTGACAATGCAAACTAGAGAGCTGCTGAATAAAAAGCTAAATAACTATAAAACCACAAACAATAAAAAATGAAATCCAATTGCAAATTGTCTCAGAATATCATTCTCTACATTATACTAAAAGTTAACTCAAAGGTGAACAACCCCTTTAAATATACCATAAATATACCCTTAAATCACCGCCTCCTCCCAGGAAATGTTTAAACACTGTAGGGCCCCTTACAACAATTTCCAAATGCTTACAGTACAAACCCGCAGAACAAACCCTACCAGACTCTCGTCCCAGAGGGTACAGAGTAGGGCAGGCAGAGTATGGCACACACAGAGAGCATAGGATGGCCTCGCAAAGTCCAAGGCAACACAACTTTTGGATGAAAATGCTGCAAGCTGCATCTTCATCCGACAGTCATGTCGCGTCGGATGCAACACAGTCCGACTTTTTATTAACTTACCGTGTTCCTGTCCGATCCGATTTGGCACGAGCATTTTGCCGCCGAGTGTCAGATCTGACAGAAACGTGCCAAAGTCTTCCAAGTAGTCCTGCCCTAAGTGTGATGTAGAGTGATGTAGAGTGATAGACAATTTGCAATTGGTTTTCATTTATTAGACAGTGTTGTATCCGACAGATACGTGCCAAAGTCTTCCGTGAAGTCCTGCCCTAAAAGTTAAGTCAAAGGTGAACAACCCTTATAAGGTTAATGTCTCTGCTAGGATGGCACATAGAAAGAATAATTTGCATAGAACCTCCTATGACACTGATCTGATATCAAGTGAAGAAACAGTAACCTGCTCAACAGAAGTAGGATGTTACAGTAACCTAAACAATCAATATACTGTATACAGTCATATGAAAAAGTTTGGAAACCACTCTTTATTCTTTGGAGTTTTGTTTATCATTGGCTGAGCTTTCAAAGACTTTCTTTTAATATATAACATACATAATGGAAACAGTAGTAACATAGTAAGTTAGGATGAAAAAAAACACACGTCTTTCAAGTTCAACTTTTTTTTTTTTTAAACTGCCTAACTGCTAGTTGATCCAGAGGAAGGCAAAAAAAACAATCTGAAGCCTCTCCAATTTGCCTCAGAGTGCTAAAAAATTCCTTCCTGACTCCAAAATGGCAATCGGACTAGTCCCTGGATCAACTTGTACTATCAGCTATCTTCCATAACCCTGTATTCCCTCAGTTGCTAAAAAGCCATCCAAGCCCTTCTTATTTCAACATTTAATACTGTACCATGTTCAACATATGACATGTGGTCCTCCCTATCCTTAACAGTACCCCCAACTAGTGATGGGCGAAACGGGCGCGTTTCGCTTCGCCGAAAAATTCGCGAATTTCCAGAGAAATTCGCGAATTTTTCGCCATTTGGCGAAACGAGTCACGCGTCGTTTTTGACGCGCGTCGCGTCGATTCCGACGTGTGTCGCGTCGTTTTCGGCACGTCGCGTCAAAAACGACGCGCGACTCGTTTTGACGCGGCGAATTTTTGGCGGCGAATTTTTCCGGTCGTTTCGCGAATTTATTCGCCAGCGGCGAATCGCGGGAATTCGCCGCGAATTCGCCCCTGGCGAATAAATTCGCCCATCACTACCCCCAACCACATCTCCTCCCCCATGTTCCCTTCCTTTGCCCACTGTCTCATCTAACTGTCTTGTCTTCCCCTGAATCTTTTACTGAACCCTCCCCCCCACGCCTAGTTTAAAATCTCCTCGAACCGTCAAGCCATCTTCTCCCCCAAAACAGCTGCACCGTTATCATTGAGGTGCACCCCATTCCTAGCAAAGAGTCTGTAGCCGACTGAGAAATCAGCCCAGTTCTCCAAAAACCCAAAACCCTCCTCCCTACACCAATCTCTCAGCCATGCAGTAATCTCCCTAAGCTCCCGCTGTCTTCTTAGCGTTGCTCGTGGCATAGGTAATATCTCTGAGAAAATTAACTTGGATGTCCTCGCCCTCAACTTAAAGGAATTGTTCAGTATAAAAGTAAAAACTGGGTAAATAGATCGCCTGTGCAAAATAAAAAATGTTTTCAATATAATTAGTTAGGCAAAAATGTAATGTATAAAGGCTGGAGTGACTGTAAATTTAAGATAACAGAACAGAACACTAATTCTTGCTTTTCAGCTCTCTTTTGTTTACACTGACTAGTTACCCTGGTTACCAGGCAGTAACCAATCAGTGAATTGAGGGAGGGCCACATGGGTCATAACTGTTGCTTTTGAATCTGAGCTGAATGCTGAGGATCAATTGCAAACTCACTGAACAGTTATGTCCCATGTGGCCCCCTTCAAGTCGCTGACTAGAGAGAGCTGAAAAGCAGGAAGTTGTGTTGTATTCTGTTCTGTTAGACATCCAGTCACTCCAGCCTTACTGGACATTTTGAGGACTTCACCACCTCCTCTAACTTTGTCATTGGTACCTATGTGTACCAAGAATGCTGGGTCTTCCCCATCCCCTCCCAATAATCTGTCCACTCGCTCCTCCACACGTCGAACCCTAGCACCAGGCAGGCAGCAGACTGTTCGGCATGTAGGGGCCTTATGGCAGATTACCCTATCCACCTTTCTAATAATTGAATCTCCTATGACTAGAACCTGCCTTTCTTTCCTTGCACTCCCCCACCACCCGTATTAGCACCACTGCCTCCCAGGGTGCTCTGAGAGTCAGCCTGCTCCATACATGCCAGACATAAAGAGTGTTGGATAAACAGAAAATATGCAGTATGCATCATGATAAAATTAGACAGGTGCATAAATGTGGGCACCCCAGCAGAGATATTACATCAATACTTAGTTGAGCCTCCTTTTGCAAATGTAACAGCCTCTAGATGCCTCCTATAGCCTTTGATGAGTGTCTGGATTCTGGAGGGTGGTATTTTTGACCAGTCTTCCATACAAAACCTCTCCAGTTAAGTTAAATTTGATGGCTGCTAAGCATGGACAGCCTGCTTCAAATATCAGTGAAGAATATTGTACTTCTCCCTCTGCATAAAAGCCTTTGCAGATTTCGAAGTGTGTTTATTGACATTGTCTTGTTGGAATATCCCACCCCTATGTAACTTCAACTTTGTGACTGATGCTTGAACATTATCCTGACGAATATGTTGATATTGGGTTAAAGTCATCTGACCATCAACTTTAACAAAGTCCCTGAACTAGCCACACAGCATGACGGAACTTCCACCAAATTTGACAATAGGTAGCAGGTGTTTTTCTTGAAATGCAGTGTTCTTCTACCGCCATGCCAAATGCTTTTTGTTATGACTGTTGCTTGTCTAAATTAACTTTTGCATACAACAAGCGGCTGTGTTTGTGGCATGAGTGCAGAAAGGGCTTCTTTCTCATCACCCTGCCATACATATGTTCTTTGTGCAAATTGCACTGAATTGTAGAACAATGTACAGATACACCATCTGCAGCAAGAAGTTCTTGCAGGTCTTTGGAGGTGATCTTTGGGTTATCTGTAACCATTCTCACAATCCTCCGCATTTGCCGCTCCTGTATTTTTCTTGGCCTGCCAGACCTGGGTTTTACAGCCACTGTGACTGTGGCCTTCCATTTCCTGATTACATTCCTTACAGTTGAAACTGACAGTTTAAACCTCTTGCAGCCTTCCCCTAAACCATAATACAGAACAACCGTTGTTTTCAGATCTTTTGAGAGTTACATTGAGGATCCCATGCTGTAACTCTTCAGAGGAGAGTCAAACAGAAGCACAGCTTGCAATTGGCCACTTTAAATACCTTTTCTCATGATTGGACACACCTGAAGTTCAAGGCTTAACAAGCTAGTCCAACCAATCTGGTGTTGGCAGTAATCAGTATTGAGCCATTACATGCATTCAAATTAGCAAAATTACAAGGGTACCAAAATTTTTGCACAGCCAGTTTTTCACATTTGATTTCATTTCAGACAACTGAATACTGCTTCGCTAAAATTAATTGTTCAGAAAACACAGAGTACTCAGATGTTCCTGGGAAATGAAATACATGCCACTGTTATCTTTTTTGTTGAAAGTGGAGTAAATTATTATGCAGGTTGAAAGGGGTTCCCAAACGTTTTCATATGACTGTATTACTATGAAAAATTCTAATATTTCATTATTTTTGGTATTAACGAGCAAGGCAAGTCCATTTCACATTTTTTTTTGGCACCCACCAGTGAAATAGGCTTTCCTCATCCTTTAATGAAAAACAGATAATTAGTCTCATAATTATAGCAGTTCTTTTATGATCGCCATTATTGCAGGGAAGCAAGTTGCACAATGGCCTTTCCAAGATGAAAGAAAACTAATGGAACCACCTTTATGTTGGTATCTTTGAAGCTGGTCTTTTGCACTAAATAAATAACCAAATAAATAACCAAGCATGGATTTGTCATTACACATATAGGTTATGATTTCTATGATGATGAGCTGAAGATTCCTAAAGGTCATCCATTTGATAAGAGGAATTTCTCCATCAGCTAAAAAATATAGAGCAGTGCAGCACAACCACTTATCACAGTGTCTTTGTAATGAGTAATTCAACAGCAATGGCCAGAAATCCATGATTTGCAGAATAAAATGACAGATTTGCACACCACTTCTTATTGGGTGGCATATGCAAATGGGACATCAACTTTCTATGTATGATGTGAATAACTCTTTGTATGGGAAATAACTTTTATATTATTGTCTGGATTTACTGACCTTGCTCCCAATAATTCATTTTGAAAGGATATGCACAGTATGGTATTTTTTTCAGCTTTGCTATAGTGCGGATTCACTGGTCCAGGAAAGAGCAACATATTCCTGGAAAAATCATGAATATGGCAGTGCCATGCTGTAATGGAAAGTACCCTCTACCGTGTAAGGAAGCCAACCCACAGTCCCAACCCAGGTTAGAGGTTAAAGTTACAGTGGGTGCCTAATGAACTGGCACCATCTCGGGAATTTGGGTTTTGTTATCCATAAAATGTAGAGAAGATATAGCTGATAATCAGCCTTGTGCCTGGCAGTTAATAAACAATGGCTCATAATTTACATTGTACCAGTTACTCACTGCATGATGTTGTATAGGATATGGCATTGTAGAGAGATCCTTTTACTTTCTAGATGTGCCAGAGAAAGTTAAAAAAAAGTAGTTTATCTTGTTTGAAATAATGTTAAAATATGAAGTTCTTTAAACATACTTTACTGTGGTTAGATAGAAACTCATAAGTTGTTTTTATGACTACAAGTGCATAACCCATAGTTTAAGTTTTGGGATGTGCTTGATTTAAAGCTTAACATGTTGATTATTGATGCTACCATATGGTGCATCAGGGAGATGTTACAGGCTTTGAGGGAGCCTAAGCTGGTCAGGAACAGATTTGCTAATGGTGTGTTTATATATTTATTTCTCCTAATAATTACTGTTTGGGGAAATAATTTAGTAAGCACATATTTTCTAGTCAACTGATTCTTAACAAAGTTGGCTTTGGCTACACAGGATTAAGTTTAGAAAAGAAGACAGATAAGTATATAAAAACAAAATAATAATTAGTTCTGAGTCCCAGTGGCCATACCTATAGAAATAAAGGGAACCTGTCATCTTAAGTAATAATTTCCAAATGTATGATGTTAGTCAAGCAAAAGAAACTTTGCATCATGCCAAAATCTTGTTTATGCATCCAAGTGGGGCACCTGATACCCTTGCCCATGCACTGGCTACACAATTGGATGCTGCAGAGGGAGACGGATAAACCTATGCTACCTGTCCAGTTGTGACCTGGACGGCCTAGTTTTTTGAAGGGCAGCCTGGGTCAAGACTGCCTACCCAGTTTCCCAAATTATGAAAACTGGACAGGATTCCCTATGATTGACACAGCAATTGGTCAATTGGCAATCGCCACATCACAGCCCCATCCTTGACATCATGACTTACCCATGCAGCATCCCAACCCCACCCCCCCCCTTTGCACCATGGCCCGTCCCCTGCCTGGATTCAACCAGGCCAAAAGGTTGAAACCCTAGAGAGGGAATGTGGGGAGTGCACATCTTGGAAAGTGAAAGTAGTTGACTTCCCAGTGTTGGCAGAGGTGGTCTGATGACCACACAGGAAACAATCGGCACAGCAACTTGTGCAAAGATTTACATTAGGGATAACACAGAGCAATATGGTGGAAGGAAAAGTAAACAGAAACAACAGTGGGAAGTAATAAAACATCACCACATATAAATGATGTGGCGACCAGGGTTTGGCTGATCGCTATGACGATCAGGGGAGATCCTGCCTGGTTTTCCTTTCTTGGAAAACTAGGCAGACTGTCTTGACCGGAGCAGTCTGGGTCAAATATGGACAGGTGGTAACCTATGACCCAAATTCACTAAAGTGGGAAGTGTCTAACACTAGCGCTAATTCGCCAGCGTGACGTCATTTCGTGACTTCAGAAATTAACACTGACTAGCGAAGTAGATAGACTTGCGCAACTTCGCACCCTTACGCCAGGCGAAGTTGCGCACTGACGAAGGATCGTAATAACGCAAATTCACTAGGATCAAAATTTTCCTGAACGTTACCACTTACGTTAGACTTTACTTTGACTGGTCAGACAAGGCGAAGTTCAATACAATAGATAGGAATTTGAAAAAAAAAATGGTCAAATTTTTCTAAGTCCCAAAAAAACGCTGGCGTGTTTTACCGTTGTAGGGTGATAGTCTGAAAAAGATCAATTTTGTTTGGGGGGGGTTACCCTCCTTCCCCCCTACATTTCCTAACATATGGCAACACAGCTATACAGGGGGCACATGTAGGGCAATAGGACAACTTTATTTTATTTATTAAAGGTTTCCTGGGCTTGTGTAGTGGAATGTAGTGGCTGTAACATATACTTCTATTATACGTTAAAGTTCCCGCCGTATGCAAATTAGGCATCACTAGCGTAACTGCGCTTTGCCTGGTGAAGTAACACTAGTGCAACTACGCTACCGTTCGCCAACCTAAGCGTAACTTCGCACTTTAGTGAAGTTGCGTAGCGCTGGCGAACATTCGCCTGGAGAAGTGCGGCGAATGCTAGCAAAGCCAACGCTAGCGAATTTGTGCATCTTAGTGAATTTTGCCCCATGTGTCTACCTGCTGCTGCCAGATCTGTGCATGCTCTCTTATTGCCTTGTTGCCTTTACTTCCTCTTTCCCAGCATTCCTTACACAGTCACATGGCATCAGCCTTGCTGTTTCTGAATTCCCTACACTGCCGTCTGCAGGCGACCTTTGCATCGCCTTTATTTTTCTGCCAATTACACTATATTCCAACACCCCTTCTCAACAGCAAAAGGCAGAAAACAATATTATTTTACAGGTAGAGGCTTGGTAAGGATTTCTTTAACCATGTCCTCAGTTGGACAATAATATAAGTCAAGCTTTCTTTGCTCTTTCAAGTCCCATAGGAAACGATACCTCATATCAAAATGTTTGGTTCTTGGATTGAATAGCTCCGTCTGCGCAAGTGTAATACACCCTTGATTGTCTTCAAATATCTGTGTGCAATCTGTCTGCATTTCTTATTCCATTCCTGATGCTTAACATGTGGTCTATCTGTTGTTATAGCTTCCCACAAGTCATCTCTAGAGAGAAGCATTTCTGGCTTAACATTTCTGATTCTCATTATTCATCTTCATCACTGCTTAAAGGAGAATTCAACCTCCCACTGGGATAAGTCCCCACTTTCCCTTCTAGAAACAGTGACCTCAAATGCAGAGTATGCACAGTAGCTCACGGGCGCCATCTTCGTCTCTTCGGTAATCTTTGAGTCTTCTTCCTCTCCTTTGGCAATTTCCATCTCTTTCCGCACATGAGCAGTTGTTGCGAAGTGGAAGAAGACTGCTCCAACTGCACATGCACCAATACATTGCTCACTTCACGAAGAGTACCGAAGAGAAGAAGATGACACCCGTGAGCTCTGCTGCGTACTTGACTGTACAACGCCGTGATTCTTAATTGTACTTTATAGTTCACGGTACCTCTGGAAGATTCCTTGTGTCAGCCTGTTTGTGGAATTAGATTGTGCCAGGGCCAACACTCAGCACAGCAACTTCAGGGATAACACAGCGCACATTTTTAAGCATGATTGCTGTTGCATATATTCCAACACCAGCCTCTATTTCATAGGCATAGTTTTGGGGCAGGCAATATATGATTGACAGCTTAGATTTTTAAACAAGGCCCAAATATTTGGGTTTCTTGTTTAATTTGAAAAGGACTTTTATTATACATTTTTTTTTATGTCTGGGTAACAGACCCCCTTTAATTGTCATATCTTCCCTCAATCTATGAATAACCTTTTCTGGATAATTGATTGTGTGAAGGGCCTTTAGGTTTCCAAGTGCAACATTTTAGAAGCCAAAGCAAAATTAGCTTGTGCCTGTTTTGAATCTGTTTCTAGACTACATAAAGCAAACAAAAGGTGCCTAGTTCTCTTGCCAACAATTCTCTGATGTTCTTTAAAGTTTGGGGTTCTTTTCCTGTGATTTGAGTATATCTGGTTTCCCAAAATGATTGTAAAAGTTCTGTGATTCTGCTCTCCCCTATTATACTAGCTTACTTTTTTTTTACAAGCGAAACACTAATGGACCTATTTATAAAGTCTTGTCATTTAAAAAAAATTGTTGATGTTTAAAAATATGTCACTCCGTTACCACTCAACTTTTATCCTAATTTTCCTACTTTACCAAGTTACTTACTTTACTTCTGCATTTCTTATGACCAATTACACTAAAATGGCTTTCTCATTTGTGATCTGGCAAACTCAATATGTTTCCTGTGAAAAGATGAAGAATTCTCTGTGACAAAATGGGAAAGGATGTCCTTGGTAATGTAATACTCGCTAGCAATCTGTTTAAAGTAATTAGAATTCCGTTAATGAGATTTCGGTAGCATTTCATTTCTTCTACACTATTTACATTACAACTTCAACAATTTCTTTGACATCCCTGAGACCTCAAGAAATATTTTATAAAGCGGCATTTCCAACACTGATAAAAACCAGATTCAAATTCTATTATTCTTACTAATCATTACAAATCTTATTTAAGAACAAAAACATTTTTTAAAATATGTATATATACATATAATGTATCCATAGCCTGCAGCTCAAAGTGTCCAGTGAGTAATACACACTGATTTCTAGGGATTGCTTCATATCTAATTCCATTACTCTAGCCAAATAAGTGTGAATTAAAGTGCATATATAAATAGTGCAGTGCTCCAGGGGAATATATGTTTGATATGTGCGAGTCCCTAGGGTGAAGAAAATGCCTAGCGCCATAGGAAATTTTCCCTAGATACAGAGTGTAATTTGAATAACAAAGTGTTCACTTATTTTTGGCTTCAAACCGTAAGACAGATTTTGACACAAAAGTCCTGATTCCTTTGTGCACAGAGTTGAATGATAATTTGTATGATGTAATGTTAACAGTAGGGTCTCTCCAATTGTTATGTACAGTACACACATCAATTTCCAGAGCTTCAACAGAATCGTTTTATCTTGAAGATTTAAATTCCAACCATACTGTAAAACACACATGTCAATCTTAATCATCTATGATTAGGAATGCTGGAAATTATAGTTCATCAACAGCTAGACAGTCAGACTTGTAACTTTTACCAACTGTGCTGTAATATTTTAAATTCTGTTGTCTATTTATGTTGTGTACTGTGGCCTATGGCGTACAGCCTACTATGGGGTTTCACCAAAGACTTCACCGAGCTGCTATGGTGCAGTGACATCAGTATGATTGCTTTTGAACCGAGATGCCAGAGTCTGAGCATTTGTAATATCTGTGCTAGTTCATTTGGCCAATTTGTTGCTGGCTACCCATGCTGTAGTGGGCCATCTTGCATTTATGCTGTGATTATCCTAATCCTGATGTCTGGTATTGACCTCAGCCTGTCTCTGACTTTACTTGTACACATATAGAATCCATTATCCAGACAGTTCCAAATTACGGGAATGCCATCTCCCATAGACTCCATTTTAATCAAATAATTAATTTTTTTTTTTATTTCCTTTTTCTCTGCGTGCTTACAATTAACAATACCTTGCACTTGAATGGTTGCCCATAGGTAGCGCACATTCCCTGTGTGCGACAAATCTTGTGTGTCATTGTCAATTAATGGCCAGAACATCTTCTGTTTGTTATTTTTCCTACTTATTGTAATCTCAATTTATAGATAATTACATTGAAACGAACATTCATTCATCATATAAGGAATAAAATATGATTCCTAATCCGACAAGTAGATTTTTTTTTTGTTCTAATATTATTGGGTAGGCAGCCTTCTCAAGTCATTTTGCCTGGTCATGTGCGTTCAGAAAGAGCCAGAAATGCACTATGGAACTGCTTTCTAACAGGCTATTGTTTCTTGTGCTCAATGTAACTGAAGGAGTCGCAGTGGGACATGGATTTTAGTATTGAGATTTGTTTTTATATCTACCAGGGAGTTGTTATCTCGCTGCCTTCCCATTGTTCTGCTGATGGGCTGCATTCCAATTTGCAGTGCAGCAGTAAAGCCACATGATTGGAGGCACCTGGGAACCTGACAATATGTCAGATTTCAAAACTAAATTTTGCTATTTTGAAAAACACATTTCAGTGCAGAAGTCTGCTGGAGCAGCACAATTAATTGATGCGTTCTGATAAAACATTTTGTCCCATGACAGTAACCCTTTAATTAACCAGAAGCCTAGTTTGCGACTGTACCTGCAAATGTAGGCTTGCTACAATGAATGCAATTCTTTGTGCACACTAATATAATTTCTTTAAGGTACTTGCAGCCCAGCATGCCATTGACTCTGCCCTACCTCTTCTGATTCTGAATTGTGCACTGTTGTTCCTATTGATGCTGCTGTGATCCTGGAAATGGCAATATAGCACATGAAATTAGAACATTATGTTTTAGATTTAAAGCCATCAGAATAAAAATTCACCCTGGAACAAAGCCCAGACTGGAAGTCAGTATTAATAATGCATGCTACCGGAACCCTGTATCCCATTGTCACAATGTTTAACAAAGTAAAACTTGGGTGTGTCAGTTCTAACACCTACTAACATGTATAGGGTCTCTCAAAAGAAAGTTTATTAATAAAATTCCAGTCGTAAATTATCAATCGCAATGACTTCCTATAGACTGTAACTCCATTCTCCACCTATACCCCCAGAAGGGAAATGTGCCATGCATAAGCTCTTGCCTTTAGATTTTAGTGACTCCAGTGGGCTTTTTGGGGGGGCAAGCTAGGTGCAGTTACCTCCCTCTGGGTAGTTATGCCACTGTCTGTGGACAAAGTGGTAAACAGAAATCATAAGTCACCATTTATGTTTGCTTTATTGTAACTTGATCTATATTCATGATGTTAATATAATTCTTTATTTACATAGTACTGATGAACATTAATTCATTAAAATATAGAGATATAGGTTATTCAGTCAGGTGATCTGATGCAATTTATTAGTTTGAAGGGAAATTGTTTTCCCTGGTGCTTCAATGAGTAAAAATAAAATATAATTAATAAATATACATTTCAATTGCACCTGGGCCCGCACTCCCTCGGGGCCCGTCAGAGCTGAGACGATGGTTATCGCAGGCGGCTGGCCAGAGGGAGATTTTACCGGTGGGCCCAGCCCTCATGGGCTCCCGCCAGCCCAGACCGCTCCTCTGATTGGTTGAAAAACTGATATGAATCGCACCTGCACTCGCGTATAGGCATGGGGGCCCCTAAAGCGCCAGCAGTACTTCGCCATATGATTCGTAGGGGAGAAGGTCCAACTAGGGGGCCTGGGTAGTTACACCACTGAATTTAATTGTAGAAAAGAACCAATTATAATGCCAACTAAACCCCTAGTTCTTTTTTCAGCAGTTTTACACTTCATTTACTGCAATTTTATTTTAATCAATATCCAAAATATTCCTTTAAAAACCAAGAAGATGGCATTGAAACAGACCAAAAAAGACAATGTGTGACTTCTAAGATTTCATGCTCAGTAAAAAAACAGTATTAGGCTTGCAAATGCTTAACCTACACTAAATGCATTACGATTCCCAGAGACCTTTGTATATTACTACCTAGATCCTGTGTTGTTTTAGTAAAGTAATTTGGGATTTATTTTTAGTCAGGCTGTTATGTACTAAATATACTCTGATGATGTGTTTAACATTCAGTCTTTTTTCACTCAGATGGCAGGCGATATATATTGAGTTTCCACAAGGTATGGACAAGTATGTCCTTGATGGTAATTTGTGCTTTCTGGGCAAGCTAATTATACAGATCACTCACTTCCATTTTATTTTTCAATAACCACTCATACAAAAAGTGAATTACTATAATTCATTAAATTGAAGGTTATTTCTCCTTAGTTAAGTGTGCATTTCCAATGATTTCTTATAAATAAAATGAAACTATAAACCAAGGATTGGCTCCCTGCTAGATTTAGTGTAATGGACAGTGAATACTTCTTCTATTTCTTTTGAAACAGTGGCTCCCCCACAACACAGGTTCCACATTTCTTTCTCTGAAGCATCAACTGCAGTCCCAGGGGCTTCCCCCTATACTGAATGTGTAAATGCAGAACAGTATAATGGGTTTGCCATGTCTGACCAAGTCATATCCAGGGCACAGGCTTTACTTGACTAGGACTAAGATGTCTTCCAGTGTTCATGTTTCTATTTAGTCATCCACAGTTGGCAATCAAGGCACTGGATGGGAGGATCAAGGCACGGCAGCTGCCAGCCCTGTTGCACCATTCTACATTTACTGAGCCAGTATCAAGAAAGGGGGAAGCCCCACGGGGAGAGGGTCATGAGGCTAGGGAGGAGGAAATGGGAGTTATGTCCTACTGTAATATCTGGAGGATCCCAGGTTGTTGTTATAACGAAATATGTCCAAACAACAGAATGAAATGAACATGTATGGTGTGAGCTACCAATTTCAAATAAGAGTCTTTAAAGCCGATGTACAAACAAAGTCCCTTGAAACCTTTTTTGTGCTGCCCAAAATTATATCTATCAGTTTAAGTTGTTCCCTTTATAAAAGTACTGTGGTGAGAAATTAGTGAGTTGCTTGCAAGTTCAAGTTCCTACAGAAAGGAGTGAGACCATTTGCCTACAGTTACAATATATCTAGTGAAAAACAGCAATAAATAACTTTTGCAAATGTAAATTTTAATGACACTTGCAGAACAAATTGACAGGATCATGTGCTTTAATTGGTAGCAGGCATTTTCTTGGAATACTGTACTCTCCAAGTGGAAGTGTACAATATAGGAAAGGGTAGCTAACAGATGGAGAGCATTTTCTTACTGAGAATAATAACAGTTTATATTAAAGAACTATTGATCTTTCTATGTTTGGTAAAAATAACCAAAAAAAAGCTATGTAGAACAACATATGTCTCTATTGTCTACAAATGATTAAAATAGCTCTGTCTTTTAAGGAACCTAGTATTTTAAGGAGGCATTGGAATTTCAAAACAATACATTTATGGAACAAAAGCAAGTTTTGAGAAACATTTGAAGGTATTTGAAATAAGAGCACTTACTCGCTGCTACTTTGTCATAAGGACACAAGTTCAGTGACATCTGCTAAAGAGCTGCTATTTAAACACTGTTAAATGTTGAATTTTTAGTTCAAGACCTATTTTAAGGTTCAATCTTTGTTCATGGTCCGTATTAGCTCATGTAACTAATACAGACAGGTCGGTATTGGGATACAAATAGGCTGTAAGTACAAAAATAAATACGGCTGAAAATGCCATATTTTAGATTCTGAACTTTGCACCAGCCTAAAGTTTAATCTTGTCAATAGCAGGAATGATCCAGGACTGGTGATGGGCGAATTTATTCGCAAAACGGCAGGCGAAATTAGCTGGCATCTTGTTTGGGACGCGGGCATTCGTATTTGGATGCTGGAAGCGAAACGCCCCAGATTCACAATAGTAACTGCCCATGGCATATTACAGCATTTTTGGCATTTGCAAGAATCCAGAAATTGTCAGACTGGGCAAGAGTACAAATATGGGAAAGTATAGGTATATTGTTAATTTAGTGATAAAAAGTTATTTTATAACACAATGCAATTTTCAGAAGCTATTTGTTATGTTTTCTCCAAAGATTTCTGTATAAAACAATGAAATGCATAAAATTGTGCATTTTAATGCATGTAATATGGTTAAAATTGGTTAAAAAGTGGGGATGTATGATGGTAAATTGTCATTAGCATGTAATAGGGGAATGTAATATAAGTCGGTAAAGGCAAAAACTATTCGCAATGCGAAAAGTTATGCCTCTGTGCGAATAATTTTTGCTTTGCGCGAATTTAATATAGCTTTTGCGAAACCGGAAACTGTTTAGCGACCACTTCCGACAGTGGAAGAGAGTTTGCGAATTTTACAGCTAGCGCCAATGCGCAGTCAATGTAATAAAACTTCTTACTGAAAAAGTCGTTATGTTTGCTCCTAAAGATTACGACAGCTTCAAGCACTTCATAAGAGTGCGCAACTAAAATTCGCAAAGCGCAATGAAAAGTCGCAGTGCTCAGTTAAAATTCGCAATGCGCAATTAAAATTCGCAATGCAATAACAGTTTAAGGAACAATATTAAATTGCGAGATGTGGATTTTTAATCTTTAGTCTTTTAGCAGAAGTCTTCTATGCCAATTGATGCAAGCTATTGTGGGAACCCTGAAATTACTGCCATGTTCAGGTTGGTGGTAGTTCCAAAGTTCCCCAACATTAATATGTTGTAAGAGCACTTCAAAGTAGACTGGACACATGTGATGCACACTGAGTAAGTATACAGAAGTGCAAGGACAACATTTTGACACAGGTACCTTTATTGAATGGCATCAGTGCAACATTGTGGTTGTGTTCATAAATAGATATCTTGGACAACCAGTACATATTTACTCTGACTATTTAGCTGGGTTTCATGTGTATATTTAGGAAAACAATTAGGATTCTCCACAATTCTGCCCCACTGGTCTTCAGGCTGAGCCCGCAAGTACTGCTACAAGCCTTTTGGGGGTCACGGTAAGGGGTAGCCCAGAATTTGGGAACCACTGATATAGACCAAGTATTTTAGAAGAAAAGATTTAACCCTGGGTCATTGGTCTGAGCTGCAAACTACTGGGTACATTTGTGGTGTACAGTTTAGTACCGTATTGCTCATTTGTTGCATACTGAAGGACTCGTTATCTGCTTTTATTGCATTTTTGTAGGGTAATACATTTTGCAACTGTTTTCCACAAGTGAAATACAGCATTCAAGTTAAAGCAAGTGTACATAATTCTACGCTTCTCAGATCAAATGGGATGCACTAAAGATCATAAGGCTGGACTATAAATAATCCAAAAGGCAACATCCAAGAAAACAGCTTGAAGTAGAGCAATCATGAAATGAAAATCTCCTCGTTCACTATCATATCATTTTACCAAGGCTTCCTGGCTTGACATTTCAGGGTTTGGTGTAAATTTGTGTGTATGCATTTTTTAGTTCTGCAATAGCATAGTGCCACACCTTGTTAGAAAAGATCTTCTACTAGGCTACAACTGTTCTTCATAGTAAAAAAAGACTCCCATGTTGCCAAGATCTGCCAAACACAACATCCAGACAGCCTGGTTGATGTGGAAGGTTAGGAATGTACAATAATGACATCTTTCATAATATTAACACTTGAATACATTCTTGTGGTGTTTGTGCAAGGTGCATGTAGGTGTCTCTGTGAACAGGAGTTGTGCTGTGCATGCGCAGTGCTTTCTATGCTGATTGAAGTGTTAGAGTTGAAGTTGCTGTTGATGTGTAATGGCTGCATGGACCTTCTAATAAAGCGCTGCTTTACTGTACGCATCCTCAGCTACCAAAACATAACAATTCTAGAAACATTAGAAACTATAACAGGTGAAGACATGTACATATATAGTTACATCTTCTTTCAGCCTTTCAAACGGATACAAACATATGGTTAAGATTTATAAGCTAGACTGAATCTAAGGGTATAAATTATTTTTTACTGGGAGATCCACAGGCCATCCAAGTCTGTATACACATAGGATATTTTTGGTCCCCAACCAATTACTAAGTTGAAGATAGTAGTGGAATGCTGATTTACAGTTAATTATCATCTATTTTACTATGTATTCCTCTGACATCAGAACTTTAGCATTCAGTGTATTACATGACACATACAGATTCTTAAGTATGAGGAACACTAGTTTATCATTCAGTATATGCAATCACTGAAAATATATCCTTTTTGTTACAGTCAAGACTGAAGTGCTTATGATAAGTCTCTTGCAATCGTTCAGTTAAACTGGCCTTACACAACTGACATTAACATATAGCTTGTGCAAGGAAAAATGTTACAAAACCTTTTTGTTTTTAATAGTGTTAGGGGCAGATTTACTAAATTCACATGAAGAATTCGAAGTTCGATAGAATTTCAAGAAGATTTGAATTAGAATCTTCAAATATGCAAATTAGGCAAATTTGAGCATCGAATATTCAAATTCAAATATTCTAATTTAATTTTATTTGAATATTCGACTATTTGATTCCCCTTTACATTTTTAATCGACCACCTCGTTCGGCTGATCAAAGTTACCGAATTGGGTATCATTATTTTTGATTGAATAAAAAAAATTTGATCGATTTTTTTCCTATTCGATCGTTTGACCAATCGAATTGTGGTAAAATCCTTCGAATTCGATATTCGAATTTGAAGGATTTTACTTCACATACTATTCACATGGTCGAATTTCCAATTTTTTTCAATTCGAAATTCGACCACTGATAAATCTGCCACTTAGTGTCAAGGTTGATAAGAAACATAAAAACTTTATCAGGTGCAAGGAGACCACTAAAGCATGGAAAAAAGACAAGTAAAAGTGAATCCAAAATAATGTTTTTTAAATATATAAGCAGGATGGGTAGGACCTCAGAGGGAGGCCAACTGATTGGTAAGAGCAGGGGAAAAGTAGAGATTCTGAATTGTGATTTCTTATTGGTCTGCACAACTGCGGAACCAGCTGATGAAGATTTCCAATTTAAGTAAAGATGGATGGGTGACACAAAAGTGATCAGAATATGTAAACAATGGTTCAGAACCAGATGGTATTCATCAACGGGTACTAATAGAGCTTAGCCCTGTGTTTGCCACACCTCTTTCCCAGCTTTGTGATTGCCAAAAGAATTGGTACATTGCTTATGCAATGCAAATTTAAAAAAAAAAGATCCTATTCTCAGGGATGTCTCATGGATAAGATACTTGAATGGATTGCAAATAACAGTACTATTTGTGCCACATACTTCCCAACATTTGAAAACTGCAAAAAGGGACAAAGAGATGTACCGCCCAGATGTAGAGATTAAAAAGAGAATAATGGCAGTGGATGTGATTTTCTTGTACTTTGCTAAAGCATTTGATGTAGTACTACAAAGTAAGTTAGTGATTGCATTAGAGAATAGTGGACTGGAACATAATATTTGTACTTACTCTTTACAATTACTCTTTACAATTAAATAAAAATTAAATTACAATTAAAGAGTACTCTTTGCAATCACATAAATATTGATGAGCTTTTCTGTCCAGTTTCATTTAGCCAAAAATTGTGAAACTGCTAAAAAAATTAGCAAAATGGCGAAAAATCTTTCTTTACAACGCATTGAAGTCAATAGGCAACAAGAATTTTTATCAGTCAGTGCCCATTTTTTCTTGTGAAGACTTTTTTGTCTCTGCAACATTTTTGGCTTGGATACTTTTTTGCAGCAGTTTGATGAAAAAAATTGCAGAAGACAAAATTCGTTATTCTGCCCGAGAAACAATAACTGGAGCAAAAAAAAATTACTCATCACTATATCAGATCTTAGAATAAACAACATGGGATATTTATCTCCCATAGAAAAGAGGCCACCCTAAAACACATCAAAGGTGGTTCTTTATACAGTAGTTTGTGAATAGGAATATGGAAAGATTACCAAACTTTAGTACATTTATCACTCAACAATTTTTCTTTAAAAAAATGACCTGACTGTGAATGTTTTTTATGCTAACAAATCTGATTACATTCCCCCAAAACACATTTGCGAACGTTAGCAACCAAGATTGTTTTCGTCCTTTATGACCAATGTATAAGGTGGCCAATGATACCCTTAAAGGAGAATTCAATGTGTATCTGAAAAAAACCCTCCCTCACCTCTGTAGGCCCCCTCCCTCCCCCCGGCCTACCTGCTCCCCCGGGCAAATGCCCCTAACTTGTTAGTTACACCTCCTTCCAGGCAGGGCAGGACTGGGAGTAAAATTCAAAGCAGCCCACACACATATATATATATATATATATATATATATATATATATATATATATATATATATATATATATACTTGGGGAAGGTGGGAGAGTAAATGTGTATATATTAGGGTTGCCACCTTTCCCTGTGGCTCAAGCCGGACGGGGGCGGGCCCGTGATGTCGGTGGGCGGGCCCGTGACGTCACGGGGGCGGAGCTATGACGCAGCGATTGCCCGATCGCGGCGTCAATCAAGCTAATCCCGCCCGGTTTTCCTTATTTGGAAAACCGGGCAGGAAGCATTGACCCGGGCAGCCCTTCAAAGTACCGGGCTGTCTGGGTCAAAACCGGACAGGTGGCAACCCTAATATATATATATATACTCAGATTGTTACAGAACCGCACTCCAGACTTCTTAATGCTGTGAATCAAATAGCTTTTATTTGATATATATATATCAAAAAGGGGTGGGGCAATTCCATTTTGGGGCGTGGTCACGAAGCTGAGTCTGCAAGAAAGGGAAAAAGGTAAGTTTACAGGGGATTGGGGGCTAGCCGATGGGTCTTTTCAAGGGTATTACAAATTTACCGGCAGCTACATTGCCAATAAATTTGTAATACCGGCCCCGGCCTTGGCAGGTGTTTTACCGGCTAGGCCGGTAAAATACCGGCCGGGTGGCGACCCTAGTCCTAGTGGTGAGCGATCTGTGAGCCCTGTGCTTCCCCCACACCCTCCCTCAGTCTGAGCAGAAGGCCAGTGTGAAAAGATAAAAGTGCAGCGCCGCATCTATTCAGGAAGCTGGCAGCCCACATACACAAAGGCCTGCTTCCAGTAGAGTTCACAGGAGCCATTTTCTCTCATTTGCTTGTCTTCCTGGATTGACCGGTGTTTTATTGTGCATGTGCAGTACGAGGTATTTGCCAGTGCAGAGCTACTGTGCCGAAATTCACAAAATTTCCTAAAAAAACATTGTTTCTTTCAGGCGCATGTGCACTAGGTCGATACCGGCAGATTCCTCCAACTGCGCATGCACCTAAAAATCACAAACTTTCCTATCTTTTTTTCTGAAAGTTAGTGACTTTCGGGCACATGCGCAGTTGGAAGAATCTGCCAGTATGGAGCTTCTGCACATGCCCAAAACTTATGAAGTTTCCGCTTTCTGTTTGTAGAAATTTTGTGACTTTTGGGCGCATGCACAGTAGCTCCGCACCGGAAAATCCCTCATACTGCGCATGCACCAGAAAATGCTAGTCAATCCAGGAAGAAGAGTGATCGAGTGAAGATGGCGCTTGTGAACTCCACTGGACAGGACCTGGAATATTTGAATACATTTAAAGGGCACCTGTTGGGCAAAAATATTATCCCCAACCAAAGGTATGGACTAATAGAGCCTGCACTCTTTTAAAAAAACAAAAAAAACTACTGTTACCCCCCCGCAGCCAGAGTGCTGCTCTAGTAGCCTGCACCTTTGGTTGGGGATAATATTTTTGCCCAACAGGTCCCCTTTTAATATAATACAGTCTAACCCTTCACTGGAAGATACTGGATGAATGGATTTAAATTTTTATTGTAAATTAATTGTATCTTTTAAAATGTTTCTGTCTTGTTCTATTAGTCTATAAAGATGTTACAATCAATAACATGTCCTGTTTAAATTTAAATATTTAACGAAGAGAAAATAGATGGAATATACATTTTACTCTGGAACATTATACATGAGAACAGAATTAAGTAGCAGCACATTCATGTAAAGATTGCTGGGGTACACCTTTCTTGACAGAATTATCAGGATACAATTATATGTTGTTGGAGTTGCTACTGATTGCTCCAGTTGTAAGAAAACCTTACCCTGGTGGTCTAGTGGTACGGCGGGGACGCCCGCCGCGCCGCTCTGCTCCCTCTGTCTGCCGGCTTCTTAGTGCGTGCGCCAAATAATATTGCCCGTGATAGGTTTATTCCTGGAGCCTGTACTTGTGCTTATATCTGCTGTTTGTTCTTGTTACCTGCTTTGACCCTGCCTGGCTTTTGACTATTCTGTATATCTGTATCCTGACCCGTGCCTGTTCTTCGACTACTGATTCTGCCTCATCCTTCTGATTGATTACCCGGTTTTGACCCTTGCCTGCCTGATGATTCAAGCCATCTGCCTGTCTCGACCCAGCCTGCCTGACTACGCGATTGTCTTATCCTACTGTACCGTGACCTTCGGCCTATCAGACTTTAACAACTGTCGTGCCCCTTTGCTTGCCAGAACTCCTCGCCTTGCTCCTCTCGATAAGTCCAGGTGGCATCCGAGTAAGCTGAGGGCTCCTCCCAAAGCCAAAGGCGGTCACACTACTGGTGAAGCCGAGCTGAGACCAGGGAACTTGGCATCTGTTCTGGTTTAGGGTGCCGACCGTGACACCAGTGCTGCATTGGTCCATTGATCCTTTGCAAGCCCCCATTTTATTCCAGGCCCAAATGATCAGATCAGCCTAATTTAGCCCATTGTGTGTGACCAAATGTGCAAGCATTGACAGGTTTATGGTTCTGGGATTTGCAATAGCTCAGGTTGAGCTCAGTTAGACTCCAAATAATGACTTTCTATACAATGGCTATAAAGTAGATTTACTGATTCAATTTTATATTAAAATATCATCAACATAGGTACAAAGCCTAGTAAATCAAGGCACTCATCAATAAAGTTCAATCTATTTCTCTGAACTGTAGCAGTTGCATAGGGTTGGACTGGATCAGTGGGAAATCATGAGAAAACAAGACCCGCTTCCTGATCTTCCCTACTGGCCCTGATTGTGTTGCATCCATAAGAAGACAAAGGTGCTGCAGGGTGGGGACTAGTGGATAGTTATGGCTAGAGTTGGACCGTGGGGGTCCCTGACATGGCAACGCTGGTGGGCCCTGGATCCCCAGTCTGATGCTGCAGTAAGGCAAGTGTCAATTTATCATCATCATTGGGGAAGAAAACTCCTTCCTGAATTATTTCCCTGATCAGACTCTCTACCTACAAATTCTAATAATTCTAATTATTTTGTACAAAAATCTTCCAAGGCTGATGTTATAACATATACAGTATTAATGACAGAGTGCAATTCTTGGTGTAAAGAACAAACTGAATTTAACTATTGTCATACTTATTCTTTCTCAGAGTGCAAGCTTTTGAGGCAAGTACTTTACCTCTTCCACTGTTGTGAAGTGGCCCTCTAAATGTCACAAGAAAACTGCTCTTCATTCCACAACTGAAGGGATGTCTAAATCGTTTTATATATAGTATCATTGATGTCACAGTCCGTGATATACTTCCTGTATGAAGTCATAAATGTAACTGCAATTCATCTATCAAGAGACTTATTTCCTACTGACTTTCCTCCATATTTATTCTTAGCTGGAGAGAAGGTTTTATTAGACTAGATTTCAGATAATAAGTCACAACAGGTTGCTCCGTATGTGCCTGGATACACATTTACTCATCCAATTTTCCATCTAGAAGGCTTTTTAACCCTTTTACGTTGATGAGAATAACTTCATCGTTGCTAAGGGATTACAAATCAATTTAATATTTCATAGTCTTCTTAAGGGGACACATCTTTTTCACTGGTTATTTTTTCTTCATGCTATTTAAGCTACTTGTTTTTATTTTAAATAGTATATACAGTATACTTTATACTGGTACGGAATCTCTTATACAGAATGCTTGACCATCTCCCATAGGGGCAAATTCAAGTGGCGAAAATGCGCTAGCATTAGCTTCCCCAACTGTTCTAACTCAGCATCAGTTGTACCAGCCACAAGCTCCTTGTAAGCCCAGTCTGTAAGGATATGTGCAGCAGGTTGAATGATCACCTTGACAGAGAGCTTACTCAATGAATAAAGACACCAGAAATGTTCTCCAATGCTTCTTTATGCTTCAAGGTAGCAAATGTTAAACATAGAGGCCTTTTCCATAGGTACATTTCTACTGGAGTTACCCTATGCTTTCCATGTTGGGACATAACGAGTGACTAGTCACCGCTACTCGCTATTGCAAAAAAATTGTGAATCTTCTCGTCTGGACGAGCCCTTACACAAACTGCAGTCTCTTATAACTCACTAAATCAAAGGGGGGAGTTACAGCAGGAAATGGAGGGTGGGAGCAACTATCTAGCAAGAAACAGCAGGGATGAAAGAAAGATACCAAATACCATTACAACACAACATGTAATAGCAACTGCTGGGCAGTAAAAAGCTGCGTGACAACACACCAACGTTCGCCGCACTTCGCCAGGCATAGTTTCGCCAGCGCTACGCAAATTCACTAAATTGCAACGTTGCCTTCAGGTAGGCGAATGATGGCGAAGTTGCGCTAGCGATGCCTAATTTGCATACGGCACGAAGTTAAAAGTATAATAGAAATATATGCTACAGCCACTACATTGCACTACACAGGCCCAGAAAACCTAAGGTTGTCCTATTGCCCTAAACATGTGCCCACTGTATAGTTGAGTTGCCATATGTTAGGAAATGTAGGGGGGAAGAAGGGTAACCCCCCAAAAAATTACGCTATTTTTCAGACTATCACCCTAAAAGAAGGTTTTTTTCCAAACTCCTATCTATTGTATTGAACTTCGCGAGGTCTGACCTGGCGAAGTAAAGTTTAGCGCAAGAGGTAACGTTCTGTAAAATGAGCATCTTCGTGAATTAGCGTAGTTACTTCCCTTCGTCAGTGTGCAACTTGGCGTAAAGGTGTGAAGTTGCACTAGTTTATCTACTTTGCTAGCGAATGTTCACGAAATAGATATTATTTTTCATTTTTAACAATGATTTCCTTTTTCTCTGTAATAATAAAACAGTACCATCTACTAAATGGTATCTAAGCTGCATGAATCCATATTGGTGGCAAAACAATCCTATTGGGTTTATTTAGGGGCTGATTTACAAAGGGTCGAATTTAAATTTGAATAAAATTAGAATTTCAAATTAATTTTGAGCTTCTATAGAATAGCCCAAAATTCAATTGTGAAAAATTTCAAATATTTGAATTTCGAAGTACTGACCCTTTATAAATTCTTCGAATTCGATTATTCGGCAGCTTAAATTTTTTAGCCTATGGGGGACCTCACAGAACTTGTCCTGTAAAAATCTGAGAATTCAAAGGATTTTGGTAAAAATCGTTCGATCGATTTTCATTCGATCGAAAACAGCCATTGCTCGATCAAAAACAGCCATATTCGATCGAAAATGACCCTCCCAAAAAATTTGAGGGTCAAATTTCGAAGTATTTTCCACTTCGAATGTCGACCCTTTAGTAAATCTGCCCCTAAATGTTTAAAAGATTTTAGCAGGTTCAGTTTCTGTGCCTTTCAGGACAACAAATGAGATATTTACCAGTACCATATACCACAGTATATTAAAGCTTCTGATATCAGTCCTTTAGACCAATTCAGCATCTTATCTGCCAGTGTATGGGGGCTTTTGACAGGTCTCCCTGATCGATATCTGGTCGAATGGATTAACCCTAGCCCTGCCATTGGTGGGCATATTGGAGACAGATCCACTTGTTTGGCATTTAACATGTATGGCCGACTTAAGTCTCCAGAATGCCATTTAAAATAAGACAAATTTTGTACAGTGGGTTATGAAAAAAACAATCCATCCTTATTTCCCGGAACTGTTATTAAAGACTCTTCCAAACACACAGCATTATTCTGTTTTAAAAAAAAAGTCAAAATCCTCAAAAAACATAACAATACATATAAAGTATGTCTGTTCCAAACCTTTACCTTTCTTAGAACCAACTTCCGTGACACCTTTGTCCTATCAATCTAGGGAATATGTCAATCATGTCAAGATCCCAGAACCTGCCTTAGAAGGTGTTACGTGAATAGGAACAGAATTTCATGTGCCACTGATTACTTTTTCATGCCTATTTGTATCTGCATCAGTAAAACATACCTTAAAGTGGACTTGTTAGCCATCATTTGTGTACAATTAAGTTTGAAGCTGAGGCAATTAATAGAGAGCCTAGGCTGTGCAGAAGTTTAATGAAAGCCATTATTTGATGTTTAGCGGCGTTCTTATTTAATTTACTCTAATTGTGATGTACTGATGAAACTGAACTGATGTGACAGATTCATGAAGTGTAGTAGGAGTAAGGTGGGGGCTCTACTGCAACCTTTTCACACTTATTATGAAGTTAATCATGGTCTGGAAAAAAACTGGCATGGCAACAAAAAAACATTTAGTTTTATGGAAAGGTAAGAACACAAGCATTTGGTAAGGTACAGGTATGGGATCTGTTATCCAGAAACCCAGATCCAGAAAGTTCTGAATTACAGGAAGGTCTCCCATAGACTCTATTTTAATCAAATCATTCCAAATAAAAAAAAAATCCTATTACTCTGCTAAAAGAGCATATATTTTTATTCCTTATTGGAAGCAAAAATGTTCTATTGGGTTAATTTAATATTTTAATGAACGACCAGCAAATCCCAGGTCCCAGGCATTCTGGATAACAGGTCTTATACCTGTGATATGAGCCTAGTGCACATTGTGGCTGAATGTAGAATGTGGGGAAAGTACCCAGAGTGCCATTTGACATAAGGTGAAATAAGGATAAAGCTGTGTATACTAGATAACTATCCAATATTGTAATTACAAAGAAATAGCTTTCAGACAGCACAGAGACCCAATCAGAGGAAGACCGAAAAGTGTACAAGGACAGGCAAAATAAGGCATAACCATTAATCAGATGTGCCACAGCCCAGGCCCAGTCCCAGTTTATGAAACAAAAAAAAACATGTTTTTAGGTGTATCTGACCAGGAGGAAATAGAAGGAGATAGTAAGGCGGAAGACTGAATATGTGCTGTGGAAGATAGGATTATAGAAAAAAAAATTCTTGCTCACTGCTTAGGGATCCTTAGTTATTAGCAAGGTTTTCACATTTGATTGTATGTATATACACACTCTTTTATAATACAATTTCTCTACATTAATGGCCTTATTTATAAAAATCCAAATTTTTCTGATTATTTAAATGAAAAAAGTCTGAACAAACTAGAATCCACGATTAGACCTTATTTATTACTGAAAAGCGTGATTTAATCGGATCGGGGATTAACTCAGTCGAGTTTTTCCTGAAAAGCCAGAATTTTATAGTCGGATCTTCTGTCTAATTTCAATAGAAATTTTAAAATAGGATAGGGACCTCTCCCATTGACTTACAGTATGTACAACCTTGGCAGGTCTGAGATGCTGGATTTTCTGATTCAAACTTTTTCCATCCTCGGGGTATTATTAAAAAAATCAGATTTTATAGTAAAAACTCAAAGTTCTTGACATTTGAAATTCAATAAATAACCCCCTAATTGTTTTTACTATCAAACCATGGCTGTAATCGTGCACTGTTCCAATAAGCAGAAAGGGCTGCAGGTTGCTTTTGCTTATTACAAATAAAATGTCTCTATGATATCATGCATGAGTTCACTCCTAATTCCCACATCCAGGAAACAGAAAGATATAGGCCCAAATTCACTAAAGTATGAAGCGTCTAACGATACCGCTAATTCGCCGGCGTGAAGTCATTTCGCAACTTCGCAAATTCACTAACACCGTCTCTGGCGAATTTTCGCTAGAGAAGTAGATAGACTTGCGCAACTTCGCACCCTTACTCACTGACCAAGGATCGTAATTACGCAAATTCACTAAGATCAAAATTTTACTGAACGTTACCCCTTACGTTAGACTTTACTTTACCTGGTCAGACCAGGTGAAGTTCAATACAATAGATAGGAGTTTGAAAAAATAAAAAGTCCCAAAAAAATGCTGGCGTGTTTTACCATTGTAGGGTGATAATCTCAAAAAAAGATAATTTTTTTGGGGGGGTTACCCTCCTTCCCCCCTGCATTTCCTAACCTATGGCAATACAACTATACAGGGGGCACATGTAGGGCAATAGGACACCTTTATTTAATTTATTAAAGGTTTCCTGGGCTTGTGTAGTGTAATGTAGTGGCTGTAACATATACTTCTATCATACGCTTAAGTTCCCACCATATGCAAATTAGGCATCGCTAGCGTAACTGCGCTTTGCCTGGCGAAGTAACATTAGCACAACTATGCTACCGTTCGCTGACCTGAGCATAACTTCGCACTTTAGCGAATTTGCATAGCGCTGGTGAAAATTCGCCTGGTGAAATGCGGCGAACGCTAGCGAAGCCAACGCTAGCGAATTTTCGGATCTTAGTGAATTTGCCCCATAGAGAGATCCATTTTCCGAGTATGACATATGGATGAACATGTACCTCCTTCAAACCTGCAATGTGTCGTAATTCTGTAATTCTCTAGATTATATTCTGTTATTACTGCACAAACACTGAGAATCAACAAAAGGAACCAAAACAAGAGCAGATGTTATTTCCCTGAATTTTTGATTTGCTGTCAATTATAAACAGAGATGCCATTTGGAATTCAAATGATTAGAATATGCTTATTAAAAAAAATAATTTTACTTATAAGAGATGACAGGAAGGGCTAATGGTTGCTTGATTAGCCAAAACCTGAGCTTATAATAGAAAGGCAAGCTACTCATCAAGCTGCTATTTTTTTTGTTTTTGTTTTTGTTGGGTAAATGTCTGTCATGTGCAGATGGAATTCAAAACAAGTGTGGATTAATGTAAATGCTCTGGCAAACTGCCATTCATATTCTTATTCTGTATTTGAGTATAAAGATGCACAAGGTCATATTTACATGGAATTGTAACCCAATAACCAGCTCCTGAAAACACAGTCCCCTGTTCCTTTTTCCACCAACTAAAAACAAATTTATGTTAACATGGAAATAGCTGATGTTTGTTCCGTTCCTTGGGTCATCTAGTAAGATTGTTTTGGGTTGTGCTTTATAAGTGAGAAACATACTGGCACTTTTTTAATTCAAGGTAGAGTCCTGCGCGGGTCCATTTTTTGGGACCCGTACCCGCAACCCGGACCCGCAACCTGCATACTTATGCGCTTGGACACGCGACCCGACCCGCAAATAACTTATCCGCAACCTGCTGGCCATCAAGAATCAGGAAGTGCTGCCATTGTAAACCAGAAGTGACATCATCAGAAGTAGCTGTGATCAGAAAAAAAGGAATAAAACAGGAAATGCTGTCATTGTAAACCAGAAGTGACATCATCGGTAGTAGACATGCTCAGAAAAAAAGAACTAAAAATGGATATGGAGAAGATCCTCGGCCCGACCCTCAACCCGCAAACCCGCAGAACCAGCAGCCCGCTTCTATAACGGCACCTGGAACTTGTACATGCAACCCGCAGGGTACCGCAAGGTACCCGCTGCAGGACTCTAATTCAAGGCATTAATCTTTTGCCTGCATATTTAGAACGTCTTTATTCGGTTTTTACCAAGTCAAAATAGGATTTCAACATCTGCAGGTGGGATATCTGCCCAGCATTTTATCTCTTCCCATGAGAAATTGCAATGATTAATCTTATCATAGCAGAAAATAAGCATAACAGCTCATTTTTACTCACCAGACGTGCAGCAATTCAATTAAGTAGGCTCTGCAGATGAGGTTTTTTTAATGTTCTGATTTTTTTTTCCTTCTTTAGCGGAAGCACCAGTGACACTGACATATACATACACTTTGAAAATAAAATGCACTTATAAAGGCATTCAGCTGCTCTGTGACACTAAAATGAAGACACTTATTTTCTCTCACTCAATCAGTCAGACAGAAAAGAATCAAAACTTGTTTCTCAAGCTCAGAGAGCTGGATGAACCAGCTATAGATGCAGCAAATCAATTCTGAAACTTTCCTGCACCTAATTGGTGGATATTATGGGCAGTGATTTAGTAACCATGCATGGTTAAAACCCATAGCATCAACAGCTCAGAGAAACTGTATCTAGGTTCATTTTACTCACATGTCTATCTTCCAGGCCATGACATTTACCCAGGAACATACATACGGTATCTAGGAGCTTCTGTATCTTGAAAGGATTCTATAAAGATTTTTATCATGTACTTTTTATTTATAAATTACACTGTTTACAAATAATTCACTCTACAATATGCAATTCTATTCCTGAACCAGCATGTATATTTTTTAGTTGTAATATTGGTGTGTAGGCAGCCATCTCAGGTCATTTTGCCTGGTCATGTGCTTTCAGAAAGAGCCAGCACTTTGGGATGGAACTGCTTTCTGACAGGCTGTTGTTTCTCCTACTCAGTGTAACTAAATGTGTTGGATTTTGCCATTGAGTGCTGTTCTTATATCTACCAGGGAGCTGTTATCTGGTTACCTTCCCATTGTTCTGTTGTTAGGCTGCTGGGGGGGGGGGCAAAAGGGAGGGAGTGATATCACTCCATCCTGCAGTACAGCAGTAAATAGTGACTGAAGTTTATCAGAGCACAAGTCACATGAATGGGGGGCAGCTGGCAAATTAACAATATGTCTAGCCCCATGTCAGATTTCAAAATTAAAAAAAAAAAAAAAATGTACTCTTTTGAGAAACGGATTTCGGATTTCAGTGCAAAATTCTGCTGGAGCAGCTCTATTAACTGATGCATTTTGAAAATGCATCAGTATTACAGTATCCCTTTAAGTACTGTAGCTAATACTACACTCCGCCTTTGGAGAGTTGGGGATTATACACTGTGCTGCCAACAGCTTGGGAGCATTTGATTTCTTAGGGTCTACAAGCGATCACTGATTATGGGCCCTTATACAGTACTTTCTCTTGGTATTTTAGCTCTGTTTTTCTATTATATTTACTGCCAAAAGTGAGTGTTAAAATTTGCTCTTTTAATGATCAAAGTTCTATGAAAGTCTACTGTGTTATGTACAAGCAGTTTGAATTCATGTTGGCTATATTCTTGAGACGACAGGTGACATGACATCGCTGTGTGTACATCCAGTCCCACTGAAAAAAACCCTATAGAAGTAGCAGCAACAATCTAGATCATAGCTAAACATACACCAGCCAAAGTCTCCCCTAGCTTCTCTATATCTTTAGTAGAGGTTTCCTTTCCACTTAAAAAGGCAATATACCCCCTTTTTCAACAGTACTTCAATAAATATGGTTTCTGCTGAACAAACTATTATTTTAATTAGAAAGTATACATATACATTTTTGTGTTCCTTTTTGTATTAAATAGGCCATGGAAACTAAAATGACATTCTGCTTCTACATTATAAATGATCATAACAAATACTAGCCCACCAAGAAGCCCTTTTTTACAAATGAATCCCCTTGTGAGATAAATAGAAGCACATTATATAGAGGGCTTCTCACTGGACAAGAAATAACAAATATAATAAATAAATATATGTTCAGCACAAGTCCTAGCCAGAACCCAAACTAGAGAATTCAGTTTTCTATCATTTGTAGATCATGGAGTTCATTTGTCTTACTCCTTATCGTGGTGGATAAACTCACAAATCTTTCATGATCAGCTATAAAAATGTGCACTAAATAGCCCATAAATAATTGGACCTTAAATAATTTATGTAGGTTGTAGTGCAGTGCAGTGACATATCAGTAATCAGCAGTGATTAAAAGCTAAGATTAAATACAGTATGTCTATCCCCCATGAATAAAATCCTACTACCCTCAAATTTACACTCTATGTACATAAGAATAGTCCGATATTGAGCTTGTGAACAATGCTCTGTTACATTCTCATATCACCCCTAGGATACAGCCAGTGAACTTTGTCTGGGAGCCATTTCTCAAGCAGTTTTGCCATTAGATGTTCATTGCTCACCTGACTGACCTTCCAACTGTCCTGTTTTTCATGGGACAATCATGATTTTGAAAGCTCAGCCTGCAGTCCTGGATGTTACTGAAATGGCCCGACTTTCTCTTTGATCTCCTGCACTGAACAGTCAGAAAAACAATCAGAAAAATATATATCAAGTTTCTAAAATTGAGGCTTTGGGCAGAGAGACCACAATGGCAAGTGCACATTTGAAACTATTTAAGGTGAGCAAAGAAACAATTTTAACTACAGTATTGAAGATATGCAAGTCTCTTGGGGAAACTGTGACTTGCAGCTTAAAGGGCAATTAACTTTCATTAGCAAAACTGTAATCACACTTAAAAGCTGACCCTAAAACCCACAGAAATGTGTTCAAACTTTCCATAACCTGTCAAATTTTGTAAAAAGGATGTGGTATTTAGAGCATGTGGCCATAAAACAGGAATGGTCCAAAAAGAATGTTCGCTGAGCTACACGCCAAAAGTTTTTGTCCCTCTATTTTCCAAATGTTGGGAGTAATGACCCTACTTGAGTAAGCAACCAACTTCAATAAGTCTGGCAGAGTATCAAAACTGATAAAACCAGAACAAACAAAAGCATGTGACATTCACATAAATGGTTTTTGTCATGGGAAATGTTTTTTCCCCCCAAAATGCATCAGTTAATGCTGCTCCAGCAGAATTCTGCACATAAACCCATTTTTCAAAAGAGCTATTTTTTTTTTAAATATGATATGGGGCTAGACATGTTGCTCATTTCCCAGGTGCTCTTAGTCATGCACTGCAAGCTGGAGTGATGTCATCCCCTCCCTTTCCACACCACCATCCCCAGCAGCCTAACAACAGAACAATGGGAAGGTAACCAAATAACAGCTCCCTGGTAGATATGAGAAAAGCACTCAATTGTAAAAATCCCACTGCAACTCCTTCATTTATGTACATTGAGTAGGAGAAACGATAGCCTGTCTAAAAGTAGTTCCATTGTGAAGAGATGGTTCTTTCTTTAAAGGAAAATTCAACTCTAAATGTAAAACAACCCTACCCCCATCCCCACCAAGATCCCCCCTCCTCCCCCCAGCCTAAGTGTTACCCCGGGCAAATGCCTCTAATGTTTTACTTACCCCTCGGTGCAGATTCAGGCATTGGACTTTTCAGGTGCCATCTTCAGCCGCTTCAGTAATCTTTGGAATGAGAGTGGCGCTTCTGCAAGTTTTGTGAATTTGGCGCAAAACAGAAAATTGCTCCAACTGCGCATGCTCCACCACACCTCTCTAATTTAGTTTGGGGGGAGGCCGGTCTTGGTGGGGATGGGGGGTAGGGTTTTTAATTTTTTTTTTTAAATTTAGGGTTGAATTCTCCTTTAAGCATAGGATCAGACACAATGGGGCAGATTCACTAAAGCGCGAAGCGTCTAACGCTAGCGCAAATTCGCCAGCGTGACGTCAAATCGTAACTTTGCAAATTCACTAACACCGTCTCTGGCGAATTTACGCTAGCGAAGTAGATAGACTTGCGCAACTTCGCACCCTTACACCGGGCGAAGTTGCGCACTGGTGAAGGATCGTAATTACGCAAATTCACTAAGATCAACTTTTTGCTGTTCGTTAGCACTTACGCTAGACTTCACTTCGCCTGCTCAGACCTGGCGAAGTGCAATACAATAGATAGGAGGTTGAATAAAAAAATAGAAAATTTTTCTAAGTCCCAAAAAACGCTGTGGCGTGTTTTACTATTGTGGGTGATAGTCTGAAAAACATCGTTTTTTTTGGGGGGGGGGGTTACCCTCCTTCCCCCTTACATTTCCTGACATATGGCAACACTACTATATAGGGGGCACATGTAGGGCAATAGGACAACTTTATTTTTTTTTGATTAAAGGTTTCCTGGGCTTGTGTAGTGGCTGTAACATACACTTCTATTATATTTTGTAATTCGTGCCGTATGCAAATTAGGCTTCGCTAGCGTAACTGTGCTATGCCTAGCGAAGTAACACTAGCGTAAATATGTTACCGTTCGCCGACCAGAGCGTAGATTAGCACTTTAGTGAATTTGCGTAGCTCAGGTGAAAATTCGCCTGGCGAAGTGCGGCGAACGCTTAGTGAATGTCCCACAATGACCTAAGAAGGCTGCTTACACACCAATATTGCAGCTAAAAAATTACACTTGTTGGTTCAGGAATAAAATTTTATATTGTAGAGGGAATTATTTGTAATGCAAACCGTGTAATTTAGACGTAAACCCTATACCATAAAAATCATGACAGAATCCCTTTAAAATTATTTTATAGCATCCAAAAATAGACTGAAACAATGTAGCTTATAAATTAATTTGATAAGAGATATAACTAATACTGTTTGGATGCAATAATCTTGTGTATTCTAATCAAGTAAAAATAATTTCATTAGAAAGATTGAGGTTTTATAAGTGCAAGGTCAGTAGGAGATTACTTAAACCCTGTAAATAGGCTTTATCTGTCATAAACCGCATAGGGCAACAAGTGATTTAACAAGAGTAGGCGACTAAGCAACCTTATCCACAAATCTTATCCTTCATATAAAGCAAAGAAAGGTTTATATTACATGCCTTAGGTAATACAGTCAGTAACTAATGCTTTTTTTATTTTTTTTTATTTTTTTTTTGCATTATGGAACACACAAGAATTTTGGGCGGAAAACAGTTTTTTAGGTAAATTTTTCCAGGGACTGACTATAAGGCTTTATTGGAATTACAATGGAGCTTCATTATCAAGGAATGCTCACAATCAGACTCAGATTTGTGGAAAGGCCACCTAGGCCCGGGCCTAGGGCGGCAGGATTTTAGGGGGCGCATGCTACCAAACCACACCCACATTTGTTCAGAAACACTGGAGTTGTGCAGGAGATATGATCGTTTTTTAAATTTGCTGTGCACCAATCCCCATTGCTCCAGTCCCGATGACGTAAATTTGCCGGAATATAGGGGAGGGGGATGGGGGCGATGAACGCCAGTGGGCCTAAGGGCGCCCACTATATAAATCCGGCCCTGCTCACAATGCATTTGTTTTATAGTTGGATATTGCTACAAATAATGGAAGATTAAAATGATTTTTGTAGTGCATTGAAAGTGTATAATGTACCAAAAAAGAGACCAAATCCAAACAAGGAAAGCGATGGGCAACACTGTTTTCAACTTCAATTCTTCTGATGCAAATAGAATTTTTCCTGTAATTATTTTGTATGAATTAGTAATTCATAGATAGCACAAGAATGTGTAATTTTATAGTAAGTATGCAGCATATATTGATTCAAAATTCAAATACATTTCTATGAAGAAAAGACCTTTGGCTGCGGGCAGATGCAGCTTTGTTAACAGATGTGGCATTTGCATGAATATTCCCAGCTTGCAGCAGGCATGGCTTGGGTCTTCTGTGAGTACAACAACAAAAGTTTTAGTTACAGTGACAAACAGGAATACGGTTTTGACTTTTTTGCTCAAAAAACTATTATTTCACATAAATAATACATTTATGCAAATAGCAAACATTTTTCTGGAAGGGTTACAGATGATTCAATCTTACATTAACTGGTAGATTACCTGGTCTGAATATACAGTATAGTGTGTGCCAAATTGAATATCTTTGTATCGCCTACTGGTTTCTAGTAGAGGGGATAGTAGTCAGGATAACAGAAAAGAAACAAAACTCAGTATATCTGTAATATTATAGGGAAACCAGCCTAGTTGAAATATGTCATATATTTTAACCATATTATCTGTCAGTACCTTATGGATATGTACATAGAGATGTTTGTAGTTGTGATCAAGGACATGTGCTAAGGGTGTTAAAGCTAGTTATGGGCAAATTTCTGCCGAAAAATTTGCGAAAAAGTGACACCGGCGAATTTCTGCAGGTGAATTTATTTGCCGGCGTCAAAACGCGGAAATAAATTCGCCCGTCACTTGTGAAAGCCTGTAGTTTCAGCTAAAAGCACAGTCTGTGTCAGACAATGTATATTTCATGCTTTACTTTGTCCCTGATTCTATAATTGGTGTTTTGCTGCAGTTGTATGCATTCACCATCTGCCTTTAATGGTATATTCCAGGTCTCTATGCTGCACAGGTCTGGAATAAGGGATAGATAATCATAAGGAAAAAAATATATTTATTTTGGTATATCACTGTGCTATTGTCAAAATCCAATATACTATAAATAGTGCTACCCACCCATCTCCCTTGCATAACAGCCTAGTTCTCACTGATGTGAGACATGGTGCTTAGTGATGGGTGAATCTGGGGCGTTTTGCGTCGCTGAATGGCGAAATATTTGGGAAAATTGTGAAATTGGAAAGTTCACAAAAAGTTAGTGAAATTCAAATGTTTTCACAAAAATTTTTTCAAATTTGAACTATTTCACTATAAAGTCGTGAATTTCAAACTATTTCACTATACATTTGTGAATTTTGAACGATTTCACTATAAATTTGTGAATTTCTAAAGATTTCACTATACATTTGTGAATTTCGAATGATTTCACAATAAATTCGTGAATTTTGAACGATTTCACTATAAATTCGTGAAAATTGGAAATTGGGAATTTTCATGGGCGTTTTGCGAATTTATTCGGCGGCGGCGAATCGCGGGAATTCGCCGTGAATTCAAGCTAGGCGAATAAATTCGCCCATCACTAATGGTGCTGTGATGTGTACTGGTTTCATATAGCAGGACACAGGTAACATAAGCAAAAAGTACTTAGCGAGCAGTGATGTTTGCAAAGAAGAGAAAATGAGAAGGATGCACTCTAGATGGGCATGCCAATCAGCATGGCACATTTCCTTGCCTTTTCTCCTCTTCTCATGTTGGATAGTTTTTATTTGCCACTATCTATACCAAACAGGGAGAAAGAAAGTAGTGGGACTCCAGGGAGAAAAGAACTTCAGATTGCCATCTTGACATGGGGGGCTACTGCAGCTTTAAACACAGACCTATAGGGGAATTTCCCCAAAACTGTTCTTAGTTATCACAAACAGAACATTTTCTGAATACTGTATCCTTCTGGGAGCAAAGGAGGGTATGCCAAAATAGTACTATTGGTTGTGCCAAAGGAGAAGTGAGTAAATGTATTCTGGAAAACAACCTGATTTTGATGGGGTTTAGTGGGTGTTGTGGCTAAATACCACCTTTAGAGACATACACGTATAAAGTAATCCACTGCTTCTAATAGTCTCATCATTTACAGTAGGTGGTACATGATCCACATTATCCAGTATAGGACGATGATGGAAGTGTTTAATGAACAGTAACACCAAAATAATTAAATTGATTTAAAGTAATGATAATATATTTTCCTGTTGCCCTGTACTGGTACAACCGGTGTGTTTGATACAGAAACTCTATTATAGTTTATATGAATAAGATGTTGTGTTGCCATGGGGGCAGCCATTCTAGGCTGAAAAGGAGAAAAGGCACAGGATAAACAGCTGATAGCAGAAAAACTCTGTACTAATCAATGTGATCATTCTGTTATCTACAGTGTATCCTGCTTGAATGGTTTCACAGGGCAACCAAAGATTATATTGTCATTCCTTTAAAACATTTAAATTTTTTACTGTTACTGTTCTGTTCATTTAAGTTTATATGAGAATCAGAAGTATACCTCCCCATGTAGTAAATCTTGGGAAGGGTATTTTGTTTGTGTTTTAAATTCTTAATAACAGCCAGATTAATAAGCATGTAGTGTGCCTCTTGGTCTGTGTACAGCACCGGATATCTAAACTTTGCGCCCTGAGGCCTCTTGAGCGCCCTCCCTCGATGCGCAAAATGTGTACCGTTTTATAAGAAACCTGACTGTATGCAGGGAAATTCTCCCCTCATTTAGTGCTGTGGATAGGAATTGTCAGATGGTCCCTTACTTCTGGCAGGGAAACAATCATACTTATGAACAGCAGGGGGAGCCCCTGCCTTACTTACCAGCCATGCAGAACTCAAGCAGATTTTTTTAATCATTTTATGACGATCCCTAAGAAGCCCAGACCACACTCAGCATGTGTATGTAGTCTAGTCATGCAAAGATGTATAACAAAGTTACAAGATGACAACCCCCTGTGGCCAACTTTGAAAGCATAAATCATTTGTTTGATTAGTTTGTGGTGCAGTACGTTCATGTTTATGTTTAGTATACAAAATACAGCATTTCTAGCCTTATTCTATTTTACACTTTCCTTGCCCTTTAACTGTTGAACAATAGTACAACACAGACCCTATTTAAATGACTGCAGTAATAAAGCACAAACTGCAACACGCAACTTCAATTGTCACATGTAGACATATTGAGCATATTTTATTCCAACTTAAGTTTCTGCATAAAAGATTCAAACAGAAATTTTATAAAACTTTAAATAATTGTTTGACTACAACCTGAATATATTCTTGAGTCTGTAAGGAAGGGAAGTCCCATATATCATTTTAATATACATTTTGCTATAAAAGATACAGTATGTCTGCTGAATCAGAGGAATTGTATGAAGTGTAACGCAAAGTAGTTTTCTGTTTTTGTGATTCTAGGCATACAGTGCCTTCTGTAAAAAAGTGTTGCAGCTGTTTATATATCTAGATAAAAATGTATTTTCCAGGATTGAATACAGCAGTCAGGAGATATATACAAGCTATTCTGGTAGAAAATCTGATAGGTTGGATGTAGTATCCAGTATAAGTAATAGTACCCTGGTCTGATCTTAGTGCAGGTGTTAATGGTAAGCCCCACTCTTTATTAGCAGGGAGAGGGCTTAGAGATGGTATAATGAATAATGAAGAGCCACAAAATTGTATGTTCTGTACAGTTTTCTGGTCTTCTTTGAAGTTCTTTGTTAAGAAGTTATTGTTGGTAATGTCAAATCAGGATGGAGTCTATGGATGTCAGCAGAGCCCCCATCTTAACTCATGAAAAGAATATGCTATCAATAAGTCTTACTGTTTAGAATACTCTTTTGCACATTTGTGTTTTAATGATTGTTTATGGGAACAATACAAGAAGTAAATCTTTTTATTAAAGCCCAGATCAAGAAACTTCTATTCTTAGAAATTAGGAGCTACAGAACAAATAAGCCATAAATATTTAGCAAATGTGCTCTAGTGGCAAATAGTTTATGGAAGTCAACAATATATTGATGGGTATTGGAAGCTTGACAGCAGATACCAACATACTACTGGAGAAATAGTAAGTGATTCATTTAGAGGCTATTTCATGTTCACCTAGGCAGGCCCGGATTTGTGGAAAGGCCACCAAGGCCCGGGCCTAGTGTGGCTGGATTTTAGGGAGCGGCATGAAGCCCAACCACACCCACATTGGTTCAGAAACACTGAGGATGAGCAGGAAATACAATAGTTTTTTTTTTTTTAAATCTCCTGTGCACCAATACCCATTGCTCCAGTCCTGATGATGAAAATTTTAGCAAATAAAAGGGAGAGGACTGGGGCATCGAACGACATGCCTAGGGGTGCCCTCGATGTAAATCAGGCCCTGCACCTAGGAGCACATTTAGCTGCACTTGTTTTCCGTAGGCTGTTAGAGAAGTCACACAATCGTTGAATATTCTGCTAAATCAATCTGTGCTAGTCAATATAGCACTAAACTTAAACTTACTCTTGTATATAAGATTGTTGTTGTTGTCATCTATATGGTTTATCTTGTAAACTGCATTCAATAGTTTAATTTGTCCCCAAGGACTAAAAGACTAATTATTGTATATATTTGTATTGCGCTACCAAGATTAAGACACAGTGTGAGATACATAGGGGCAAATTCACTAAAGAGTGCAACTTCGCCAGCGTCCTCTTCACTCACATCGCAACACTTCGCCAGGTGTAGATTCGCCAGGACAACGCTAATTCACTATAATGCAAAGTTGCGTCCATGGCAGCAAATGCTGGCGCAGTTGCACTACAGTTATTTCATCAAGCAAACCAAAGTTGCGCTAGCTTTGCCAAATTTGCATATGGCGGGAATTTAAAGTTTAATGGACGTATATGTTGCAGCAAATACAGTACATTCCACAAGCCTGGGAATCCTTAATTAAAGGAAACAGAGCTGTTATATTGCCCTACACGTGTGCCCACTGTTTAGTTTATGTTCCATATTTTAGGAAATGTAGGGGGGGAAGCTGATATCCCAAAAAAAATTTACGATCTTTTGCAGCCTATCACCCTGTAAAAATGAAAAGACGCTAGAGTTTTTTTGGGACTTATAACATTTCTCAAAGATTTTTTGACAAACTCTACTTTATTACACGTCGCCTGGTCTGTGGTGGCAACGGCAAGTTGCGAGGCAACGTTCAGTAAAATCTGCATCTTTTTTAATTGGCGGAGTTACATTCATTCGCCAGAGCGAACATACGCCTGGTGTTAGCATACAAAGCAACACTAGCGTACCTCTCCTTCGCTAGCGAAGGGGCGCCTGCGTTCAATAGTAAATCAGCGAAGTAACAAAATGCCGTCACACTGGTGAATTTTCACTAGTGTTAGTCAGTGGTGGGTTGGTTCAACACTGTATATGTTCAACATAAATCCAAGATAATAATTAACTATTCCAACTCCTTTTCCAATCAATCATGAACAAGTGGTGAGGGAATACTGGCACAAACTATACAGTGGAACGGATGTGTAAAACAAAATTTCTTCATTAATCCATGTTAAAAACAAGGCATTGTGCGGGCAGGGAGACGCAGCTTGACACGTTTCGTGACCAAAACGTCACTTCATCAGAAGCCTGGGTGCCCCCTGCGGGAAAGATACCTTTATAACCCACACCAATAAAGGAATTCAACCAAACACTATTAAAAGCTATTGAAAAGTCACAAACACAGGCATACATTAGCCAAAACTTTTAAAATAATACAAATAGTACAGAGATGAAATGATACAAAAAGAATCATGATATTTGTTTTGACTCTGGCCTGTTTATTCTGACTACTGTCCTGGCTTATGATTCTGTATTACACTGTCTGACTGGTACTGATCCGTCGTGGTAATTTTGACTATGATCCTGACCCTTATTCTGTACTGCACTATGATTTGTACCCCTGCCTGTTCCACATATGCACCCTCTGTTACTCCTGTATACGTTACGGTTCCCTTGCCCAGGGTCAGACTGGGGGTCCCCTGCCCCCCCTTGCATGTGCAGCATAACGTCTAATTTTTTTCTAATTGAGGGTCTGTCCCGTTTTTTTCCCGGTGTACCGCTGGGTCAGTCCGACCCTGCCCTTGCCTGTACAGAACTTGCTCCTCTCACTTTATGGGCTCTTACAGACGAGTGTCTGAAGCTGCGCTCCCCTGCATTCCAGTTTTATGCGTTCAGCCGCAGAGGAGCGCAGGAGCAGACACTTTCAATTTCTTTCTATGGGGCTGTACTCACACAGGCGCATGTAGGGGCCGAATGCAGGAAAAATACAGCATGTTGCATCTCAACCTGTGTTCGGAGCTTACATGTGGCTGTGTGAGTACATTGAAAAACATTGAAAGTGTCTGCTCCTGCACTCCTCTGCGGCTGAATGCATAAAACCAGAACACATGGGAGCGCAGCTTCAGACACTGGTCTGTAAGAGCCCTAAGACCTGCCGGCACCTTACATTATCCATTATTATTATTGGGGCTTGCAAATTTCCTGTAGCCTGCTCATCCTTCCTAATGGATTTAATCAATGCACTGTACATTGTGGATGTAGCTGACAATACCTGCATTATCATTATGCACATCCATCAGTCTAGCTTCCATTTTTTCACTTCACTTTGTTTAATGGATAAAGATAACACAAAGTATAAATAATTTGAGTTGTACACCAAATTATAATCTAAGGGTAGGGGCAGACGGGCAGATTCGGGGAGATTTAGTCGCCTAGCGACTAATCGCCTCTTCTGTGGGGCGACAATCTCCCCAAACTGCCTTCCGTCTGCTTGAATGAAGAATCACCAGCGCTAATGCACTTATGGCGCTTTGATTTCTGCAGTCGCCCTAAGTTGCCTCACAAGGAAACTTCGGGTGACTTCGGAAATCGAAGCGCCGCGAGTGCATTATTGCAGGCGATTCTTCTTTGAAGCAGACGGAAGGCAGGAAGGTGGTTCAGGGAAATTGTCACCCCGCAGAAGAGGTGATTAGTCAATAGGCAACTAAATCTTCCAGAATCTGCCCATCTGCCCCAACACTAAGAGTCAATTTATTGGGGTATAACGGCCAAATGATTCAGTAAGCAGTGGTGTATTCTTTCCATGAAGAATTAGAGCAATAAGAAGGTGAAAGGCTGCATTGGCAGGTTAAATTTTCAAAGCTGCCTTGTACCTGAACTGACCAATAGTGATGGGCGAATTTATTCACCAGCGCCGAATTCCCACGATTCGCGAATCACCAGCGAAATTTCACCGGAAAAACGAGTCGCGCAGCGTTTTTGACCAGATGAAAACGACGCGACGCGCGGCGAAAATGACCCGACGCGGCAAAAATGACGCGACGCGCGTCAACAGCATGCCGCGACTCGTTTCGCAAATTTTTCGCCAATTCTTTCGGGAGATTCGCCCATCACTACTGACCAATAGCCATAGCTCATTACTGAATCAGAAATGCACAAATAAAACAGGAATGTACAACATTACATGTACGTACAACATTATAATACAATGTAATACTCTTTACTCACAAGGGAGTAACAAAAGCACGCAAGGCTCCACCACCCAAAAAGTTCTTCAGAGGGCCCCAGCATTAACAGCTGTTCCCACTTTCATAACATTATCTATCTGCAACCCGCTCCCCAGCCTGATGCAAAAGAAGAGCTGCTGGGAGAGGAATATGAACGCAATAAAGGAAGCAACTATGGGGTCTGCTCAGGGTAGACTGAACGGTCCAAGGCCCACCGGGGTTCTGACACAGGATCCCCACCGGGCCCCTTCACCAGTTGCAACTGCCCTCTGACCTCCTGCATGCGGGTCTGGGACACTTGTTTTTTTACCCGGTGTCCCGCTGGCCCGTTCCGATCCTGGGTCTGCTACCTCTATTATTACGCCACTGCAGGTGCTTATGCATTATATGCTTTCACCACAACAAAAAATGTGTGTCAAAGAAGGAATTATATATTATATTTTAACAGGTACAATGTTAGATACTTCTGTACACCAGCTCATAAGCCATGGAACTAGCTTTCAGACCCAAAAATGAGTTGATTATACTTCATTTAATAGCTACTTGCTATTGCAGAAGAAACATTCACTGTATTCATGGATATATAATAAGCACTACCCAAAACAGATGAGAATTTTTTGGTCCCAACCCATAGGTTAAGAATCTTTGAATTTTTTCAACTGATGGAAAGGATTCTCTCTCTAGTTTTCCTACTTTTGATACAAGGCAACAAGCAGAGTAAATACTTCTTATATGGCTCAGTTGTTATGAATAGGGTTGCCAGTGCTGGAGCGCTACCAGACCAAAGTTGTGCCTCTTGGAGTGACTTGCAACTCTGTTTATGGTCCATACCACTGTGGCCCACTAAATCAGATTTAAAAAAACTGTCCTTATAAGCAGCAAAATACACGCCAAAGGATGATGCTATGTGCCACATGGAGGCTAATTGCAGTGGTGGAACTACTGATGGTGCCAACATCCCCTCTGAGCCTGTCATAGCCTCACACACTGTGTGCGATGTAAAGAAGTTTGATTCTGGAGGGAGGGGGCATGTGGCCCACCTGCACATCCTGGACCCAGGCCCCACCACTGCTGGTTATGTTACTGGCACATTGCTATTGCCCACTCAAAAAATAAGTGATTTATTGAAGAAAATCCAATGTTTTTCCTAAGTAATTGCCTTTAAACAGTTTGAAGTGATGCCTTTACTTCTGATACCCCCCATTCCCCTTATTTTATTATGTAACTGTCCTTCTCTGTGTTCTGTCTAGTTCCCAAATCAGAACAACAAATTTATACTTTCCAACCCTTTCAGTACTGAGTAAGTAACATGCTTATATTGCTAACTATATATCTATATATATATATATATCTATATATATATATATATATATATATAAAGTTTGGTGTTACCGCACTCATCTGATTAAAGCAAAAAACACAGGTGCTACTCAAATTCGCAATGTCAATAGTTAATCACAAAGGGATGAGTGCACACTGGGAACCATTGAATAGGTTATTTTTTTTTTTTAATCATAATTTTATTTAAGTTAATTAAAAAACAGGCCCTTTTTTAAATTAACAAATAAAATTGTGATTGAAAATAAATAAATAAATAACCTATTGAATGTTTCCCAGTGTGCACTCATCCCTTTCTGATTATATATATGTCTATTATAGTTACTCGGTAACAATGGCAGATCTTGGGCACAGACCAAGATACTGTTGTTTTTACATTAAAGGAGAAGAAAAAATGATGGTTGAAACTGAAATGAGAAATACTGACAATATAGAATATTAAAAATGCTGATGCTAAGCTATTTCTAAAAAAACCCCAATCTGGGTTTCTATGGTAATTAATTGAATTCCTGTTTGGTGACATCTTTTGCACAGGGGGAGGGTCCTTAAGGGTTGCACCGTTTATACTCTTGTTGGTTTTTTCCCTGAAGAAGATCACTATGATGTGATCGAAACATTGGAATATCTTTTGTTTTTCTATTAAAATTAGTTATCCTAATTGAGCCTATTGAGTGTGGTATTTTTTTGCTATTTTGTACACATTTTCACCCAGGCAAGCTGTGGTTTTTGTTTGTTGAGTGCTCCTCCATGTTCCATATATATATATATATATATATATATATATATATTTGTGAGAAACAAAAAGCATGTTGGCCTTACTGGCGGTAGTTAGTTAATGGCAGAATAGCTCTTCATGAGGGGAAGAGGAAATTAGGACTGACAGACTGTTCCATTTTCTACCTGTTATAGAGTTGTACTTCAATAAGAGCTGGGAGACAGCAGCATCAATGCTCTCTTTTTATGGTGTACTGCTTTAAATAATATGTAACTAGAAGTCCATCAGGAATGCTTATCAAGGAAAATCTAGCAGTAATGTGGCCACGCTGACACTTGTAGTCTCCAGTGACTTATTAAGTATAGGTGGCATTTGCTGTCAGTTACAGAGACAATTCTGCTCGCTACATGTGTGATTAGGAATCCAGCAACTGAGGGATTTGTCAATGACTTTCAGCTTACATCTCAGTCATTAGGGCTGTAGAGGTCCTGTAAGGATTAAATCTCTGCCAGACAGCTTCCATCTAATCACAGACAGGTGTGAGGTGTGCGCTCAAAATAGCATTTGTAATAAAAAAAGATGTTCTTTGTTTGCCAGTACTGATTCCTCCAAAGTGCAACATTTTGCCCAACTAAGTAAAGTAAATCCGCTTTCCCCCCCTATTTATAAATACATTTTTAAGAAAAATCCTTGTGCGGGAAAAGCCTAGATAAAATGGTGAAAAACCGAATTGTGCAGTCTTTTCAGGTTTGTCACTGTGACTTTTTCAGCTTATCAACAGAAAAAAACACAAGATCTTCTGATTATTGACCGAGACACAGGCAGATCAGAATATCTTCCATTTGCAAACGGGACATCTGCCATTGACTTCTAAATGACCTCAGCAGGTTTGAGATGGAGTGGAGCTGCAGGTCCAGGTCCTTTGACTAATACAGACAAATACAAGAGGTCCTCTGCACTCAACCCATTATCAATAATAATGTGTATCTTTTGAAAAAATAGGCCTATCTTTAAGATCAGAGGGTCCTAAGCATAATAAATGGAAAACCTGTTAATAAGTAGATTATTTGTTTTTTATTATTTTCTATTTTTAGGCTACTATACCTTCACCCAGAATGAAACTGCAGGTGACGCAAAATCACAAGTTATACACATCCATCCCACCTCACAGGCTCTCTATACTCCTAAACTCCCAATGGGTGATTTCTGGTTAATTCATAGGTGCTTCAGGGGCTGCTGCCATCTAAAACAGCTCATCACTAATTGGGAAGAAAGATAACAGAAATAGTATAGGCTGTTATATTTTTTAGAAATATCATTAGTATGTAAATTAGTGAAGACATTTTCAAGACCTTTGACGTACTGTACCTCCCTAATTGCATGATTATTCTTCAGTTCAAAAACATACAGTAGCAGTCTAGTTACATGTTGGCTCATGAACTTAGAGGAAACATGTTTGGTTAGATAATTTCTGTAATTTGTGATAGTCTGTACTTCTGGAATGTGCCTGTAAGCTGTTACTTTTGGTCATATGAGTATGAAATGTACAGTATGTCGATACTTTCAAGTTCATCTCTTTTCTAAATATCAAAATGCTTTTTTCCATTTGTGGTAGCATGATACCACTAGATGTCTTTCTAGTCCCGAAATGGATTGTCACAGTAATGTGCTAGAACCGTATAGCACTCACAAAGTGTAGAAGGAAAGGCTTGTTGGACATATTCTCAAATCACAGCAGCCATTCATACCACAGATTTATGAGGACTAAAAGCAGAACATGAAGAAAAAGTATAGAATATTTCAGTACAGGATGTTCTTTTGTATATATGAGAAAGAAAATATAATTATGATGGATACTCAAAGTTCCTTTCAATGGTGTTTCTGGGAGCCTTGAGATTCCTTTCATGAACATTATATTGAAGGATGAAGAATGAGTCTTTACTGATACGTCCATAATGAATAGTTTGGGGATTTAAACAATTACGGTAACCATGTGGAACACCGGGTAGACTGCATATTAGTTATGAAAATAATTGCTCTCTTAATATTTTAATTTTGGCAATTTTATGCATAACTTCAGTGAATGCATTATTTTAGGTTAGTTTCATATCATACATATATAAAGGGAATCAATTATAGGTGCAGGTTTTTAAAATTTTCATTTTGCATAAATTTTATGATATTATAAAAGTAATATTTATAGCACCAATATTTGCTGCAGAGTGGTACAGCACTGAAGGTATACACTGTTACAGCCTGGCACACATGTAATGTGGAAATCTGAAGGTGCCTACAGCCTATAGGTTCACAACCTGGTGCAAGATTGTATATTACCATGCTGACTTGTTGCCAGGAGGTTGTAGGCCTATCATGGTCTGTTAGAGCAAGGACAAATCCACTTTAATATTCAGAAGGTACAGATTTGGCTCATTGAAAGCAGGTATCACAAAGAACACATTCAAGAATTATGCTTGCTATAGTTTAGGAGAAATTGTCCAATGAAACCAAAATTGCCAGATGACACCAAAATTGTGTAGGGACCCATAGGTTTTCTACTGGCACCTATGGAGTTAAGTCCCTGGTCACTAGGCAGAAGTTTATGTTTCAAGTGTATCCTTCTAACCAATAGTTAGAGCCAAGAGTGTAATGACCATGTCCTGCCACACAGCTTTATAGTGCTGGAAAGGAGTGGTCACTTCCTCTTTGGCTGCTGGTACTGAACAGGCTTGTTACTCATTGAGCCTGGGATCCACAAGGCCCCAGTAAGCTACATGCCCTAACAGGACCTCCAACTGTTAGTGATCCAAGTCGGGGACCAGGCCACCCCGTGAACGAGGGATAGCAAGAGCAGGGTAGTACTGTAATAGTCTCTCTAAGGAGAGAAAGATAGTCAGCTGTTTTTAGTATAAACAGTGTGTGTTCCAAAGAGGAGTGTTAGCAGGAAGAGATCTTCCTTACAAAGCTTCCCCTGTGTTGCTTTTAGAGCAGGGATATCATTGTGATAAGGACTAGGACTTAGCAGCAGCTATCCGGCCTTTCCCGGTGTTCCAATCAGTCACATTATAGCAACAGGCACTTGCTAATGGAATTGATGTACCCTTGTCTACCAGGACTCTGAGGAATATTCCCCACTGTATGGAAATCTGCTAACATCCCTACTACTACTGTGTAAAATCTGATACTCTCTATGGATGCTCCGGCGTGAGTACAAACCTGGGGATATTGCTTTATGCTAATAAACATTCACCTTTTGTTTTAAAGAATCTCCTGGCGCCCATTTCATCTTTTATTGTACAGTTTGCCTGGGTATTGTAGTTATACAACCTCCTAAAGGATATCTTCCACCTGGCGAAGGCCCTGCCCTGGTGTGTAGGTCGCAGTGTAACCCATGCTTATCCATCACTAGCTGGACACTGTACTGTGCTGTACATAGCCCAAAAAAGCGTTACAAATGCTTTCCAAGTTTAAAGAAGAGTATAGTTCATTATTGTAAGGAGACAAAGAAAGGGACCGTTGCTCTGACTGATGTAGGATAAAGGGATTTGGTTGTTATAGAAGGAGAAATTTAAGAGAAAATGTGATGTGATGATGAGATGTGTGAAATAAAAAAGTGGAAAAGGGAAAGGGGAACAGAGAAGTATGTGTAGGGGCACACAGGGGTTTATCTGTCCTTATGGCTTTAAGGTCCTAACCTTTTTCCTTCTCCCTGGTTACTAGGCCGAAGCCTATGTATGTAATTCCTAATTGCATATCCCCTGCTATTGGCCACGTGGTGCTGTGAGCACATCCTGCCTGAACCTGGTATAGCACTGGGAAAGGAGTGGCAGCTTCCTCTTAGCCTTCCACCTGAGGAGCAGGGTGGATGTGTGTGATGAGGCAACACCATGAATGAGGTTTGGCTATAGTAGGGCAGACTTGTTGGTGTAAAGAGAAAGTGTAAAGAGAAAGAGCAGCTGAAGCTCCAACAAGGATCTGCAGGAGGGAGTAGCTTCCCAGAGGCTTTTGAAATGCCTGAGTGCAGGGACCTCAGTGAAGAGGAACTGTAGGGACTTCCTGGAGGGAATGGTTGTACTGAGTTACTGCAAATGCCTAATGGAGTATTTTCCTCAGCTGTGTGACCTATTACCTGATTTGACTGTGTGTCATGTGCCAAACCTCATCTGTGTACATGAGTAAACCTGGGGGCATTGTCTATGACTAATAAACAGTTCTTTGTTTGCATGATAAGAACCTCCTGGCGCCCAATAATTTTTTTGTATGCACAGTAGTCTGGGTGTTGTAGTTGCACTACACTTTGAGGGAATGCTTCCACTTAGCATGTGAGTCCAATGTAGCACATGCTCCTATCACTATCTGGACATTAACTATTTGTGGTCTGCTTAGCCCAAATTAGCATTACATATGTATGGGACATCAAGAGAGTAAGATGGAAATAGGGCAAGGGACAAAGAACAAGGCCAAATAAGTTTTAGAGACCATGTCACCAACAAGGATTGCATTAATATAATGATCTTTAAAGACAGTAAAACGATATTAAAGAAAAATAATAAACATGGTTAAGTAAGTAAAAACTTAGTTTCAGGAATGTAGAAGAAAAGATTGTAGAAAAACCTCAAGCCACAGCATATACACAACTAGCACAACTAAAATTTGAAAAGAACAATGGACTCCACTGACCTTGTAAAACTTGAGAAGCGCCCGCAGCTCAAAACATGTTCTGTTAAATAAATAATGTAGCAGCTAGTTCCTGCATTGGCGTGTCTGTTCCGGAATATATTAATTGTTATTGGGACTCCACTAACCACCGTGATATGCCTCATTATTCTTTAACATGTACATACAGTATTATTTCCTTCCAATTTTTACCACAAAGGGGCACAGTTATCATGAAGGTTCATTTATAATCACAGTACAATATGCAAGGTGCAATTGTCTGAAACACATCACCATGTATGTAATTTACAATGCAACATTAGTTTCCCAGAACTCTACACGCACTATGTTGTGCAACTTGCAGGCACCAATATGGGCACATATAAGTACTTCAAATCATGCACAAGTTGTGATGCTATTTCCCCAGCATTTGTCACCTCTACTGTTGCTGTAGTGCACATATTGCAGAAAGAATGTCCAGCATTGTGACATACTTTAGAAGCTGGAATTTGAATTAACCTTATGGTCCATCTGACTCAACACTTTTTCAAATATTGTCCATATCTGTAAAGATTCTATATGTAAAGGGGTGGGTCACACTTAAGTGAACTTTTAGCATTATGTAGAGAGTGATAATATGAGACAATTTGCAATTAGTTTTATTTTTTTATGTTTTTTGAGTTATTTAGCTTTTTATTCAGCAGCTCTCCAGTTTGCAATTTCAGCAATTTGGTCTTTAGGGTCCATATTATCCTAACAACCATGCATTGATTTGAACAAGAGACTGGAATATGAATAGGGAAGGGCCTATTAATAATAGTAATAGATGAGAAATAAAAAGTAGCAATAACAATACATCGGTAGCCTTACAGAACATTTGTGTTATATATGGGGTCCGTAATCTCTATTTGAAAGCTGTAAAGAGTCTGAAGAAGGCAAATAATAAAAAAATACAAAAAAATTGTAATGAAGACCAATTGAAAAGTTGCTTAGAATTGCCCATTCTTTAACATACTAAAAGTTAACTGAAAGGAGAACCACCCATTTAAGAAGTATGGCTGTGTCTTTTAGCTCTGTGAAAATCTGATTACACAATGGACTGCAAGAAACAAAAGGATTTTTAGGGAAGTCTGATTTATTTGCCAGCATTGCAGAAAAACAAGGATGTTATTAATGATGGTATGAATAACCTAGTATTCATAAAGTTATATACTGTATGTGGGAGACCATCGCTAGCCCGACTACCTTGCTTCAGAAAATGTTTAGAGGAGAACAGGCCAAGTCATGTGTCAGAGGTCTGCAGCAGGGGTCACACCCACTGTGGTTACCGGTATGTAGAGCTCATGGAGTATATCATACAGGACTAGTTGATTTCTAATGAAGAAGTACAATAAATCATGTGATAAACTACAAGTACTTAAATCAAGTAAGAATATTGATATGGACCCATACTTGCTGCCATACTTAATGCACTCTCCCAAAAACAACAAAACCATAAACAGCAAAATAAAGCCAATAATTGACATATGTTAAAATATGTGATAATATTATTTGATCTTAAAACAAACAGTTCAATATTACAGTTACAGCCTGTGGCAGTCATCTTACTAACCCAGTAAATATGTTTACAACTCAAGTAGTGCAATATAATTATATAATAAAATATTTTGAACACAGTTTAATAATTGACCATATCTTTATACTTTTCAGTAGTCTCATCCCAGTTAATTTCTTAAATCAGGGTTGAGCTCATGCTATTTATTGTGGGCCACGGCATTGGCTAGTATAGTGGTACAGGTATGCATGGGATGCCTTATACTAGGGGTGTTCAACCTGCAGCCCGAGGGCCACATGCGGCCCAGGATGGATATGAATGCGGCCCAGCTTGAAAGGCTTGGTTCTCGAGGAAATGTCATGTTGCAAAGGATATAGTAGTAGGCAGGAGGGGGGACTCTGTCCATTAGTAGTAATGATAATAAGTCTATTTAATATACAGGTGTCCTATATTCCAGAGTATAGCGTCATCTGGTTATTCAATTGGTATTGTAGTTCTTTTCTGTGCTTTTTCTTTAGTTTTACAAATCAAAAGTGTTGGCCACCCCAAAAGGTTGGACACCCCTGCCTTAAACAGAAACCTGGTACTGAGAAAACTCCACATTATGGGGAAGCCATGAACATAGAAGCCAATTTTAGCAAATAATTGTAATTCTTGAAAATCACCTTTTTCTGTTATAATAAAAAAGTACCTTCTTATTGGAGGAAAATCCATCCTGTTGGATTTATTTTATGTTTAAAGATGTTTAGTGATTGAAATTACAGAAAGATCTCTAATCCAAAACACTCCAGGTCCCAAGCATTCAGAATAATAGCTCCTATACCTATTATATCCTATAATATTTGCATTCTTTAAAATATATCATTACATAATCCTAGCAGTTTATATACAAGACGCAGTTAAAGCAGGCCTCTGGTCTCCTTGCATTATAATTGGGTGGAAGAGTGAAAACTGTCTGAGATCACTTCTGCGTGGTCAGGCCTAGTTTTAGGAAACCGTATTCAAATCCTAAAGAAAAAACAATCCCCTAAACAAAAAGTGGAGCCACTGTGTGATTTGTATGCAGACAAACACATTGTATCTCATTTCTAAGGTGAAAGAAGCTTTCTCATAAAATTCAGCGCATGTGCCATAAACTGAACGCCATGGACATCACCGACAGTCTCAGAGGAGAAGTAAATCATAAAAACAGAAGGATTTCTGAATTAAACACCAGATGCTTGCATGCAACATCCCAAAAAGACACGGTTGTAATCTTACATTTTATTTGAGTTGTGGTATTATTATATTACACAAGAAAAGGAATTCTATCCTATAACTATTAGCTTTTTAATTTTTACATTTACTTGATTGCACTGAATATAACATTTAAAAGAAAATGTAAAAAGATGCATCATGAGCTCTTATCTTATACAAAAAAAAGCTTACAGGTGGATTTTCAATTTGCTAATATTAACAGGAGCTTTCAATTCATTACACTTTGTGGTTTTTGTAACAGGAAAACTTCTGTTCTATTAAAACCCTTAGAGCCAATCAGAGACTTAATTTAATTATCATTTTGGCTTAAAAGGCAAAAATCAACTAGAGTGGAAGAGCATGGGTTACACAGGACCCTCTTTCAACAGAAATGGGCTTTTGCTAAGTGTAAAGAGCACTTGAGGGTGGCACATTGCCCGGCCACTTTTTGGTGTTTTGTTTATTCCTGAAGTCTTTAGAGCACTGGGGGTTGGACACAATCTTCTTTGCGCCAAGTCCCCAGCGTTCTGGGTGTCAACAGTAGTGAATGAATGAGGATAGTGGCCAAGATATGGGAGCCCATTTTGGAAACTCAGCCCTGTCTTTTGGCCAAAACTTTTTAAGGATTCAACTATAGTTGCCAGATTTGGAAACAATGATTCCCCATCCCTGGTTTCTCCTCTTTCCAGTACCCAGGCCGACGTATCTGCTGCTATGTCAAGTGTTGTTATTGGCTGGTTCCAGCACAGAGAGAAGAGGTAGACTTGAACTTGAGGGTGGATTTCCTATCTGAAAACGACTAATTCTTCACCCAAAAGCTCCAAAAACATTGTGGAATTGCGCAAAACCCAGCGCACAAAAATCAATAGGATTTTGTCTGCAATCTTGGCAGGCCTGAGATGCCGGATTTTAATATTCAGTTTTTTTCATCCTTGGGGTTTAATAAATTCTGGAAATTTTTTTTCGCAGTTTGACAAATAACCACCTAAATGTTTTTTTATTTTTAAAGCAGAGATAATATAGGTACTTATTATTACTGTAGCCAGATCACAAAGAAAGCAGCATCTCCAAGATTTTTTAAAATTGATGTAGTCCAATCATAATACCAAATTTTATATTAAAACATAAGATTATTTTATATAATTTCTTCATGTATAATACTTTTTTTTTTTTTTTGTAGTCAATTTGTGCTTTTGAACTTTTTTTGTCTTATTTGGCACAACCCTGAAATTATTCTGTACTAGCTTGGCTAGCTCTCTGCTGTCATTATGCTGTGCAGTATTTAATGAATAACTTATTTCTCTCCTTTTTTGATGGGAACTTACTGACTTTTTTAAATTTGTTTTGTTTTGGTTACTGTAGGTAACACCTTTGCCAGAACACACTAATTTAATGGTTGCCAAAGGGTGAGGCTGGTCTGCAGCAGTGGCAAGGAGGTGGGTGGTTGGTTTGGGGGTGCCTGCCTGAAGGATAATTTGGGGGAGATTTAGGCATAATGGTTATTTACTCTGCTAGACACACCTGAAATCGCAGCATGAAGCAGCCAGTTAGGGTTAGATCATGTAAATCATGTAATACGCTGGAACAGATTCACCAATATCTGTAAACCTATTATGAGCTCCCTAGCCAAAAGTTGGGCCTCCAACAGGAACTGTCAACTGTCAAATGCTGTGCCTTGGATGAGATGTATACCTGCAGGTCATCCACCATAACATTGCATGACAAAATGTAGCTGCTGTCAAGTGTTGGGTCATCTGCACTAAGATTTATGGGGTAGTGCCAGCTCAATGAAAATAATTAAATTCCAGGAGCAAAAATTATTTTCAAAAATACAAAAAATCTTTATTTTACATCATGTACAAAAAAGCCTGACGCGTTTCATGTCCTAAGACACTTAATCGTAGCCTATATTTTTGAATATATATATTTTGGAATTTAATTATTTTCATTGACTTTGGAGCTCCCGAGTGGTGCCTGCCTCATTTCAAGTTTTCAAATGCTTTACTCCCCTCTGCTGAAGGTCTGGGGCATGAGCACCCGGACCCCTCTAAAAAAGCGGTAAGCTTATCGATTACTAATAGACAATCCATGCACTTCACAGTTTTTTTCTATGTAGTGCCAGCTCAGACGTATCGCAGAGGGGCGTATGGTGCCCTTACAGAGACAAGCAGGTATCAACCAAGAAGAGATAGTAGGGCAGTCATATAATCTTGCTGCTTGAGGGGTAGGACAGCCACAATGCATCTTTCCATCCTTTATAAGACAAATAGAAATGGAAATAGTCACCCTTTAACAATATCTGCTAATATGCTTTTTTCATAAAAAAATTATGCTTGAGTATTTGTCCTCTGCTGTGAGATTCCAGAACAAGTTAAATTAGAACACTTTGTTTTTACATTTGTATTACTATGTTTGGAATGGAGGCAATGGTGTTGGGAAGACGATGTGTCTGTCTCTACTAAATACAAGGGGGTTAAAAGAGAATGCAAAAATCCAAATATCCAAAAGTCTCTGATGTTACGAAAACAACAATTACATGTACTGTTGTTTTGTTTTCCTCCACAATTATGTAATTATAAAGGCAAGAGCAGTATTGGCCCTCTGGTGGTTACTTAGTTAACAATAGTAAATTAAAAACAGCCGTGAAAGAGCAATGTTAGGAACATCTGCAGCACTGGGCAGTGGATAGCTCAGGAGTTGGCAATTGAACATATGTTTCCAAGATATGTCATTCACTTAATGTGCCTTTATTTCATTTGCTGAGCATTAATTGCCAAAGTGGCTGGCATGCCCAGCAAGTAAAATAGGGTCACAGAGAGGTGACAGCCACTGTTAACTCTTGCAGAACAAGCAGTTCACCAACTACCACAAAAAATAAAAAAGGGGGTCATAAGCTGAGCTTATACTGGTATCTTTGTTGGCCTGTGTATAGGCCTCGCTTGTTTAAGTTAGAAATAATTGGCAGGCAAGGATGGCATTGGCCTGTTGATGCAGTCCTTAATCCTTACCCAAGGGGTGCTTGTTATATGACCTGATCATTGACAGGGAGACAACTTATTGTTCCTAAAGCTTTGGCTAACCCTTTACAACAGCCCAACAATCTTACTGACCATTCAGATTTCAGCATTCCATAGGGTAGCCCAAATGTTATAAAACATGTACTTAGGGGATAGGTGCAGAGAATCAATCTGCCATCTCTTTACCATACATCACAGCTCATCTGATCAATGGCACTGTGCCACCCCGAACTACCAAAGTATTAGGGAACTGCTGAGCTGTGTATTGTGGCAAGTGGCAAAACGTGTCCTTGAGGGGGGGGGGTTCAAAGGACATAACTATCTCTCTGCCCAGTGTTGCCTCCAATTTGCATTTAAATACATCCAGATCCTATCAAATTCACGACAACAGCCCACTGGTTTCACTGTCCATCACACCATGCCATCACCTTGCCCCCAAAATATCTTAGCTGCACCCCTACAATTTCATACCCTGCTTAATGATGCCCCCCCACCTCCCCTCCCCTATTGGCCAATAACTGATGCCCATAAAGGTGGCAAGCTGAAATGTGGTCCATTTGCAAACCTGTTTGATCTCACAATCAGTTCTGTGTATGTGCCCTTTACCTCTCTGACAAATGACGCTACTGCATTCCATATTGCTGTAAACTACTCAGTAAGATTTGCATGGCAAACATTTTTTTTAATTAAATTACAGGTCTATCAATAATAAGTATTCCCAGGCAACATCAACTATTTTTGCTAATGTTTTGTTGGTCTTTCCAAAGCTATATGAAGCCATGAAAACAATGAAAAGTTATGAAGCAAGCTTCTCTCCAATGTCTCTATTTCAGGTGCCAATAGGCACAGTTCTTGAGCAATGGGCAGTATTCTGCATGGAGAGGAACATGCTCATACATAAGTCTCTTGATATAATTGCTCCATGTTGCTCACTGACGTGTATTTGGCTGCATTTTAGAAGTATAGTATTAAAGTACTTTCATTACTCTTCTGGCATTATAAACAGGGCTGGCTATACCCGATAATTCCCCGTAATTCTTATAAAGAGTTCTGACTTTATTCAGAAATAAGTAAGTATAAGTAGGAAATGCCTTGTGGGCTCTCACAAGCTGCTTCCTTAAAATGTTTATCTTTTCTCAAATTTAAATGCTATGGGAAAGACGTTGTAGTGCTTTTTAGTTAAGCCATTTACTAAGACACTGAAATGGATACAGTGCATAAAAATCTTTTTTTTTTGTTGGCACTTTGGCATTGTTACCACATTCAGATGTTCATGTTTCAGAAATGGTAGAACGTCCCTCTTAGGGGCAGATTTACAAAATTGATGTGAATAATTCGAAGTTCGATCGAATTTGATCGAATTCCGATCATACGATTTTATCGGATATTCGAATATGCAAATTTGGCCACTTCCATCATTGAATATGCAAAATTCGAGCGTATCAAATAGATTGAATGATCGAATATTCGATGATCAAAAGTACTTCCATTTTAAAATTTTATTCGACTGCCTACCTCGCCAGATTGAACCTACCGAATAGCAATAGAAGCCTATGGGAGTCCCCCAATAGGCTTTTTTTTCTATTACCTGCTCGAATAGCATTCCTATGATCAAACTCCTCGATCGCTCGAATCGTATGAATTTTTCGAACGATCAAAGGAAATTTCACGATTTTTTGTGAAATCAAACGATCGATCGTACTATTTTTTCGAGAAATCGAATAGCGCTCAAAAAATTGCCTAAAACTATTTGATTTCCATTCGACAGTCGAATTTCTGCTGAATTTGAGGGTTAAAAGCCCTCGAATTCGTGAATAATGATAAATTTGCCCCTTAAAGGACCAGTAACATCAAAAAATTAAATTGTTTTAAAGTAATAAAAATATAATGCAGTGTTGCCCTGCACTGGTAAAACTGCAGTGTTTGCTTCAGAAGCACTACTATTGTTTATATAAATAAGCTGTTGTGTAGCCATAGGGGCAGCCATTCAAAGGAGAAAAGGCTCAAGTCACACAGCAGATAGCAGATAAGCTCTGTAGAACATAATGTTATCTGTTATCCATTACTTATCCTGTGCCATATAGTATAGTTTTTCAATTTCCGCCATTGCTACTTAGCAGCTTGTTTATATGAACTATAGTAGTGTTTCTGAAGCAAAAACATCAGTTTTAACAGCGCAGGGCAACACTACATGATATTTTCTTTACTTTAAAACACTTTAATTTTTTGGTGCTACTGTTCCTTTAATGTTTTTCCTGAAAGGGGATATTTGGATTAACCAGTGAACTGTGGGAGAAGACCAAAACCAGTGTGGGTAGTTGATATGTACATTATAAGGCAATCAGAATCGTCTTAGTGATAGGAAAGCCAGTCAAAATATTGGCTGCAAATAATTAAAATGTAGGGAGGCTTTGCAAAAGCAAACCAACTACCTGTACTATATATTGACATAATTAGAAATGATCCAATGGAAATTCTTTTGTTGGTAGCACTCCCAAACAAAATCCTCTCCTCACTCTCTGCTCCTTCTCCAATACATTGTTATATACATGAATCTTTTCATCTTTCCACTAGAGGAAGGAATTCAAAAGAAACCTGATATAAAGTAGCCCTTAAAAGTCTAGCTCATTTTGAATGCTATATGAAAGCCATGTCACCTGAAGAGTAGAAAATCTGAGTTTATTTGGTTTAGAAAAGAAAGCAGCTTGTCAGGATTACAATGCTTAACTAAATACAAGTGCCATGATAAAAATATAATGATAGGATTATTTGGAGATGTTATATAATGCTGTGGCTTTATCAAACATACTACCTTAAGCAGCCCTGTAGCTTTATGCTGTATTTTATTGTTTGGTCTCCTCTGCTCTTTATCATTTTCATGAAAATTGGGAAGCTTCTAAGGAAAATGATTCCCCATGTGATGGTGCCTGTTATTTAAGCCTTCCCTCTTACTATGTGTTTTTCTTGTTTTTGAAGAATGCCATTGCTCAACTGTAGTGCCACATTAGAGAGTGGGTCATAATGTAAAATGTGTATTTATTCTGCTGTAGGCTCTCCACATCTCAGGGGCTGCCTTATCTAGATTCATCATCATCATCATCATCTGCTGAGCATCCAGATAAGGTGACATAAGGGACATGGGTCAAGTGGGTTGACAGAAGCTTTGCCATCTAAAACATAACAGGTTGCTGACATCAAAAAAGACAGAAAGTGGTGTTGCAGCATTGCCTTTTATAGTTCTCATTCTCATTCGTTTTATAGTTCTCATTCGTGAAGTTTCCATTTAAAGGGGTTGTTCACCTTTGAGTTGACTTTTAGTATGATGTAGAGAGTGGTATTCTGAGACAATTTGTAATTGGTTTAAATTTTTTATTATTTGTGGTTTTTGAGTTATTTAGCTTTTTATTTAGAAGCTCTCCAGTTTGCAGTGTCAGCAATCTGGTTGCTAGGGTCCAATTTAACCTAGCAACCATGCATTGATTTGAATGAAAATATGGAATATTAATAGGATAGTGTCAGGAAATAAAGACCAATAATAAAAAGTAGCAATAACAATAAATGTGCAGCTTCAGGGAGGATTTCTTTTTTGAGGGTGTCAATGACCCCCTTTTGAAAGCTAGAAAGATTCAGGAGAAGGAGACAAATAATTCATAAACTATAAAAAATAAATAATGAAGACCAATTGAAAGGTTGCTTAGAATTGATTATTCTATAACATACTAAAAGTTAACCTGAAGGTGAACCACCCCTTTAAAGATCACAGGGGGGTTGGGAGGGGGGGTCAGAGTAGGGTTGCCACCTTTTCTTGAAAAAAAATACCGGCCTTCCTTTATATTTTTCTTTTTTTCCTATAAATAACATTTGGATCAACCATCAAAAATACCAGCCAGGTGGCAACCCTAGGTTGGAGTCAAATTCTGGTCGCCAATTCAGATGCTCGGCAGTCGGACACCCCTGTTATAAACGGCGTCTTCTGAAGTTAGAACGCAACGTTTATAAGGATATCATTTACAGTCTGGTGCCATTAGGGAATGAACAGACCGTAGATTATATAGTGAATAAAGTACCCCCTCTTGTAAAATATAAGGATATTATAAGTTACCGAGGAGTTTCATGACCATATAAAAACACGAGGCTGAAGGCCGAGTGGTTTTTATACAGGTCATGGAACTCCGAGGTAACTTCTAATATCCTCATATTTTGCAACTGGGGGTACTTTATTTATTATAATACACAAGTTTCAGTGAGTCATGTGACAGATATGACATCAGAACTCACTGTTTATAACTGATGACATCAGAACTCACCGTTTATAAGGATATAATTTGCAAGATATTTACGGCTTTTGTGTATTATAAGATAATATCCTCTACTATGAACTGGCCAGACAGCTTTGTGACTCTTGTGTCCATAAAGAATTCTGTTGTTTTGTTGGCTATTGTTTGCTGGAATACTCAGGACCATTTATCAATGTCACCTAGTGCCACTCTGGATCAGTTTACCTATTGATTCTGATAAAGTATTTCTATTGAAGTATGTACTTGATGCAAGCTGCAATGTATATATATAACAATATACTCACTACCTGCTAGCCTATGCTGCCTCAGTGAATCAAGATACCGATCGCAAGTGATTTCTAACAATTCGCCTTCCTCACAAGAGGATTTTGTTTGCTATGTATACAGTAACCAAGGCTTTATAAATTGACCTGAACACAATAGCTTTTTTGGTGTCTTACCACCATTAAATGGTACAATGGAAAGTATATAAAATAAATTACTATTAATATTTTAATTTAAAAAAATATTTATTATACAGGCATGCATTCAGCAACTGAAGATCCCGCTTACAAAGGCTCTGTACTGGACATTCACAAAGGACACAAACTGCTTCATCCAAATATTGGCTTTATTAATGCGTACATGGTGGTACAATGCGAACATGGCGTAAGTCCAGGACACCCAACACTGTTCACATTGTACCACCATGCATGCAATAAAGCCTTTATAAGCGGGATCTTCAGTTGCAGAATGGTCATATAGGCGAATGGGTGCCGGAGTCTCGCAGTAAAGAGTGAATGAAGTTTATCAGAGCACAAGTCACATGACTTGGGGCAGCTGGGAAATTGGTGCAGCGTCTGGATGGATACAGAAGCCGGGTGAGCTCTGATGCGGTCCGCATCTCCTTTCATTTTCATTCCTAATGATTACACAGATATGGGGTCTGATATCTGTAAACATGTTATGCAGAAGGTTCCGAAATTAAGGGATACCCACCTCCCATGGACTCCATATTAATCAAATAATCCACATTTTTAAAAACGATTTTCCTTTTTTGTAATAAAAAACAGCGCCTTGTACTTGATCTACACTGAAATATATTTAATTCATATTTGAAGTAAACCAGCGTATTGGGTTTTTTTTTTCTTTTCTTCAAAATGCTTCATTTAATAGTGCTGCTCAAGAAGAATTCAGCACTAAAATTTTTAATATTTCATTTTGAAGTCTGACATGGGGCTAGACATATTGTCAATTTCCCAGCTGCCCCAAGTCATGTGACTTGTACTCATGTACTTCATTCACTCTTTACTGATGTACTGCAAGTTGGAGTGATATCACCCACTCCCTCCCCCCCCCCAGCAGCCCAACAACAGAACAATGGGAAGGAAACCAGATAACAGCTCCCTAACACAAGATAACAGCTGCCTGGTAGATCTAAGAACAGCACTCAATAGTAGAAACCCATGTCCCACTATGACTCCTTCAGTTACATTGGGAAGGAAAAACAACAGCCTGCCAGAAAGCAGTGCAATCCTAAAGTGCTGGCACAAGTGACATGACCAGAGGCATCTGGGAAATTGACAAAATATCTAGCCCCCTGTCAGATTTAAAAATTGAATATTAAAAAATCTGTTTGTTCTTTTGAGCATTGGATTTCAGTGCAGAGGTCTGCTGGAGCAGCACTATTAACTGATGCCTTTTGAGAAAAAAAAAACTTGTTTTCCCATGACAGTATCCCTTTAAGTACTGCTAAACCTATGTCTTTGTTATGTTTTTTCCAATTATTGACAGTGGTACTGAGCATCATTTTTAATCATGGCAACCCTAGTTTACAACATGTCCCAATTCATCTTAAGAGGATTACCAGACAGGAAGAGGGTATGACATTAAAAAACAATAAGTAGCATCTTCATGAAAGAAGAGGATAAGGAAATAAATATCCATTGCATTATAGTTTAATTAGACAGATAAAGAAGGGAAACTGTAGTGGCCTCATAAATAAGTAGCCTCCATATTCACTTGATCTCAGCTAGCCATCTGTAGTATGAAATGAAACAGAGTCCATACAGGACATATTAACCAGCAGGTAATTTACAGAATATGTGGTTAATTCTGGAATTGTCATGGCCAACATCATTTTGCATTATCTACAGCTTGTTCTGTTCATGCACTAATGAATTTAGGCAGTTCAATTCAGAGTGGTGTTAGAATTCATACCTTGGAAACTGTTCAGTGGAGGACTGTGCATTCTTTACATGCAGGCAATGTATGTACGTTAAGCATATCTTCACATGTTAGATGATGTAGAATTTGTCATAAGATCCACTTATGTTAATGAGGTTCACCTATGGATTATATTGTGGCAACTTTCTCTGTTGCAGACCTTTGATCTGTGAAGTAAGTCATTCAGGAGGGTGCAGTGACTTACTGTGCTGTATATTCTAAAGGTTAATTATTGCAGATTATCTTTTAACAGATATAATACTGGTAAAATACCGGACAGATATCATTATTCATGGGGTAACTCCTGTCTGCATTTGAAGCTTTTCCCAAATGTATATATACATATAACACACAGACAGACACCTACACACACACATGGGGTATATATATGTAATGGAGTATGGGCTGTACTAGGAAACCGGGCTCTCCAGCATGTGTTTTTCTATATTATGGCAAATTACAGATTGTGCAGAGATTTTGCAGATATACCCATATCAACAAGGTACCTTGTGCAGTGAAGTGAATCTACACAGCAAACAATAAAGCCAAGCTTTAGAATACGTGGAGGTAATATAAAGGTAAAGCAATGTTTGCTCCAATTGTTGTGTCCCATGGCAACCAGAAGGTAGCATTTACTTGTTTAAATGCAACATCCAATTCTGGTTGCTGTGCTTTTCAAGGCCTGAATCCATCTTTTTGACACCAGTTCCTAGTGCAGTGGTTCACAAACTATGGGACTGGTATCTACAGTAGGAGTATGGGATTGGATGTGGGGCTCATACTGATGCTAGAGCGAGATTTGGAGTAAAAATCTATTTGCTCTAGGGATGCACCGAATCCACTATTTTGGATTCGGCCGAACCCCCGAATCCATTGCAAAAGATTTGGGCGAATACCGAACCAAATCCGAACCCTGATTTGCATATGCAAATTAGCAAAGGCGAGGGTAAAAGCATGGCGTGCATGAAGTGCGCAGCAAAGAATTTTTTTACTTCCTTGTTTTGTGACAAAAAGTCACGTTTTTTGGATTCAGATTCGGTTTGGCCAGGCAAAAGGATTCGGCCGAATCCGAATCCTGCTGAAAATAGCCGAATCCTGTCCGAATACCGAACCGAATCTGGATTCTGTGCATCCCTAATTTGCTCTCCTACATACTCTTGGAAGCTTAATTTAAATTAAATATTCTTTTACCATTTGGCTTAACACTTGATTGTTTCACTAACATTCTTGGAACTCAAGGGGCGGCTGACCAAATGTTGTACCTCAAACTAGATGTTAAACTGAAAACATCTGATAGATATGGCTATAGCGCACTTTGTAGCTCATGGTGTAGAGTTGTATAACCCAAGTTGTCTTCTATGCTCTGCCTCAGTTGGACATTTCTGTAAAGAGGCAACTAAAACTCCTAATTACCCAGTGACAATAATTGTATTCAAGATAATTAAAAACAAGTCAATAGATAACTAGGCATGAGGAAACGGTGCATGAAAAAGTTCATCACGACCATTCTAGCTGCTGATTATTTGCTAGGGATATTAAACCTATGACTTTTATAACCATTTACAAGGTTAATGTAATGTTATAAAAGGAACACAATTTGCCATTCTAGTTGACCATAGCAACAAATCAAATGTTAATTTACAATCAGCTGACCAGAAAAGGCTACTTGTTTCTATAGGTTACAAGACCAGCAGCAATTTTGTCACTTTTTATTACATTATTCCAAATTTGTCTAATATAGTTTTTCTTAGC
>CM044434.1:39138441-39150554 GCA_024363595.1 Xenopus borealis | reverse complement strand
CTACCTTAAGTATACTAGAAAAATATGTAAACATTAAATACACCCAAACTAAGCTAAAGATTAATTATATCTTAGTGTGGCTCAAGTACAAGGTACTGTTTAATTTTTTAAAAAAAAGGAAATAATTAAAAAAAAAATTGGATTATTTGATTATAATCTACGGGAAACAGCCATTCCATAATTCAGAGCTTTCTGGATAATGGGTTAACGGATCTCATACCTGTATTTATACTTATTTTACTATTATAATCCTGGTGTCCTTTTGTGTACTGTGCTACATTGTAAGATTGTCTAGCACTACATATTCTTGTAGTAGTTAGTAACCTTGTAGCAGTTAATAACTAAAGTTATACATACATATAGGCAGCTTATTTATCTGTGACCTTATACTTATATACAGTGTGGTTGTCTTCCCTCATCGCTAGGCTATGGAGGCAGTTTACCATTAGAGCATAAGTGTCCTTAAATGAAACCTTTACCCCCCTGAACAATGTTGGTGTCTATAAAAATATACTGTATTGCGTAAAAAATGTAAAATGTAAAAAAAAATGATTCTTGTAAATAAACCATTTTCATAATACTATACTTTTTGAGTATTATGTGCCATTGGGTAATACTAAATAAAAAATTGCCATTTTAAAAACTAAGGGCCACCCCTTGGGATTCTACAATTCACGGTGCACTCAAACAAACCATACATATTAGGTTACATGTAGGGTTGCCACCTTTTCTTGAAAAAAATACCGGCCTTCCTATATATTTATCTTTTTTTCCTATTAATAGCATTGGGATCAACCATCAAAAATACCGGCCAGGCCGGTAAAATACCGGCCAGGTGGCAACCCTAGTTACATGAGCCAATTAATAAACAAAGCTCTGTCTTTTACTTCCACACTTCTTCCTGTTACAGTTAGAGCTGCAGTATTTCTGGTCAGGTGATCTCTGAGGCAGCACACAGACCATCACGAAACAAGGGATCATGGGAAAAGATTTAAAAGGGCAATCTTTACTTAAATATATATTCCAGTTTGGTAAGATTCATTATTATGCCACTTCACATTATGTAAATTATGTGTTGCTTATGTATGGGGTGTAGTTTTCCTTTAAAAGAAAATTTGAACTGGGTTTTTGTACCAGTGCCTTAGCAGTGCAGATCATTGACTCTGAAGATACCCGCTTTAGCTCCCCATCTTCTGTTATGCTGATTGCAGCTCGGAAAACTGTACATTTTGCATTACAATTTAATGATTATACTGGAGTCTATTACATACAAACCTCATTTTCTGCTTGAAGATCTGTAAGGACCCCCTCTCAACAGCTGCCCAGAGCACACTGAGCTTGTGCAGTTTCACTGACCCTCCTAACAAAGTTCTTAATGGTGAGTGATTTTGGCAACACCTGCCTCTGGATAGTTGCCTGAAAAATTATATTTATGCTTTTCAGGATTCTGTCTGTAGAGTGCTGCTTTTGTTTCAGGTGGTGCTTTAGGGCAGTGGCACATGGGAAGATTTGTCGCCCACGATTTTTTAGACACGGGCGACATCTCTGGAAAATGCCTCTCCATTGTCCGTTATAGGAATTGTTGGTCGTATGTTCTGAACGCCAAATTGACCGAAGTTTCCTCTGGAGGACTCTTTTGGCAATTTTAGTGATCAGTTGGGCATACCATCAGAAATTTCAATTACCAGCAATGGAGAAGCCCTGTCTGCCTTTGAGGTATACATCTTCTCTGTGGCTAAACTACAACAAAAATTATGTTTTGGCAAAAAATATTGCAATGAGAGAGATTTTTAGGGTGTAATTCTTAAAGTAAGGAAAGATATTTGATCCATGGTTATCTTTCTGCGTAAAACATATTTTACAGTGCTTATTTCTTAGACCCCATTCTATCCTATTGTGACATTACCCACTGTACTGAACTGAACACACAAATAAGAGTCAAAGCAATATATATTTTTACTATATGATCGAATGAGCTGTGTTATCTCATCCAACCATGTGCAATGAAATGCACATAAATTGCCATTTCATAGCTTCAAAAGCGTATTTATATAAACTTGTCTTTGTATGCAAACAAGCAATTTTACCTATTAAGGATGATAATGCATCATATTTAAGTGTATAGAAAACCATTTCCTTTTTTGTGGGATATTGGTGCAGTCGAATCCGCTCAGATTATGTATAAGCCTATTCAACAAATAATTATGTTTCTTTCAAGGCTGTTGTAGTCAATTGGTGCCCAACACCTAATCAAACATATGTAATATAGTAAAAAAGAAAAGTTAGTTTGCCCTTTAAGATTAAATCTTCTTGCTGATCCTTGCACAGTTGCATGAGAAAAGTCACAAACAAAAGTGCAATGGATAAACCAGATTTATAGGTTCCAATTTCGCTTAAATAACACCTTGTGTTCAAACACAACTCTATAGTGCATTTTCTTGGATTGACCTTACTTCCCCTTGAACAGTGCACCACTAGTTAATTCTGGCAGGCCCAGATTTGTGGAAAGGCCACCTAGGCCTAGGGTGACAGGATTTTAGGGGGCGCATGCTGCCCAGCCACACCCACATTGGTTCAGAAACACTGGGGACATACAGGAGATACTATAGCTTTTTAAATTTCCCATGCACCAATTCCCATTGCTCTGGTCTTGATGACGGGCAGAGTATGGGGGTGATGAACGGCAGTGGGCCTAGGGGCACCCACTATGTAAATCTGGCCCTGAATTCTGGTGACCTTCACCAATCTGGCCAAAGTACCTACTTACAAGACCTTGAATAGGGATATCACATGTAGTATTTCACAGCTGTGGGTTCTTCTCACAATGTACATTTAGGCTCCAATAAGCGAAAACAGAAATCCCATAGCGTAATATTGTTTATTAATAAAAATGTTTTAAAATATTTTTCTGCACTCACACTTGTTTTGTGAAGTCAGTCACATATAAATAAAAATCTTTAGCAGGTTAACGATAATGTCCTTTTAAGGGAAACACGTAGAACAGGTTGTGTGCCTCTGGAAAGCCGATAGAATCAGTGAAACGCGTAGGGCAGACGTGACATCACGATAAGCTGCAGGGAACACCACAAGGAGAAGGAAAAAACATCCCTTCTTGAATTTTATCCACTTTTGTTTGTGACTTAATCACATATAATGGCGTTTATCAAGGCAATTACTGAATGTGTTTACTGCCTGTGTGGTGGCTGTTATTTTTTATTGCCACATCCTTAACTTTGGTACCTCTCATTTAAGGGTGTGAACACATAGGATTTTTTTTCATGCAATTACTTGATTTAAGTGTTCTACCTTTGGCAAAACACATGGATCGCAAAGTAAAAGTATTTTCCAACATTTTGGCAGTGCAGGAAGCGGTTTCACGCAGGTGACAAATTACCCTTATACAACTAAATTTTTTGGGTGATAAGGGCTGTTTATCTTCCTCTAGAGCCATTTATTAGTTCCTGGGGTTAGAGTAACTAGACCAGCTATTCTTCCCCCCCGTTCCTTATTCTGCAAGAACAGAGTTACTGTGGATCTGCTTTTCTTGCAAATCAGTGGTGCGCATAAAAGCTGCATTTTTATCCTGGGGTCCCTAGCCTCTGAATGTGCCTTTGCCCTCTGGGAAATTTTTCAATGCTATAGTATTCATTAAGTTAGTAATTGTTGCACTCTATTCAATTGACGTCAGAGATGTTCAACTGCAGACATTCAGGTCTAAATCTTTTGGCTTTTGGGTCTTGTTGGGAGATGTAGATTAACAATAGGACATGCGCTATTGATACATCATCTTTCAAGGTCAAATCCACAGGCCACCTGGATTGCTCTTTGTTTTATCTTTCAATAGGTTTGGGTCTATGCCCCAAGAGCCATTAGGGTTGACAGTGTCCCTGGCCAGTATTGTACAGTCTTAGCAGTAGAAGTAATAACCTGATTCCATTGTAGGAAATAGGATAGAGAAAGGAAGAACTGTATATTTAGAACAACTGTGAAACATCATTAAAGAGGCTTTATGGATCTAATTGCTAAGATGTAACTACACGGTCTTTTTTTATATAATGCCACTTCTAATGAGAACGCTCTTATTTTTGGTAAATGTGTTGCTTTGTTTTTGTAAGAGCCACTCAAAAACTCAGATCTGGATAATCTCCAAGATCAGTACATACATGTATTACCTACACCATATGCAGAATGCTTACCTAAAAGACTACTAATGTTGCATGATGAGTGCTATCAAGCCAAATACATGGATATTATTCTTCCACCCAATCTTCTCTGTCAGAATCAGTTAACAGTGTTTAGTCATCATCCATTTACATTAGAAAGCTACATGTGTATCTGTGTGTGTACCTACATCCTCTCTATTGATATAGATCCATCAGCAATAACTATTTTCAGTTAAGTGCCATCTCCAGCCCGCGGTGCTTGTTTCTCTAGTGATTTATCTCTGTGAGATGGCAGCCTGTGGAGATACCAGCTTTCAGTCTGCAAATGCACTAATAAAGACATAAGATATGTTCCATCAACCTGGCGTTTTCCTCGCGCTGGCCACCATGAACTTCTTAACTCCATTCATGCCAGTCTGGACACCTCTGTATCTCCTGTTTGGCAGGGCATTTGGAAACATTTTAAGGCTATTTCCAGTGAAGTTGTGTGAGTTACAAACAGGGATTTGTTGGCCTAACATGACCACATTTATTTGTATACAGCACTAGTTATTCCCACATATTGTTTATCTAGGAAGGGGCTGCACATATAATACAATGTTTATTTACAGTAAATAGGGTCTGTGCAACATTCAGATTCTTATTTTGTTGAGTTGTTTATCCCAGACTTCAGTTGTTGCAGGATGGTGGTGATTGTAGTTCTGTGTGGAGAGGTGTAAATTATAAATAATATGACTTTTTAGACACTTATTCCGGCCCTGAACTCCACTGCTAATAAGGATATCCAAGTTATCTCTTTGTATTTTTCAAATAGATTTGTAGGGGGTTTTAAACCAAGGATTTAATAACTTTAGTCTTTGGGTTATTGAGTTGCAGGTCTACAGTATCTGATTGGCTAAGCGCTGTCTACCCCTAGAGTATTTGTTCATAACCTTATGTATACTATATAGAAACTATATATAGTGCATACCTTAGGGCTCGGTATGTGCCTAGAATTAAGGCAAGTATATACTCTTTTATTGAATATTCAAATGTATACAAATCTTCTATTTAGTATTCAAATATGAGTGTGCATTACCATCACCAACTGACACAGGAACTGGGTGCACTAAAGGGGAATGACCATACATGGGCCACAGTTGCAGAACTACCAGGGGAGCAGGGGGTGCGATTGAGCCAGGGCCCGTACCCCCTCAGGGCTCCCCCGCAGCTCGTGCGTCACTGATTCCGAGCCGAAAAACGCATACAGAGGGGAGTGGGGGGCAGCTGCATGTCCTGCACCAGGGCCCGCCCCCATCTAGTTATGTTGCTGATGGGCCATAAAGCTGCTGACTCTGTCTGGAAGGACCAAGTCTGCAGCTTTTATTGGGTCATTTATGGTCAAACTTGCAGTCTGCATATGAACTGATCATTTAGGAAGGGCAGGTTTGGAGGGTATTCCCAAAAAAAAAAACCAGCATTGGGGGACATATGGGGACTTATCCAATTTTTTAAAATAAGTATTATTATTAAAAAAGCACAATTTTATCGGATTGGGGACAAACTTGATAAAACTGAATGAAAACCTAAATCGTACCATTTTTTTTTTGTATGATTAACAAAAAAGATTTTACCATACTCAAGCATCATAGTGTTTACTGACATCATATCCTATATGAAGGCAATCTATTAACATAAACACACCTCTCCCTATATGGGTCTTCCCACAGGTAATTTTAACATATAATATGGTTTACATACAATGCAATATCCCAACATATAAGAAACATGCATTAAGGTAATAAGTACCGTCACTGATACATATTACAATACGAGCAATATTCTATAACAAGAACAATATTTTGTGGAGTGTGTCATGCTGAACATAGCCACAATTCTACCCCAAAGTTAACTCGCTAGTTATATTTACTTAAATGAAAACATACAAATCATCCTTCCGATTAAGTCCCCTAGGCTGTAATGTTCCCAATGTATGAATCCGACTACAGTCCAAGTACAACTCGAAATGAAAAAGAAATTTTGGATTCACACATTGGAGACATTACAGCCTAGAGGACTTAATCGGGAGTATGATTAGTATGCATGCATATATATATATATATATATATTATATAGTGTTACTATACATATTCTTCCTCCCCTCCGACAAGCTGCTCTATTGGGATGTTGTGACTGTGAGCAGATTGCAACACACCTGTGCCAATGAGGCTGAAGGACAAGAATTGAAATGGGAAGTACGTGGTGCTTCTGTAGGCATCAGCAAAAGTCCCAGCAGTGTGTACATACAAATCAACAGGCTCCCACAATTGCATAGTTCCCTTTTAATTCTCCTCATTTACGTCATTGATTCATTATAATATGGGCAATGTTGCATGGTGTCACAGATTCGCTGTGGAACGGCACCAGCAGGGTTAACAGGTCTAAAGGGAGATGTAGCTCAGCAACGGCTGTTTATCATGATGTTGGCAAACGGCTACACATTTCTGCAATGTACTGTATTATTTATTTCAGTTGTTTTACTTCCAGAAAGGAATTAATATATAAAAATATACAGGTGTTATTCACTGCTAATTAATGCTGGGGAGGTAGAAAGAGAAATAGTTTCTATTAACACTGCCAAACAAAAGTGCTTTTTGCTCATTTTTGATACAAATATCCCCTAATGGGCTATGTATTATGAATCCTGTAACTGTCTAAGGAGCCTGTTTACAAAATCGCAAAGGTCAATAGGAATCTATAATGCTGGTTCCCCAACATTGTATTCAATGATTGCTAAAGGTTAGTTGCATTTTCTGTAGAAATTGTTGTGAGCAGGGCCTGGGTGATAGTTATTTCTGGGACCATAAAAGTGTTTTTTTATTGTGTGGGTTAACCTCTTATCCTATCTCTATGAAGGATAGGTATGTACAAATAAAGTTCCTAAACAGGGCATACTTAACCCCCTAACGTTTAGCAAAAATTTACGACAATGTCCTAAATGTAGACTTGAGGTGGGGACAATGTTTCATGTATTTTGGACCTGCCCGACAATACAGAGATTCTGGAGTAATGTCCTCCAGTACATAAATGAAAAACTAGCTCTCCCGAATATCCTATCCCCAGAACTCTGTCTGCTGGGTCTAACGGGGGAATTACAACTCCGGGCCTACTCCAAAACATGCTACCTACAACTGTTCTGCTATGCAAAAAAGGCAATCATAATGTCTTGGAAATCGATAGATCCCTCCTCTTTGCAGTTCTGGCTGAAATTGATAAATTAATTTCTCCCACGACAGAAACTTACTTAGTGAGGGGTTGCCCAGAGAAATTCGAAGCCATATGGGGAACCTGGCTAAATTTACAAAATATCGGAAGCTGAGTGTTACCCTGCTAGGAAGTAATTACTACTCTTGTCTCCTCTTAATGCTTCCTTTTTTCTCCTTCTTCTTTTCTCTTATTTATTATTATTATTTGTGTTTTGAAAATTTTAAAATAAAAACTTTTTTTTAAAAAAAAAACACTTTTTTAAAATAAATATCTACTTTTTCTGAATTGGATAGTATATGGTTGTGGTGCTTAGAATAATTTTTGGTATTAAAATAGGTGAGATTATTATGTACAGAACACATAGTTTGTCCTTAAAAGTGGCTTCCTAAGATATAGGCTAGAAATGTTACACTTTTGAATTACAAAACTGTGGAACATTACATGTTTTGGGTTTCTGTACCAGCCCAAGCTAACCACATCCCCTTAGCAATGAAGATCTGTGGCTCTAATTATGACCCCAATAACTCCCCATTCTTCTCTTATACTGATTCACAGGCATGTGTTCTAGGCTGCTGTCACTTACCTGAGCTTAGGAACCAACTACCGGGGGAGCAGGGGTGCAACTGGGCCAGAAGCCCCAGCCCCGCAGCCCCCCCCCCCCGGGGGGCTTGGCTGCACGGCCAACTCACAATATACTGTATAAATACAAAATAAAAATGACTTTACAACTTTAATTATCAACTCATTCAGATTCCCATTACATTGCAGCTCCCAAACCAATGCAACTGACATAAGTATTGAATCATCCTTGCAGCATCTATTTTCATGACAGGCAAACCATATTTTTTGCAATGACCCCTAACCTTTGCTTTTCATTAGCTGGCCAGACCAAACTGAGCATGGGCAATGTCACTGACACTAATAAAACCCAAGATGGTGAGCTCTGTTGCACCACTTTGAAGTCCAGAATAATTACTGTTACTGTTATAGAGATGCTGACCCTTTAGGCCGGGGCAGCAAGTTTAGTATATATAAAATAACTGAATTTGTAGCCATATTTATTTCTAGGGTTTAGTCCACCTCTAAAGGAAGAACCCATGTAAAGATTTTAACTCCCAAAGGCAATGCCTATTAGTAATACACTTTCCACGCCAGCATTCAGATCTATGTGAATACAGGGAATTGTACATCAGCAACATTTGAAAGACCACAGGATGGCCTATACTGATAAAGAGCAGTTTTTTTCTATGTTTCCCCACTTTATTTTCTATCCCACAGCCACAGTCTATTCCACTTACTAGTCCCTTCCCAGAGGCTATTATCCTCACTCATTATAGACACCATCTATCCCTACTATACCTGCTATCCCAAAGTCACCTCCCAGAGAGGTCCCCACTGCTACTATAGGCACCATCTCTCCTTACTATACCTGCTATGCCACAGCCCATTCCCTCTGCTACTATAAGCACCATCTGTCCCTACTATACCTGCTATATCACAGCCACACACCCTTCCCAGAGATTATTATCCTCGCTGTTACTATAGGCACCATCTCTCCCTACTATATCTTCTTTTCCACAGTCACACAACTTCCCAGATACTATTATCCCTACTGCTACTATAGGTACTGTCTCTCCCTACTATACCTGCTATGCCACAGCCCCTTCCCAGGGACTATTATCCCCACTGCTACTTTAGGCACCATCTATCCTTATTATACCTGCTATGCCACAGCCACAGTCCCTTCCTAGAGACTATTATCCCCACTGCTACTTTAGGCACCATCTCTCCCTACTATACCTGCTATGCCACAGCCACAGTCCCTTCCCAGAGAATATTATCTTCATTGCTACTATAGGCACCATCTACCCCTACTATCACTGCTATGCCGTAGCCACAGTCCCTTCCCATAGAATATTATTTTCATTGCTACTATAGGCACCATCTCTCCATACTTTACCTGCTATCCCACAGCCACATTTTTGTCTTGGAGGCTACAGGCATCCTTTTGTATTCTACAACCACATGTCTTTAACAGAAGCTATTATTCCCTCTTCTACAGGTTGTACAGGTTGTGCTTTGTTAGTATGGTCCTTAATTATTTGTGCTACGTTACTGAGCTTCTTTATGTTATTAGGCCTGCATTTTTCATATGTAAAGTTGCTTGTTGCTAACCTGGTTTAGTTGGTTATGCTTGGACAACCCTGGAGACAATTCAGCCTCAAACTGGTAAAAAAAATTTTTTTCATTTACAGTCCATATAAGTCTTGCATACCGTATAACTTGTTTTTCACTTTGTTATCGCTAACTAATGTTTTAGAGTTGCATTCCAATGGCAACCTGTGTCAGTTAGTGTTTTGGGAGTAAACAGGGAATATGTGGTGCTTGTCTCTGGGTTCTTGTTTTACAAGTGTACTCCTAAACATTTTCCTTTCATGTTCTAAAACCTAGTTCCCCAATGCCAAGTATGAATACTAGAGAAAATAAGGAATTCATTAGAAAAGTGAATTAGAAAAGTGGGAAGACACTCAGTACACGTTATAAGATAATTGTTTTGGAGATTTTTTTTCTCTATAAGGAGAGGAATTTAAAAAAAAAACGCAATTCCTACCTAAAAAATTCAGTCAACCCAAGTATGCTGGCAAACTTTAGCTTCTGACTGTTGGGTTATTGGCATTCCATTAGCTATTCATGGAACAAAACAGTTGCACTACCACAGATATAGGATCAGTGTATAAAGGGCAGGGTGGAAGACTAGGACTACATCAGGCTGATTTTATATTGCATTTAAATAATGTATTTGGCCCTCCACTTGGGCTCCCAGTTTGGGCAGCATTGTGTTATAGGCAGCACATTATTAAAGACCAATACCGTGTGTGTAATGATCTGCTGAAACATCATAAATATCAGCTTTTAAATTTTTGAAATATCATAGAAAAACTTTGCCTTCAATTTAAAACTAACCCTGTAGAGAAATGATAATCCCCAAGAAAGTTTTCATGCTTTAATATATTTTATACAGTTAGAGCATGAGGCAATCACCGGCTTTATTTTCTTTGAAGAATCATCATTTCCTCACAATTCCATGAGCGATGCATTTGAAAAGCTTGACAGGTACTGTAAGCACATTGGGCAGTTTTCTAATGCAGTGTCTAAATGCTTTGTCTAAATGCTTCCCTCACACAGAATAATGTTCCTTTATGTTGTCCTTGTATCTCAGTGGTAGAATGACAATCAGTATGGGGTTACATATGAATGGCAGTCACATACAAAAATGTTACCAGTGTTTGCTGGTAACTTTGTACCTTCAGTTGTAGTGAGCATTTTGTCTTTATGCAATCAAAAAGAAAAAAAGGTCAGACTAGCAGGACATTACCTGAAAAAAATATTATAGCAGGTACTATTGCCTAAAACCATAGAAAATAATGGTGAGAATGCATGCAGTTCACATGGCCATTATTCATGAAATATGCCTTACACCCTGTGATATAACCAGAATGCAACACAACATTCTCTCCCATAAAATGAGTTATTCCCACTGAAACTGGAAGAGATCTGCATTTTATTCAGCTCCCAGTTTGTATGTTATGATGGCTAAAATTATTTACTGGTGATCTTAGTCTTAATGGTCAATCAAATATATTATCATTAATTTGTAAACATATTTGTGAATATTTTTCTGTTGAGATATAATTCTAGAGCAGCAGATCCCTCTTAAAGGAACACCAAAAAATAAAAGTGTTAAAAGTAATGAAAATATAATGTAGTGTTGCCCTGCACTGGAAAAATTGGTGTGTTTGCTGCAGAAACTCTCTACTATATTTTCTAAAAACAAGCTGCTGTGTAGCCATGGGGGCAGTCAAGTACAGGATACACAGTAGATAACAGATATGCTCTGAAGAATCCTGTTGTATGCTATAGATCTTATCTGTTATCTACTGTGTATCCTATGCCTTTTCTTCTTTTTCAGCATTGAATGGCTGCCCCATGGCTTCACATCAGCTTGTTTACATAATATAGTAATCTTTCTGAAGCTAACACACCTGTTTTAACAGTGCTGGGCAACAGTAACTTATATTTTCATTACTTTAAAACACTTTCATTATTTGGTGTTCCTTTAAAGGGGAATTCAACCCCCCCCCAGCGGTTGAGGAACTATTTGTATCCCTTACTTCGTTATTAATAATTTTTTTACTTAGATAATAAAGTGGTCAGAAGGTATTTGGGTCACAGGTGAAATCAACCAAAGGAGAGCGACTGTATTGATTCGTCATGAACAGGATCACATGACCTACCAGTTATTTTCATGGTTATTTTAGAGCATAAGTGCATTGGTGCAAACCAAAAACAAAATTACGTATCACGTAGTGTAATCCGCTGGGGACTGAGCTATGCAAATTAACATTTCATAGAATGCATAAAAGATATTTTTTGAGTACACAGCCAAAGAGAAATTACCAGGAACACTGGTTGAACTTGCTTTTGTGAATGACCCACCTACATACCCAAAATTCTGAAAACAAGAGCAATGTTATATCTTATATGTTATATGCAGTGCAATGCATTGTCCCTGTGGCACCCCTAAAAAATATGGATCTGGAGATTATTATGAGATTTGTGCATGTCAGGCTGTTGGCTGTAGAGGTTGAGAGACCCTGTAAATTTCCCAGAATGGAAAGACATGGTTCCTGGATGACAATTTCC
>CM044434.1:39062351-39087885 GCA_024363595.1 Xenopus borealis | reverse complement strand
TTACATTTCAGCGGGCGCAAGACACGGGCAAGCAATTCAGGGATATAAGTCGCCCCAAAGAAGCAGCGATTAGTCGCCAGGTGACAAATCTCCCTGAATCTTGCCGTGTGGACTAGCCCTTAGACTTGATTTAGAATAAGTGAGGTGGGTGGGGGTCAGGGGCTTGTATCATTTACAATTAAAGAAGCAAGTCTGTACTTTTTACAGCTTTTATTATTTATTTTCTCCATCCAGAATCAGAGAAGGTTTGCCCCCTTACATAAATGCTTAATGGGCAAGTTAGCCCCAAAATAAGAATTTGCACAATGAAAGAAAGCATAATTCTAAGCAACTTTCTGATATACATTTATTAAACATTTTCAGTGCTTTTAAAGTTATTTGTAAAAACAATTGCTATTGAAAAACTCCAGTTTGTTCCAAAAGTTGCAAAGGTCTTAGTTCCTCAACACAGACAGGTCTGTTAATCAGCTGCCTTGTCTAACATGGTAGCAACAGAGCAACAAAGGCACAGACAAAGAATGCTTTCAATAGCACTACATATACAAATAACTTAAAAACCATAGAAAACGTGTAGTGAATCAAAAATATATTAGGCAAAAATAAATTTTTTTGGGTTGATATTCCCTTTAAGATGCAGCGCTGTCAAATAGCGGTGATTCAATCTCCAATTTTTTTATGTTTTGTTATTGTCACTAATTGGATGTTGACAAAAATTACCTGTCAACATAAAAGCAATCAAACAATCCCATTCAAATGCAAATTGTTGTAATAAACGTTTCAGAATGCATGTGAATTGAAAATGTCTAATAGGAAATGTTTTGAAAATAGCAGAATTAAAATGATCTATTTTGCCGGCTCTACGTAGAAACAACTCCAGGAATATGAGCAACAGCTGTAAAAGAGAGGTGTCTGCATTTATTTTCCTATCACATGAACTGTGTTTCGGGGTGAGGCTGTACCTTGAAGTTATTGGGCTACATAACAAAATCATTTTGTGGGTCCCAACTCCCGCAGACTAAGTCAGCCAGTGTAAGGCTCTGGGAATATGCTCAGCTTTGAATGGGTAGTGACTATACTATTCCATTGTGTGTTACTAACAGTTATCACCTAGCTGGCCTGTACCACTACACCACCTACAATTAAAGCCCACCCAGCAGCCACAATGTCTGCAGAACATCTGTGCCATACTGATCTTTTCTTCCATAATTCTTATTGCTTTTATCTACTATTTCCCTTTTCACCTGGTATCTTGTAGTGGTACATCCAAAGCACATTGGAATTACTAAGCAGCTTCTTAAATGCAGATCCCCCTTTCATCAGATTTTCAATTTCTTTAACATATATTTCTTCATTTTTGTTGCTACCCGGGTGGAGTAGCAGGAAGCTTGAAGAAGATGGACTCTTTAACAAATATGTATTAAATTGCTCATCAATAAGGACTCCACTCAGTGCCGATCTTAAGCACATTGGACCAATTGGGCCTCGCATTTATGGGGGCCCCGCTCCAGTGCGAGCTCTGATTCTTATTCCCTTAATCCCCCAGTAGCCCAGCCTGCCCCTAACCCTGATTTGACCAGCCCACCCCCAAACCCAATTGGCCCAGACCCTGCGACAGACAGCAAAGTTCCTCAAAAATGGTTCCAATTGGGCCCCGCAGTTGGTATGACCGGCCCTGACTCCACTGGTCCCTCTGTTGCTTCACATGTTAGTTAGCTCCTGTTGCTCCATTCCACTGCAGATAGATGCTTCACTACGGGAACTACTACACCATGTGAATTTAATTGCTGCTCTGCAGGGACTGAAGCTGTTCCACCATGGGAACCTTATCAGCACCACCATGAAGTGGAGCATGGAGTATAGGCTTTAACAAAACATACAAAATAAGTGCATCTTCTCCATAACCAGCTGTTCTTGAGATACAATATTAAAGAAGTAAATCTAGTTTAGTTATCAAAAACACTTAACACACCATGATCCTGATTTTAAAGGTAAATGAAGTACACAGTGAGCAGATTTTGAAGCTGATGCTGCATAACGTCTTCCCTTTCTTGATTTCAGCCTGCAAATAAATGGCACATGATTTTCATAGCACCCGCACTTGAACCATCTGTTCTTCCCTTTTTAAATGATGCCTGATTCATAATTTAAAAGCAATTTAATTTAAAATCAGAGAGATATGTTTTTGCGTGTTTGGAGTCTAAGCACAAAAATGGAACAGGAAAGAAGGAATAAGGTTGCTGTGGGACAAGGTTGCTGTGGGTGCAACATTGAATGATTGAAACTTAAGAGGAAGAAGACTGGTAAGGTGCTCAGGGGAGAACGGTAAAGTTTATCCTAAATATCACTCCTTTAAAGGTCAATCCTCATGTAATCTAAACCTCAGGGCAGTTAGGAATGGAGGCAGATAATAAACATGGAGTGTACAGTTAAAAGAAAACAACACATAAGCTTTAAGGGGACCACACATTGGGTTGCCACCTGGTCTGCATTTTACCGGCCTGGCTGTTAAAAATCATGGTTGATCCCAATATTATTAATAGGGATAAAAGATAAATATATAGGATATATATATATAAATATATTTTCCAGAAAATGTGGCAACCCTAGTCACAAATAGCAGCTAGTAATAATGGTAAAAGGCCTTAAACAATGTAAGTTTCCACTTCTACATTGCTAGAGAATCTCTAGCACTAAATGTCTGGGATGGTCACGGAGCTGCCTTCCAAGAAAAAGTGTCCAAGGCCTTCCTGCAGGGATCTGTTGGAAGGGCAGATTATCTTTTAAAAATAGTTTGGGAAAGTTGTAATTGTGGCAAGTGGCAACACTACAATAAATTCAAGTCAGCCAACTGCACTTGTAATAAGATAAAGGCTATTCTATAGTAGGCATATCTGTACTACCTGCACAGTAAAGAAATATATTTAGGGATGTTATTCAGCTTTTTTCTTCCTAATGCCATTCTATATGAGGGCCTTGGACACTTGGGGCAGATTTACTAAATTAACATGAAGGATTCGAAGTTCGATCGAATTTTCAAAAACAAATTAGAATTTTCATATGTTTTTGAAGACCACTTCGACCAGCGAATTTTGTAAATTCGATCGAATCAAATGATTCGAATAAAATGTCATTTGAATATTCAACCATTCCAGTACTTCCCCTTTAAATTTTTATTCGACCACCTAGTTCACCAGATCAAAGCTATCGAATTGGGTTTCCTTATTTTTGATTGAATAAAAAAATTTTATCGATCGAAAAATCGTTCGACCAATCGAATTGCGGTAAAATCCTTCCTATTCCCATGGTCGAATTTTGAATTTTTTTCAATTCGAAATTCGACCAATGATAAATCTGTCCCTTGTTCTTGGAAGAGAGCTATGTGACCATCTCAGCCATTTTTTTCAACCATTTGTTGTGTCTATACCCCTGGCATTTGCTGACTGGATTGAGAATGTAATGCAAACCACCAAAAATCTGGTTACCCCAATCTCTGTGCGTATGGGATCACTGGCCAACCAGGAGGCTTTGGGAAACGTTTAAACTCATGAACAATCATACGTTTACTCCCATCTCCCTGAATTGCCATAGGCTCCTTTAACCCCTGCACTTCTCACACACAGATCAGTTCAAATAATGTACTGTACAAACCAAATCCATGAAATGCCATATCTTTAATAGAAAAAAAGTAAAATCGTATGAAATTTTACCCTTTTTCAAACATTTGTCCCATAAAGCACAAATGCTTAGGGGTGTTTGGAGACATGTTTTGACAACCCAAGCTTTTAGAAAATAAAAGCTATAGCATTACTTACCAACGCTGTTAATTTTAAGGGAAATGAAACTCTGAATATGTGGAAAAACAAAAATGTTTTTTTAATTTTTAGCCTTTAAAGGATGCAGCAGTAGAAATAATTTTATTTGATATGGCCATTTTTATGGCTTTAGAGCTGTTCTGCCATTTGTTTGCTTCAAGAAGAAGCTGTGCGTTTCCATGCATTTTTCATTTTTAGAGTCTTTACCCTTGTCCTCCATGATACAATGGTCAGGTGCACACTGGGATGCTAGGGAACAATGTGGCAAACCCTTCTTGCTTGCTGTGAGATAAAAGAGTTCTACTTTAGGCCCAGCTGTTGTTGGTCTCACTTGACAGATGCACAAATAAATTGAATTTAACTATGTGATCTTGCCACTATTTGCTGTGTGAATTTTTCATTGCTAATTAAATTCTTTAACGATTGCATTGGTCTACCTTGGTCTTCATCACTGCAGCACAGGGATCCTGAAAGTTGGTTGTGTCATACACCCCACAGTAAAATGTACACACCATAAACAGATATATATAATCCTCACAGTTGGAGTCAAACAGGAGACTAGTTTTGGTAAACAAGGCATTATTTGTGACATATTGAACACTCACCCTTGAGGAATCAAGCTTAATTACAATGTTGCAAACATAATTAGTCTGCAGCTGATGTATCTGTCTTTGAAATATTTTCAACATACATATACCAAGCTTACAAGTAGGAGTGACAATGTTTTGTATTAATTTCTGGTGGGCTTACTAGTTCAATATTAACAGCAGTTATTATTTAAAGTATCTTGATAACATTATTACTCTGTAATACAATTGCTTGTGCCACAGGTATGAAGGGACCCCTCCTCTTTCAGGAGTCTTAGGTTTTTTTTTATATGTTTGTGTTGGCGTGTTTGATTAATAAACATCACCATTTTAACTATATTCAATATCATTGTTTAAGTATTTCATTATCTGGCTTTCTGGGGATGAAGTCCTCTTGTGTTTCTTGCTTCACATTATGGTAATTTAAGTGGTGATACCCTTGATTATAGCCAATTATATCTTCTTTATCATAGCTCAGCAATTTTTGTTACTTTAGTACATTGATTTAATTTTGTCCATAATCCCATATCACTGGCAGTAATCCATGGGCATTCATCTTCTCAATAGATTAGCACAGGGTATAAATTAGAGATTGCTTTGCTACTTTCTATGACGCAAAATGGCCTTTAGGTCAATACACTAGGCTTGTTGCGTTAATGGATAGCACCTTAAAGGGATACTGTCATGGGGAAAAAAGTTTTTTTTCCAAAATGCATCAGTTAAAAGTGCTGCTCCAGCAGAATTATGCACTGAAATCCATTTCTCAAAAGAGCAACCAGATTTTTTCATTTTGAAATCTGACATGGTGCTTTCTGGCAGGCTGTTGTTTTTCCTTCGCAATCTAACTGAAGAAGCCTCAGTGGGACATGGGTTTTTACTATTGAGTGCTGTTCTTAGATCTACCAGACAGCTGTTATCTTGTGTTAGGAAGCTTTAACTGGTTACCTTCCCATTGTTCTGTTGTTAGACTGCTGGGGGAAGGCAGGAATGGAGGGGGTGATATCACTCCAACTTGCAGTACAGCAGTAAAGAGTGACTGAAGTTTATCAGAGCACAGGTTACATGACTTGGGGCAGCAGGAAAATTGACAAAATGTCTAGGCCCATGTCAGATTTCAAAACTGAATGTAAAAAAATCTGTTTGCTCTTTTGAGAAATGGATTTCAGTGCAGAATTCTAATGGTGCAGCACTATTAACTGATGCATTTTGAAAAAAACGTGTTTTCCCATGACAGCATGCCTTTAAAGTCAGTGCCACCTATCTAGTCTTTGATGATCCGTAGCATTTACTTAACCAATGTGATCGCAGGTGTGACCTTATGCCTTTGTAAATGAAATATTCACCATCTATTTAGCAGTTGCTACAGCAACAACTATACTGTACCTTAGTGGAAATGACCTTAAAAACCACAATCTCTTGTGAGTTATGTGTTATCCATGCAGGGAACTTCCGAATTTTTATGTATTTTCCTTGTTTTTTTTCATCAATGACATTACTGAACCAAAAGCTCTTTCATAAGGAGGAGACAACATGCTGAAGCCACAGTTGGGTATCTGATGGCGGCGTGAGTGAGTCTGAATAGCTTGGCAGGCTATAAAGCCTTTGTTAATGCTGGAGAGGCTTGAAGCCTTGTCTAATTGTCATTTTCTTCTATTTGCTTTGATATTAGCCGTGCCTGCCATATATAAGGAAGGATGAGGAATGTAAAAGGTGTGTTTGTATTACATTGCTAGGTGTGACCTGGGCAGTAGTGCAGACTTTATGTGAAAGTCCTTTGAGACAAGGATGGCTGAGCTAGCAGTGCATAGCTTAAGGGCTATACGCTATTTTTTTACATTTACTATTTGTGTTTGCAGTTAGTAGGCTGGGTGAATTGTAGCTGATTTAAAAATCTCAAAATCCTATGCTGTTGCAAGTTGTTCATTGAAAAGATTCTGTTGAATAAACAAACCAAAGCCTGACCTGGTAGAGCCCTCAGTATGTGACAGTCTGATTGCATGTGAATTTGTAGCACAGTCAGTTTATTTGCACTAAAAAAAAACCCACATCTCTGTGAAAGAATTCATTCACATATAGCTTCCTAATGCAACAGTCTACATTAAAACTAAATTCCAATGTTTAAAGGTAAACCTGCTTCCATTGGCTTTCGGGTGATGTGACCATATTGAAATCCTAACGTCTCAGGTGCTTGGAAATGGGTGCAAGCATATCTGGTGGTCCAATGGGGCAGCGGGGAAGCCGATAGACATACATGTCTTCTTGTTCTTGGTGCATGTCCTTTTATAATTGGCTCACTGTATGACTTCACCACATTGGCATGAAATTCAAATGTTTTAAAGTGCCACAACCTAATTCCCATGGCCCAACGTAGGTCTATTTCCTGATAGTTCCTGGGTGTTCTTTAAGTCTGATTATCTGCTCTTTGACCCTTGCCTGTCCCTGACATTTGCCTGTGATTGGCTCCTCCAGGGGGATGCAGATTTGAAATCATGTCAGGGGGGTGGACTTTGTCAGGAAGGAGGAACATACTGGGAGCTGTTTGTGATGACACTTTGTCCCAGACTATGCTGCTTTTGAGTTTGGCTGCGTGGGATTAGTAAAAGCTTGGTTGAGGATGTAGAGGTGATATAAGGCTATTTTTCATTAAGTAAAAGGTTTAACTCTGAAAATGCACGGTATTCTTTTTTACTGTTAACTTAAAAGATAGAGAACACTATATTTCATGACAGTTCTCCTTTAAGCAGATCTGTCCCCGATATGCCCACCTTGAGGTGGGCGATATCGTGCTGATCTGATCATGGACCCTAGGGTCCAACAATCGAATCATAATGTAGGGGAACAGGCGTTCAGATCGCGGGACCGCAGATGTGGCTGTGATCTGACGGTATTTAGTCCTGTCCCATCGACATCTGCCCGACTTTCGGCCAGATATCGATCACGTAAGCCCGTCGGAGGGCCCCAGTCGCAGGCCAATAAGATGCTGACTCTGTCTGCCGACAGCTTTTATTGGCCCCTCTATGGCCACCTTTAATTTTCATCCCTCTCCTGCAGTCAGATTGCATTGTATGGGCCTAGCAATGCAGAAACTGCTAATAGTGCCCTTGTTGGCTGATCAAAATTATTTATTTCTCGGCTTTTTATGCTGTCCTGTATTAATTTCCCCTTTGACTTCTGTCTGTTGCTAGGTTAATGAATTCCTAGGAACCAGTTTGTGTTTAAAATTCCAAGCCTGGAAGCGGAAGAACAAAATATGTGTACTATATAAATGGAACCCCCAAAAAAGACTAATTGCAAAATGTATCTGAATGTTGACTATACAAAAAGTGTAACTTTCATCCAGCTTGGCTACTGTTTCCTACTGTTTCTTTGTAGAACTCCACGGGCAACTTCTATGCAATTGTTACACTCGGTGACAAAATGCATGCATCAGGTCGGATGCAACAGAAAACAAGGTAAGTAATAGTAATGTGGGATGGTGTCGCAGCGTTCATCTGACACAACATGACTGTCGGATGCAGAAGCAGCTTGCAGTGCCAGTCATGTTGTGTCGGGTGCACACTGCAACATCTTCCGACATTTCTAGCTCTTACCTTTTTCCATCGCATCCGACTTGACACGTGCGTTTTGTCACCGAGCGTCAGATCCATCACAATCACGTAGAAGTCGCCTGTGGAGTTCTACCCTTAATGTATGGTGATCCAAATTATGGAAGCAAAACACTTATCTGGGAAACCTCAGGTCCTAAGCATTCCATATAGCAGATACCATACCTCTAAATGTAAACAATGAAATTGTCATAATAATGTATGAGAATCTTATTAAAGCTGTTCTAAGGTGACTGAAGGTACTTAGAGTTAAATTTGCTTAAAACGCTACAATATCTGCCAGTAGAGTTGCAGTGGAAGCAGTTTAATTCAGAAGGGCTTTCTTGGGCTTAACTGTGATGAATGAGGTCTAAAAAGAACAGTCAGGTGATTCAAATGTTCTTAGAAATGATCAGCAAATATTTTATCTTTAGGAATTTAAGCCATATTGTAATTTCTTCCTACCTTTACCTGGGTTGCAAAGGATTTTGGCCAAACTGTCTCACTTATGCTATTCTTATAGCTGGAACCTGGAGCACTAGCACTCCTTCCCTATCTTATTCCCTATTTTAATATCAGTGTTGGTATCTCAAATGCTATCACCTACCAGGAGATATGTGGACCTGTGTTCTTTTGTAATTAAAGTCCAGCTTTTAAGCAGCACTGATATTAAGTATTACTGATGGCATACTGCCCCCAATCAGCTCAATGAGACCCCTTACTTCATAGGACCTCTCTAAGACACCCAACTGGAATGCTAAAAGAATAGGATTCTACTGCTCAAGGTTTACCTGTGCCTACTTCCCACAAGCCACAGGTAAAAGGGACAACCCTTTTTAAACGTTGACTGTTGTTACTTATTTGTACCACAAAACACTTACCCTGAAAGTTTGTGTGAAGCCGTTTGGCATTGAAAGTTGTTCTTTGTGTATTGGATTGGTTTGTGCTAAATTTATTATTTGCTTATTTTCAGTAAACACAACCTCTAGGCTCAGTCTCTCTTCTTATAGTTAATAAATATTGATATTGTGAGACTAAGAAATGGAAAAGTGGCGAAATATGAGTATCTGGGAAAACTAGCAATGTGGCTCTGGCACTAAAGAAAGTCACAAACTTCGGGGCAAATTCACTAAAGCGCGAAAATGCGCTAGCGTTGCCTTCGCCGACGTTTGCCACGCTTCGCCAGGCGAATTTTCGCCAGTGCTACGCAAATTCACTAAGATGCGAATTTACGATTAGGGCGGTGAACGGTAGCGAAGTTGTGCTACTGTTACTTCGCCAGGCAAAGCGCATTTACGCTAGTGATGCCTAGTTTTCTACGGCGCAAACTTAAGTGTATAATAGAGGTGTATGTTACAGCCACTACATTACACTACACAAGCCCAGGAAACCTTTAATAAAATAAATAAAGTTGTCCTATTGCCCTAAACATGGGCCCCCTGTATAGTTGTGTTGCCATATGTTAGGAAATTTAGGGGGGGAAGGAGGGTAACCCCCAAAAAAAATTTTGCTCTTTTTCAGACCATCACCCTACAGCGTTTTTTGAGACTTAGAAAAAGTTTTTTTTTTCAAACTCCTATCTATTGTATTGAACTTCGCCAGGTCTGTCGCCTGGTGTAAGGGTGCGAAGTCAATGTCCTTCGCTAGCGAATTTTCACCAGGGACACTGTTAGTGAATTGGTGAAGTTGCAAATTGATGCCACGCTGGCGGATTAGCGCTAGCGTTACATGTTTCGTAGCTTTAGTGAATTTGCACCTTCATGTCTTACATATCATTTGGTGGGAGAATTTATACATTTATTTTTTAGTTATGTTGATTGCAAAACAATAGTCAAAGTGTATATGCCCTAAATGCATTCGCACATAACTATGCTTTGTCCGCCATTTCAAAATATCTGGAAAGCATAATATTTAAATTCAAAATGTCTTTCTTCATTCTTTCTTATCTAAGCAATGAATATGCATTCTCTAAAGCACCAATGAACACAAAGGGGCCTGAGAATAAATTAGCAGTGGGGTTATGATAAGCAAATCAAGAACTTCTTATTCCAAGATAATGTTTTTCTGAGTCGTTCATAAGAATGTAATGCATGCAATTTCAGCAGCACAAATGAATTAATCGATTATACCGAGTTTCTGTTCCTTTGAGTAGGAAAGTATAGAAAGTACAGAGTATTGATGTTCTGCACAATTGCATACATGCAAAACAGATTTATTACTTAAATACATTGGCCCTTCCATTCAATAGTAAAATCAGCATAAACAAAGGGATAATGCCATCAGAATGTCATCTGAAAATCAGTTATCCATAAAGCTCCAAATTATGGAAAAGCTATCTCCCATAGACTCCAAAAAAATCAGCTCAAATGTTAAAACGTGATTTACTTTTTTCTCTGTTATAATAAAACAGTAAATTGATCCCAACTAAGACACACTTCATCCTTATTGAATGCAAAACAATCCTATTGAGGTTAGTTTAATATTTAAATTATTTTTAAGTAGACTTTGAGATCCCTTATCTGTAAAATCCCAGGTCCTGAACATTCTGGGTAACATTTTCCATACCTGGATTTGTGGAGAGGCCACCAAGGCCCGGGCCTAGGGCGGCAGGATTTTAGGGGGCGGCACATTGCCTAAACACACCCACATTGGTTCAGAAACACTGGGGACACAATCGTTTTTTAAATCTCCCATGCACCAATCCCCATAACTTCGGTTCCGATGATGAAAATTTAAGGAAATAAAAGCAAGGAAAAGGGGGCGACAAAAAACAACAGTCCTAGAGGTGCCCAGTATGTAAATCCAGCCCTGAGTGTGAGCTACTTTGTTGGAGCGTACAATGGATTTCTGGGAAAGACAGTAAATGTTGTGGCGTTAAAAAAACAAAGTGACTTCTCAGAAAATGCATGGTTACTTTCTAATGGCTTGAATGTATAAACACTTTTGCTAGTCCTCGCACGTTGCATGACCATTTGCATTTCAGATTTAATAAAAGCCTTGTTTTATAGCAGAGATCTCGTCAATTTCAACACTTTTTGAGCTATTCTCTTTAATGCCACTAGGTGGCATTGTAACAGGTCGTTAGAGAAATACAAATAGATGCATATTTCAATGTAAAGTGACCGAGTTTTCTCTGTTAGTGAATGGTGTTTACTATAAGGTATGTAATGTGCTACACAAATAATAAACCTTCTCCACACTCGTCGCAACCTCAAATAAAAACATATAGTGATGATCATTCCTAAGGGCTGGTGCAGACAGGGAGATTCGGGAAGATTCTGTCGCCTGGCGATTCTGCGAGGCGACAATCTCCCCGAACTGCCTTCTCCCTATCTGCCGCCTGTTTAAATCAAAAAGCACCAGCGCCAATGCACACGCGTCACGGCGATTTCCGGTAATCGCCCGAAGTTTCCTCACGAAGCAACTTCGTGCGATTCCGGAAATCGCCGTGTGTGCATTGGCGCTGGCGCTTTTTGACTCAAACAGACGGCGGACAGTGAGAAGGCAGTTCGGGGAGATTGTCGTCTCCCTGTCGGCACCAGCCCTAAACGTACACTTTGCTACACCATTAAAAAGCAAAGCAGTTTCAAATCACGTGAAACTGTGCATGCTGTTCCCCTACCAACCAAACAGAAGACAGCAGACAGTCACAAATCCCACAAAAACATGCTTGTAAAAGAGAACATTATTCACAAAGTAAATTAATACATAGTCTTACACATTTCATGCACTTGGGGTCAAACTGGGTGGTTTTGGGCCCACCGGGGCTGTGCATATTAGGCCCCGGCACCCCCAAGGGCCCCTCCCCAGCCGCAAGGCCCCTCTTCCCAGCGTCACCTTCCTGTATGCGCAATTCTTAATGTGATCAATCAGGGGGAGGTCAGAAGCACCAGCTGTTTAGAGCAGGTCTGGGCCGGCAGGGCCCACCAGGTTTGTTTCCCGGTATCCCGCAGGCCCAGTCCCACCAATCACCAAAGTACATCATTTAACCAATAGAATAGAAGAAGGGAGGAACATGCTGTTCCCTAACCAGCAATAAAACCATACGGGCATTTCTACGTATGTCAAGGTCTGTTTAGCCATGAAACTTTACATATCCAGTACATGTGTGTGCGTGTGTATGAATGGCACACAATCCCCTTTCCTATAGAAACTGTATGAATGGGTACATTTAAATCACCATGACTTTTCAGGGAATTCTAGTGACTGGATTAAGTGCTCTTTTGAGGTTAGAGCTCAGGCTTCAAGCATGTTCTTATTCAGATAAAAGAATTTTTGTAAAAGCCATTACATAATTACATTTGTTTGCTTTTATTCCCTGAGGGAACATCCTTTTTTTTATTTTAAAGGCAGCTTTGAAGCTGGCAATACATACACGTTTCACTGCAGTCCGTGAGAGATATGTGTTTTATCTTTTCTGTGTTGTATAAATTGTGCGCTGGTCGCCTCATGGCTTTTAAGATGAAATAGGCCATTTTATTTTATAACTTTTGGGGTGGGGGGACTTTTTCCCGTTGTACATAATCATTCTTAGTCCTTCTTGTTATGGAGAAGCAAACAGAATATGTTCAATAACTAGCTAATACCAGATGGGAAGCAGGGGGAGGGAGGGATGCAGGAAATTTGTCGTAAGGAGGTTGTCATGGGAACGCAACTCTATCGCTCTTTCCTTCTTTGTTAAGTACCTATTTGGACTTTTACACTACCTGTAGTGCATTTAGCAGCTGGGGCTGTGCACTGATCCTTACAACCCAGTTTGCACTGTTTAACACTTTGCACAACTTTGCACAGTTGTTCTAGCTTTTTTAAACAAGTAATTTTTTTCCCTGTTGTCCATTGTTATTATAATAGCGTGGGGGGGTCTGCTGGAAAACCTTGTCAAATTAGAATTCCAAGCAGGGAACTTTGAAAACTTCAGAGGTGAGAGTAGGGAACAATGCTGCTGATGAGAAGCCATGCATGGGTCCCTTGTACTGAATACAACCTGCTGCTTTCTTTTAACAGGAAACAGGAGCTGTCCAACACTTCAGACGTGACCCTTCCTGATCGCCCCGTTTCTCCACCTGCCACTGCTCCTCCAACCATGAAGGTAATGACCCCGTATGGCCTGTTTTTGTGTGTGTACTTCCCTGTAGACTGTTGTGTATTTACTTAGAGGGTCCCAGTTCTGTTGTAATTAGAATTGCACAATAGCTAAGCATCTCCTGGCACTGCACAGTCAAAAATAACAACAAAAGACAACATTAATGAAGACAACTATGAAAACAAGCTGTAATATGGCCAGCCCCTAACATATGTATACAATTTTTTTAAAGCTCTTGATTTCTCTTCCCAATTTGGAGCTCTTGGTGATTTTTTTTTTCGTTTTCCTGTTAATCTTCTCTGCAAACTTGGATGTAATGTCCTTAATGGGGACGTTTATTTATAATCTAATCTGCAGTTCTATCAGCTGATACTGTTGCAGCCCGTTACCTAAATAGAAGTCTATGATTATAGCAACCAAATAACTGTTTCAATGCCAAAGTGGAAAAACTCAAACAAAAAATGTTTATCATCAATCAATCCAATTGCATATGGTGTATTTTTAAGGCCTGCTTAACGAGAGCATATTTTTTTAATGCGCACTGTGTCCTGGGGCAAACTATTACATTTGCAATCCTCTTTCACTGGTACATGGGGCTGTTACGTATTGGTGGAAAAACAATTCCCCCCCCTCCATAAGTCATTAGTGTTTTTATAGGAGATTGTCTGTATGACTTTAAAAACCTGAGCCCACACTTCTCCTGTACCTAGTGCTGCTTTGCACTGCTTTTTTTTTTGGCTTTAGTAATGAGTGTGCAGCCATATTACCTACCTGGGAAATAACTGAAGGGTCAGACAGAGTACAAAGCCATGCACTATCCCACTGCTGATGCTCAAGTTTTGTAGGGGTGAAATGTTCAGGTTTAGTTCCTCAGCTGGAAACTTAGCAGCCTTTGATAATTACATTTTATACAAAGTTCTTCCTATGTTATTGCTCTGTAGGGGATAGTGTTTTTGGAACAGGGAAGCAGAAGGGCAGCTGCATTTGTTTTGCATTGGTTACATTATTTGGCAAAAATGAAAAAATAGGATAGAAAAGAAATGGCCTTTTAACTTAGCACCTCCCCATTCACTGTTTCTTGATTCCCATGAACATGTAGCCATAAAATATAACTTTTATTAATCTAATTAAAACCATCCAGAGTATGAAAAAAGTTAAAACTACAATTGGGACTGTGATTGACAACAACAACAATACTATGATCACAAATGATCTTACCTCAGGTACCTTATTGCATGAATAGTTAAATATAAATCAGTTGGGTGGGAGAAAGAGAATATTATTTCAGCCCACAATACCCCGGGCCCTCATTGGGTGTGACTGAATTAAACCAATATGGAGAATTCAGGTGATCTCAATCAATCCCCCCAGATCAGGTACAGCATACACCCTGAATTCCACCCCACCTGCATTGAATCATACCAGATCTGTTGGAGGATGTTGGAGGCGCAACTAGTGGCATCTAGAAATTCTTCTATATTTGGGGGACAGATCTAATTTGTAATGGAAACAAGGCTTTCTGGGAGACTGCAAACTCTAGAAGGTTCACTTGTGGTCACATTGATTTATGTAAAAACAATGAAACTTTGTGAACTCCAGTGCTGGTATGTTCTACCTTTGCAGGCCCTGGTTATGAATAATTTATTTTTTGGTTGGAAAACACAGATATTCCCTTACTCTCTGATGCTACATGTAGGACTGCATTTATATATAGGCATGTGTCTTGCACAGCAACTTAGGGGTTAATTTCAATTAAAATGCCTTTATTGCACATTCTCAAGCTCTCATTGAAGATTTGCTACAAACTGGCAAAGTATAAAGAAGGATATAATGGAAATGTTTCGTACAGTATTAGATTATTATCATTTATCCCTTTTGTATATTAACAGTATAACAAACCTGTGCTACCAGCACCATATGCACAGTGGCTGCTATGAAACAAGTCTTGTGTAGTTAGGTATTAACTTATTGTCCCACATAAAAATGTGTCTATGGCTGTGAAAAGCTCAGCCACTAACCACAGCAAAACAATAAGCTACTGTGCATGGATTATCAAGCTGCAGTTTGCTTCCCATTGCTTTCAGGGGTCCCCAACCTTTTTTTACCTTATTCACTGAACATATTTAATAATACTAATGATTTTAATACAGAATGATAAAGAAAATAGTATCCGAACACAATATTTAGCTGTTCATCATTAAAGGGGTTGTTCACTTTTGAGTTAACTTTTAGTATAATGTAGAGAGTGATATTCTGAGACAATTTGCAATTGGTTTTCATTTTTTATTGTTTGTGGTTTTATAGTTATTTATCTTTTTATTCAGCAGCTCTCTAGTTTGCAGTGTCAGCAATTTGGTTTCTAGGGTACAAATTACCCTAGCAACCCTGCATTGATTTGAATAAGAGACTGGAATATGAATAGGAGAGGGACTGAATAGAAAGATAAGTAATAAAAAGTGGCAATAAAAATACATTTGTAGCCTTACAGAGCATTTGTTTTTAGATGGTGTCAGGGACCCCCATTTGAAAGCTGGAAAGAAACAGAAGATAATTGCAAATCATTAAAAAACTATGAAAAATAAATAATGAAGACCAATTGAAAAGTTTTCGTAGAATTTGCCCTTCTACAATATACTAAAAGGTAACTTGAAGGTGAACCATTCCTACGAGTATGTGTGGGATCACACGAAACGCATTAGGAAGATGTCTATCTGGTAAATAAAATTGCTTTTTAATTTCACTGCTGCTGTCTGGTCCGCTGAGTGCACACCACAAAGGTTCTGTTTGAACTACAAAGGTCTCTCAAAGCTGCAGGTTTGGGGCGTTGCATCCGGGCCAGATATTCGGAGCAGTAAGTGACCTGTTACGGGGCTGTGGCACCCGGACCAACCCGGACCAACCCGGGAAAAGGGTGGGGGTTGCGGGATATAATATACCCTGTAAATAAGTTTAAAACCTGCTAAGGTGTTTGGATTGAGCGCACCAACAGAGTTTTTTCATTAATGATTAAGAAATTAGAACATGGTTGGTGGGCCCCTGGTGCCTGTTTTTCTGGAGGTGGCAGGTCTATTCTGCTTTCTGAGAAGGTGTTCTATTAATACATTAACCCTTATTTCAGAAGACCACAGTCTTTATGTTGGTTTGTGGTACAGTTTTGTTTTCTATTAGTTTGGACATATCCATCATTTTATTATCTATTGATTTCACTGTATTTTTTTTAGAATGTTGCTAATTGATTGCATTGCATCTCTCTCCATATGCATGAAATTAGATGATCTTAAGGTCAAAACATATGAGAGATTCTGTCGGTATGTAGACTTTTGGGTCCAGTAATCTGTGATGGAATAAACAGTGTGAGAAAGTCAAATGAAACCATTGAAGTCCCTTATCTTCCTCTTGTTGAGCAGACAAATGGGGTGTTGACCTTTTGGTTACAAATTAACATAGGGGTTGTTAGAAGTAGAACGTGAGAAAAGATGGCTGCTGAAAGCTCTGGCTACAAAGTGTCATCATTGATTTGTGTGCACATATTGTAGTTATTGCTGTTAGTTAGAGGCTGCAACAAGATACCAGCAAAATTAAGGTCGTTGCCCTGCATAAAATTTATATAATAGACATTGACAGTTCTTTAAGTGGAATGGCACAGGGGTGTTCTGATTGCTGCTGTCCCCTTGGATCAACACCCCACTTCTTATTGAAAGCGCATCCCATTGAATGGCACACCTCACTGCAATATTTGTCTCACTTCTAATTATTTGTTTGATATGAAGTTGAAATGACACACCCAAACATAACTAAATAGTACATTTAAAAAGTAAATAGATGAATGTTTGGGAACCCCTCTAAGCCTGCATAATAATTTGCGTAATAATTTGTGTGTCTAGTTCAGGGACTGGGGCCCTTGTTAAAGTCAGCAAATTCTTCAGATTGATGTTCAAGCATCAGTCAAGCATCAAAAGTTGAAGTTACAAAGGGGTTGGATATTCCAACAAGACAATGACCCTAAACACACTTCAAAATCTACAAAGGCTTTTATGCAGAGGGAGAAGTACAATATTCTGGAATGGCCGTCACAGTCCCCCGACGTGAATATCATGGAAAATCTATGGGATGATTTGTAGCAGGCTGTCCATGCTGTCCATTTAACTGAACTGGAGAGATTTTGTATGGACAAATGGTCAAAAACACTACCATCCAGGATCCAGACACTCATCAAAGGCTAGAGAAGGCATCTAGAGGCTACATTTGCTCAACTATGTATTGATGTAATATCTCTGTTGGAGTGCCCACATTTTTGCACTTGTCTAACTTTGTCATCATGCATATTGCATATTTTCTGTTAATCCAAAACAATGTTTGTCACTGCAGAAATACTACTGTTTCCATAAGGCATGTTTTATATTAAAAGGAAGTTGCTACTTTGAAAGCTGAAAACAAAACTCCAAAGAATTGAGAGGGGTTCCCAGTGTGTGTGTGTGTATCTATGTATATAAATATAAAATATAAAAAAGCTGCAAATGTGAAAAGGTTTTACACATGAGAATTCTGTGTCAACTTCCCAGAATAGGTGCAGGTCGGTTGTTTCAGTCAATGGCATTTGGAGAGATTCTCAGTTCAGCAAAATGATTAGCTTTATCTCTTATATTCGAACAGCAGTGGTTGAACCGAAGATCTCTGTGATTTCCTCTTATGGGAAGTTATTCTTGTTCTCAGTTCTGTCTATCAAGGTCACTCACACAGAATTTTAACCTCTTTTAATAGGTCATTAACAGCTCATTTCTCAAAGCTGTTTTGTTATCAGCATATTCAGAAGCAGGGTTTGTAAAAAAAAATCTCTTACTTAACCACTTAGCTTCTATACACCACCTGACATATATTAAGAGTAGAAAGCTAGAAATTAAGAATAAAAAGCTAGACATTATGGGAAAGGCCATCTCCCATAGGCTCAATTTCATCCAAATAATCAATTTTTTTTTTTATTATTTCCCTTTTCTCTGTTATAATTAACTAAATTAAAGTTCATTATTACTGGGGGCAACACCTCCAATTGGCTTTATTTAAAGTCATACTGACACTAAAAAAACGTTTTTTTTTTTTAAAATATGAATGTACATTAAAAGTTACCTATAGGTCATGTTGATCATTTTTTTTTTTTTTTGCCAAGAGGTTTGTTTTGTAAGTAATTGTTTGTTGAAGTTTCTATACCTGACTGTCCCTTCTAAGCCTGTCAGTTAAATGTTCTAATGCAAACGGACTCCTGCCGCACAAATATGGCAGCCCACCAGGCTAGACCCTCTCTCTCCCGATCTAATTTGAAAATTAAAAATGGCTTGGCACGCAGCGCCCACACAGAGGTGCGCAGCGCCGGGCAGTGACGCCAGCACGTGTGCGCCCGACGGTGTTGTAATAGGTGAGTGTGGTCGGCGGGGGGTCCTGGACGGCAGTCCCGATGGGCCCTGGGCCCCCCAGTCCAACCCTGTGGCAGCCCCCTCATACATGAACATGGGGCATCAGACAGGTAATGCAAAAGTATTGTGCAAATACTTTATGACAAAGTTATAATAGCTTTCAAAGGCAATACCATGATAGATGTAAAAAAAACTGTTTAATTTCTGGTGTCAGTATCTCTTTAATGTTTAAATAACTTTTTCTATTAAGCTTAAAGGAGAATTCAACCAGTAACATAAAAAAAACCCTACCCTACGTAGGCCCCCCAGACTAACATGCTGTATCCAAACTTTAGCGAAGAAAAGAAGATGGCTGCCGTGAACTCCCGAGGACAGAATCTGCATGGAGAGGTAAGTAAAAAGTTAGGGGCATTTGCCCTGGGTACCAGATAAGCTGGGGAGGAGGAGGTAGGGGGGGTCTACGTAGGGTAGGGGGGTTAGGGTTTTTTATGTTATGGGATGGATTCTCCTTTAAGGTATGAAGATCCAAATAACAGAAAGATCTGTTATCTGGAAAACCAGATAAAAGGTCCCATACCTCTATCAGTTTTTACGTTTAAACAGACAGTACCACTAGTAACTATAGCCATTGGATATAAACTAGGTTGCAAACAGGGGGTATAATAGACCCTTCTAAAGGTGGTGGGCACATAATTTTATGGGATCATTTGGGCCCTGAAAAATGTGCACTTTCAGAATGTGATTGAAAAATGTAATATTCCCAGCCTTTGTGGTCCTTTAAAGATTCTGCTGGTGACCCAGTCATTCCTAGCTCCTTTAAAAACGTGATATATCTTCAGTAATATTTTTAAAAGCATCCAGAAGAATCATCCAAACAGCAATCTAGTGTAGGCTTATACCAGAGTTTTCTTGTAGTCAGACCCAGGCCTAGGGCAGCAGAAATTTAGGGGCCACCTTGCCGCATTTAATTAAGTTGCTCCACTTCCCTGTTACCACTGTGCCATCCTCCCCATTTGTGCCTACACGTATATGCACATGCTCATATACTTGCAGGCACAAGGAGACGTGGAGGACGACGTGGGAGGGGAGGACGATGCTGGAGGTGAGAGGAGGACGACGCAGAAGAGGAGGACGCTGAAGCGGGGGAGGGAGTGAAACGCTTAGGCGGAAGACAGAGTGGGGGATGCATGCAGGGGCAATGAGCGAAGGGGGCCTAGGGCCTAGGGGATTTGTAAATCCGGCCCTGCTTACATTTGGAGAAGACATGTAAGTCTGCAAAGGCAGGAGGCAGAGCATGGACTCTGAAGAATAACTATGACATTGGATTGTTGCATGTAACAGGCTGAAGATGTTTTAGTACATTTGGCCCCTGATTTTTTCCAGTTACTCTGTATTTAACTCTTGTATAGATCAATACATTTAGCAAAACTGGGACATGTTTCTGTGTTGCAGATGTAGATATTTCCTAATATTCTGCCATGCAAAGCTTCAACTCAAACCACCTTTATTTGCCCTAATTTTAAAAGTTCTATATTCTCAGATTTGTTCACTTTTAGTCTTTCTGAAACATCTAAATAGGGACAGTTCCTTAGAACATACTGATCCCAAACAAACTCATATATCATGGTAGGCTGCATGAGCGGTCAATGCATGACAGATCAATAATTGCTCTGGCTAAGTTGCGCTAATGACACAATGTGTCTGTTAATCGATCTTCTTGCTCTGACTAATTGCCTATTAAAAGCAGCTGCCCCAGATTTTGCTCTTGCAGATCTTAGATTTCTTAAGAATAACTTTCAAAGAAAATTGCTGTCGGATATAATATTCTTTCAGATCATTAATTTTACATTGAAGCACATGGTCATTGTTAAAATGTTGATTCAGCTGATGTAGATCATACCAATTCACATTAATGGCTTTTAGCAACCTTCCCAAAGAGATTTTATTAATCTAGTAGAGAGAAATATAATTGTGTAAACACATTATTTTATTATATTTCATTCGGAAGCAAATTCTATATTTGCTAGACATGATTTGTTATTTTAATTAGAAGAAAATATGGCATATGGCTTCAAATTATACACTATGTCATAAAAATATATTTTCTTGGTTAATTGGTGGCTAATTAGCTGTCTTAATACTATGTTCCAGGGCCAGAACTAGGGGTAGGCAGAAGAGGCACATGCCTAGGGAGCAAAGGTGGAGGGGCACCAGGCATATACCTCATATTTTCTCCTAGTTTGGGCCCCAGTGTTGTCCACCTCAGCCAGAACGTCTCTCTTGATGATTGGCATGTGAATGCGCTTTTCTGAGCATGCGCACACAAACGTGCTACCGTTCACACGCTTTTCTGTGCATGCGCATGTGAACGCGAGGAGAGGCGACATATCCGACAGGGCTGCCTAGGGCACCCATACAGTTTGGCCGCCACTGCTATGTTCTATTAAAAAATGGTTGGACTACATTATTTTCTGCAAATGCAAGGTGTTTCAGTGGTTTAAATTATCAGTATTTTCACCTAAGACTGTCAGAGGCTTCATAGGTTCCATGTTTTTCAGAGTACATAGCATGTACTGGGTATGTGTTTTAGTTTTGGCTTCAGAGTGGCACACAGCTACAATGAACCACTGCTTGATACAATAGAGTCTCTTGGATTTGAGTTGAGACTCATACCATAGAACACGTCGGCTGTTGGTGGGCTTAAGATAAACCTTTTTCCAAGTGGCAATTAGCCTACTTATACCATGGACCTTTTATCTGATCACCTTGATATGCTTTTTGAATTTTGGATTTACCAAATATATTTAATTTCAGACGCAATAGCAGTGTCTGGAATGCACATACTCATCTTTGTTTTGCAATTTTGTGCAGCCCAGGGAGAAACCCACGTTGTAAACAAAAGAAAAATGCTGATAAGTATTAACTATATTGACTTTCCAATATCAGGTATAGGGCTGTTACTTTTCAGAGTTCATATAAGAAACATTTTTAGTATTGGTAGTACCTCTTTCTTTAAGAGGCTTTTAACTCAAAATGGTAGGACTTGACAAAACTGACACTTTTTCAAATAACATGTAAGAGCAGAAGTTGCTTGTTTTTTGCAATAATACTTTGCAAAATGTGTACTTCCTCTATTATATTTGGCAGCAGGAAGTTCTCTTTCTCACTCATTTGCCTAAATGAATATTATTAGGAGCCAGTAGAATAAATGTATAATTGTACATTACGGCTCGAAGCTGCACTATTCTGACTGTTTATCATTACTCGCTGCTGAACTTCATGCATCAGCACTAAACCCAATGATCAGGTATGTGATTTCTTTCCTTTATAATATTATAGAAATAAGCTATTTTTATTATTTAGAAATAAATCTACTTCGGCAAGTTGTACCTATTAGTGAGCATTCCCTTCAAGCTGCATAGTCTGGGTAATAATGGGATTCAGGTGCCAATTCATCATAGTGAAAAATGTAATTCCATGTTCTTACTAAGGCAACATAGCACACAGTAAATAATCAAAAAGTAAGGCAAAATTGTAACAAAAACTCTCTGTTAAATTGATAAAAAATTAATTCAGATATTAAACACATACAATACTTTCCTTTCTAATTAGTACTGAATATGCCTTTGCTCTCATGATTAATCATGATTCAGGAATGAACACCTTTAGGGAGTGTTGGTATATGAGTGGCACTTGGATATCTTGGATCAGTATTAGGCCTCTTATAGACAAGCATTTTTTAATGGGTACCATGTGTTCCACCTCCCAAAATAACTGGAAGAAACACAGGTATTTCCTATTAGGCTGTACTCATTGTGAAGCATTAATGCATTTCACCTGCATTTGTTACTTGTCTGATGGTAAACTGGTGTAAAATTATTTCTACTTATTCACCATCAGAAATCCACCTGAATTCCGACTCAACCTCCACTTTCCATTTTTTAGTGAAAGAAAAATGGCACAAAAACAACGTTAAAAACAAAAAAAATCCCAACATTTTAAAAATGGAGTAAAGCTCAATGTGTCCCCAATGTGTCCCCAATGTGTCCCCATGTGTCAGATCAATTCTAAAATAATCTGCTCTTCTTTGGTTCACCCAATCTTCATTTCATATCTCTTGTAGGTGCTCCATTGTGGAATTATTAGCATATTAATAGGGATTAGAACATTAGGGCACAAGTTTCTGTCTAACCCTACAGGTGTAAATCATTAACAAAAGCAAAAACACTGATTAAACAAAAATTGTGTTTTCTACAATTTGTTAAAAGTTTTTAACTCACACTTGCATTATTTAACTAGCTTCAGCTTAATAAATGAGGCAGTGTTAGCAATTTGAGTGAATATATTATATAAATCTAAGGCAAAGTAAAGCTTCCCAGGCAGTTTTTTTAGTTTGGGCAGTCAGGGGCAAGCCAAAGTCATTATCAGAAGTTTCACAGAAGCCATAAATACGCTTAGTATCAGTAAAGACGATTACTTCGCATTGAGCCAAGACCTTGGCGTCTCTTGTACCTGAGAGCTCATGTGTGTGCTAGAACGTGTGCGTGTGTCGAATCGCACGCACCTGCCAACCTATAACACACTGGCTGGCGTTCATACACCAGCTTGATGGCGCTGGATTGTTCCTAACATTGCCACCCACACAACCTCCAGGTGTGTGGGTGCTGGTCTTTCAGAATGAGAACAACTCTATGGGGCAAATTTACTATTACTACCAGAAATTTGCTCGACCAAATTCGCAATTCGATAAGCATTCGATTCGATTGTTTTAGGCTATCATTTTGCTCGTAATACGATTTCTCGATGAATTCGTAAAATCGGATACCAATCATTTGATTTCATGAAAAAATCGTGAAATTTCCTTTGAGAAAAAAATTCATACGATTCGAACGATCGAATGCTGCGATCGTACAAATGGTATTCGAGCAGGAGCTTCCCATAGGATTCTATTACAATTCGGTAGGTTCAATCTGGCGAAGTAGGCAGTCGAATAAATGTAAAATTTTGATTCCTTCGATCAATGCATTATCGAATATCCGATCATTCGATCTATTAAATATTCAATATCTGATTTCACGAAAAATTTGAACGATCGGTATTCGATCTAATTCGATTGAACTTCGATCATTTCACGTGAATTTTGTAAATTTGCCCCTATGTGTTGAGGAGTAAGTATATTACTCATGAGTTTGCACAAATTTTCTTCAGGAGAAAACCCCATCCACTGGAGCAAATATTTAAGCCTATCTCTCCGAAATCTAGAGTCCACAACGGCCTCTTTCAAATTCCTCTACACCTTCAATAGACACAGGAGCTGGAGGGTTGTGATCTCTCTCTGAAAAAATGTTCTTCGCCACCGGTTTTAGCAATGCTGCATGAAAAACAGATTCTGTATGTAGTTGGCAACTTAAGTTTAAAAGCTACCTCGTTTATGCATTGAACAGTGGAAAAAGGACGCAAACATTTTTGACGGACACGGAAGTTTGATGTGACGAGATCGCCAACCTGGAATTCTGGATCCTTCCTCCTCTTGCGATCTGCAAACATCTTGAAATTTTTCTGTGCTTGAGACATTTCTTGCAGAAACTTTTGAGTATTATCAAGGAGGAAAGCAAGATGTTCTTGCTCTGCTGATACCTCTATTTCCTTGGGAAGATTAGGAAGAAAGTGAGGATGACAACCATAGTTTGCAAAAAAAGGAGTTTGCTTGGTAGAGGAATGAAGAGCATTATTATAGGAGATCTCTGCCAATGGTAGACATTTACTCCAATTATCTTGAAAGAAAGCATGAGAAACAACAAAGGTATTGTTCCAATGTCTGGTTGGTTCTCTCTGTCTGTCCATTAGATTGTGGATGGAACAATGTGGAAAATGCCAACTTGTACTCCCTGATTTGACGCAATCTCCTCTGGAACTCCATGGAGTCGGACAAATTCTTTAATAAATACTTCAGTCGTAGAAGATGCAGAAGGTACTCCGGAAAGGGGAATGAAGTGTGCCATCTTAAAGAGTCGATCCACAATTACAAAAATCGTACTCTAACCTTGCGAGGGAGAAAGATCAACAATGAAATTGACAGGGATGGAAGGAACCCCACACTCAAGTAGGAACTGGCAGAGCATGTAGTAGACCTAAAAGCTAGACCTAAAAGCTTGGTATGTGAATCTTTAAACCGGGCACATGTCCTACATAATCTTTGCAAACCTTAGCCATATGAGGTTCTTTCTTGAGCTGAGATGGCCGTTCTAATGAGTCCGATTTGCATAGGTTCAGGGAGATTTGCAGTTTGAGAAGTAGTAGGGACGTGCAAAGAAAAAGGGTAATGCTCAGGATTTTCCAGGAGAGGGTGTTGCAGCTCTCTCAGTGTGTCTTTCCCTCAGATGCTGGTCAATTTAAACACACTAATCGATCAGTGACTCCAATGTGTCAGGTATTCCTACTCAAGCTAATTCATACTCAACCCCATATGGAACTGATGCTTGAGAGCCTTGTCATTCCACCCGGTATCAGTGGCACTGGTACGAAAGTCAGTCACATATTCCTCCACAAGGTGTTTACCCTGTAGAAGAGTCACTATCATGGTTTCTGCAGTGTCAGACCTCTTGGGGTCGTCGTAGATTTGGGCCATGGCCGAAACAAATGTATTTAAATAGACCAACAATGGACTTTGAGTTTCAAATAAATGATGAGCCCAAGTCTTTGGTTCACCCAACAACAGCAACATTACTACTCCCACCCTGATTTGTTCCATTGCATAGGACTGGGTCTTGAGGGAAAGCATAAGTCGACAATCATTTTCAAATGCCCAAAATTTCTTTCTATCTCTGGAAAAATAGTCCGGAAGTGGCAACTTGGGTTTGAGTATCGAATTTGTGGAAGTGGATGCCATGGCAGGACTAACTGGAGGCCCAGGGAGAGAACAGCAGCAACCGTCATATCTTGCATTTGGGCCTGCAATTGTTGATAGCCTCCCTATAGATCCCAAACAGTTTGAGTGAGGCCAGCCAGTTGTTGGGCAATGATTTCCAAAGGGGAAGGGGCTGGTTCCTCAGACTCCATG
>CM044434.1:39034814-39049331 GCA_024363595.1 Xenopus borealis | reverse complement strand
GCATACAGTAATATATAATATAATTTTCAGGCATAAGAGCCCCTCTTGAGATTGAGAACATTTAAGAATGCCCTCCCTACCCTACAATAAATCCTGAATTGTACACAGACGGTTTGCCATGCCACAGTGCTTATATCACTTCAAAAAGCAAGGTTTATGTATTATATACACTACAGGGACAGAAGCCGTGCACCTTTGTTTTTACCTGCTAGCTGAAATATATAGAGCATCAAAAGTCACATTATTTACTGTTCTGCTGTGCAGTGGTTTTGGGTAATCTCCTTCACTGCCAGTGGTTGTCCTTTGCATTTAACATTCCAGACACATTTTTAGAACTAATGCTCTGGTATTGCTCATTCTCTGGTATGATTTCTTATATTCCTTAAGTCACTGGCAGGCAAGTGTGCACTTTAACACCTTTTAGCTCAACGTACCTGTCATGATTCTCCTATATTCAAATAATGGGAAAAGGAGTGGCGTTCAAACTACAGCATAAATGCCAACTTAAAAGGTTATTCTTTGATTAATATGTAAAAAGATTTAATGTTTCTTATTTGCTATAAAAAAATGTTCTTTAATACATTGATTTTTTCTGTTCTACATTGCCTGTTGGAATATCAAGTTTTAAGCCAATTGTGTATTTAAGAGTCAGGTGGCCCCTGTGTGCAGCAAAAATCATTTGATTCGCTCTGCCCAGGTGAGCAAGGCCTTATTCCCATGGACAAGACTCATTATGAATGTGTTTACCATGAGAACGTTGCCAACTTTGCTGAATAGCCCAGGTATGTGCAGAGGTTATAATTAAACCAGGTTTAAGAAAAAACAATAAATGGCTTTTACTGTCGCAGTGCCAGTCCTCAAAGATTAATTTAAAAGCAGCAGGACTAGTTGTGACTTTTCCCTGTTGCCTACTCCGCTGCTAACCATTTCGCTCCCAAAGTCGGCACGCTGTGATGCATCCCAAATTGCTTGAAGGGGTTAAGTGGTTTAAAGAAAAAATGTAGCTTTAGCTTAGGAAACATAATTTGTTCGATTGTTAGATGTTTCAGGAACAAATAATAAGTATGCAACTTTCCCCTCAGAGTAAAGGCATGAGAAGTCAATGAACCATGAATCATAGGGATTAGGGTTGCAGTCATTATGTCCTCTGCAGACAATAGTAAAGGATACATGACACTTTAAATGTATGAGTGAATCATTGTAGATGTACACCCACTCCAGGGACAAACTTTATGTTTATGCAAGATAAAAGTGGCACTCCTAAAATAGAGGAATGTCTGGGTGTACACAAAGCTGTATTTATTATATAGGCACTTGAGGGCCTATCTCTGGGTGGCATCTTTAAGGGCTAGGCCAGACGGGGAGATTCGGGGGCATTTTGTCGCCTGGCGACTTCTCGCCGCGACTTGTAGCCCCCGAACCTCCCCGAATAGCCACTTACCTAAGCGCACCGGCGTTGCTTGAAAACGCCGGCGCAAAAATGCCCCCGAATCTCCCCGTCTTGCCTTAGCCTAAGAGGAAGGCCCCTGGATACCTATATGGTACAAAAAAAAATTCCATGGGAAAAAAAACCCCACTTCCCCTGCTACTGAATACTTTCCTATGGAATCCGGCATCAGAGGTATGGGCATCCCTGTAGTGGTGCACATTAGTAATTAGTAATGTCCTACCCAAGCATGCTGCACCGTGGCATCACATCTGCTGACATCATGCACAAACGGGTGCTCACAGGTCTGATGCCTAAAGCAATACTGGACCTAAATACACTCCCAACTGTCCCGTTTTCTGCAGGACAGTCCCAATTTTGACAGCCCAGCCTGCAGTCCTAGATTTTTATTAAAAAGTCCTGAGTTTCTCTTGAAATTCCTGCAATAACGCCAGCAAAACTTTTCTGAAACGTAATTAAATAAGAGTTTTTTTGGTCCAAAATACTCAGGGCCTGCACTTAGATGTCTTTGTAACAATTTAAGACAAGCAAAGAAACGATTGTAACTATTTAAGCTAAACAAGTTTCTTGGGAGAATGGTGACTCACAGTTTCACAAGCAATTTAACCTTCATTAGAAAATTATGGCCTTAAAACTCCCAGAAATGTGTTCAAACTTTCATAACCTTCCAGAGTTTGTAAAAAGGGCATGATAATTAGGGGGTGTGGCCATAAAATGGGTGTGTAACGAGGTAGATTTTTTTATATTTTTGCCCCTCTGGCCATACCCACTCTTTCACATATGCAACTGGACAATCTTTACCTAGTGATGTTGTCCGCTTTGAATTCCCCAATTTAACATGTCAGTACAGATATAGGACATGTTATCCAGAATGCTCAAGACCTAGGGTTTTGCGGATAATGGATCTTTCTGTACTTTGGATCTTCATACCTTAAAGGGCAAGGAAAGTGTAAAATAGAATAAGGCTAGAAATGCTGTATTTAATATACTAAACATAAACATGAATTTACTGCACCACAAGCCTAATGAAACAAATGATTTATGTTTTCAAAGTTGGCCACAGGGGGCTGTCATCTTGTAACTTTGTTATACATCTTTGTCTGGCACTGCATATGCTCAGTATGGTCTGTGTGTGTTGCTTGAGTTCTATATGGCTGGTAAGTAAGGCAGGGGCTCCCCCTGCTGTTCATAAGTGATTTTTTTCCCTGCCAGAAGCACTAAATGAAGGGAGAATTTCACTGCATACAGTCAGGTTTCTTATAAAAACGGTACACATTTTAAAATTAAAGTATATTGGAGATAGATTTCTTTTTCATTAAAGAAAGTAAAAATGGGATTTTATTTCTTTGCCTTTCCTTGCCCTTTAAGTCTGCTAGAAAATCATGTAAAGATTAAATAAACCCAATAGGCTGGTTTTGCTTCCAACAAGGGTTAATTATATCTTAATTTGTAACAAGTACAAGGTAGTGTTTTAGTAGTACAGAGAAAAAGGAAATCATTTAAAAAAAAAATTATGATTTGATTATAATGGAGTCTATGGGAGAAAACCTTTCTGTAATTCAGAGCTTTCTGGATAATGGGTTTCCAGATAATGGATCCCATACCTGTATCAGCAGAATGTGGTTTGGAATACAAGGTTTCTCCTCCTTGCTAGGTTTTGGAGGATTGCATTTATTACTGCTTCTCTGGAGTTTTCAGTATGACTGCTAGAGGCCCTTAAACGTGAATTCAACCCCGCTTAACTGCGCTAAACCCCTCCCCCTCCCACCCCATAGGCCACTCCTCTCCACCTACCTCCTCCGGGCTACTGCCCCTAGCTTGTATATTACCCAAAAGTGCAGGTCCCTTCGTGCAGGGATCACAGGCGCCATCTTCCTCCACAACATCTTCTTCAGTCGGTGCTTGGCGGTCCCCCAATTTAAAATTTTTCAGGGGATTAAAAAATGTGGAAAATCATGGAAATGCGCATATATATTGGTGGAACCGCAAGAAACCGTGAGCAATGAGGGGAAGCATGGATGTAAAATTGAGGTTTCACTGTATATAGGTGTATGCTCTGCAGGGAGGATGGTGGTGTTTTCTTCAAGATTCTGTGTATACAGCAGTCATTAATTACAGTAATTCTTTTCATAGTTTTTTTTTCCCGAGAATATTTTATAAAAAGGAAGAAAATACATTTGATTGCATGTATAGCAATTCTATAGATGATAAAATGACTTTTTTTAAAGAATGCATGAAAGATTAAATAGAATGTGTTCTGAATATACTTTATGGCACAGAACATAAAAGCAGTGTTAGTGGGTAGCAGCTCATTCATACAACAGACTTTCAGAGAAAAGACAAGTGATTTCTTTAAGAGCTTTTTTTGCTCTGATAAATTCTAATATTAACTAGAAGAAATGACTGTGGGCTGAAGTACATAACCTGTTATAACATTTCACTGTCTGTTATGTACCAACCCCAGAGATCAGAATTTAAATTATGCCTTGCACTTTTAGCACGGTCTGGAATTGACCATTAAAACAGAGAGATGGAGCTGCAGGTAGTTGAAAAGACAAAAGATAGAGTAAAGTTTGTTTCTCCAGGCCTAGATTATATCTGTGGGCAATGCAAAGAATAGAAAATACAGATAAATCAGGTATGTTAACTGCTTTATACTTTATACTGCTGGAGGCTAGTTTCTACTGTTTCTACATTTACCAATAACTTCAAAATATCAATGAAGTCTGGAAAGTCGTTTTAGTATAAAATTTTCTTTAATTCTGCAAACGGTCTTTTCTGTTTGGACATCTCCTTTAAAAGAAAAACATAAAGTACACATTATTTTGTGGTATTGAGCATGTTTAGCATTCCCAGCTTCTTCAGAACTTAATATTCTTGTGCTGTTTAGAATGGTTAAGGGAGAGCCATAAAATAAATTGCTATTGGTCTGTGCTAAGGTTAATGGCAAATGTAGTACCTTCCCAATTTATGCTATTCCTGTGGCAGAGAAACATGCCACTGCTAATAACATTTTCAACCCAATATGTGCCTTACACCTTAGCCAACAAGATATTCTGTCTTACAGAATCAGAGCTCATTCTATTGCAGTAGAGTTTGGCCAATCACAATAATGGTGTCATGCACATACCAATCAGTTCATTGGCTGGCTCCCATTGCATGTGTATCATGAAGAGGCTCACAAAATATTATGAAATGTGGTTGCAAGCATATACAAAAGCATACAGTATAACAAAAAATTATGACTATATCAAAAACCCTCTACACAAAGTGCAAGTAGGCCCCCTAAACTATCTAGAGATTTTCAGTTGGGGCTCATTCTACACCCTTGACTGCTTTGGTCCCAATTAATTTTGACAATGAAATAAGTCTGCACTGGACTTCTTTTGTCATCAGCATGAAGACAAATACTCCTACAAGGAAGCTTTCACCCAAGGGTTAGGAAAACAACTACACAACAGTTAAGCTGGCTAGAGATGTAACAATTGCAATATTTCTTGGAAAAAGATGTTTCCAAGAAAGATCATTTGTTATAATGCACATACTTAGAACTAAATCGTCAGATATACAGGTAGAAACGAGCAAATTCACCTGTATCCGACGATTCAGTGCTAAACAGTGGCCGATGTTCCCAATCAAATTTTATGTCCAGTCCAATCGACTGGCCAACCGATATCCAAGTCTTCTGCTGACATTGGTCTTCTCATTTCCCACCATACACGCAATGAATATCTTCATGTGCGTCACAAAAAATATGTCGCCAATAGACTTTAATGCATTTCGGAAAATTTTCGCAGACGGCTAATTTTTGGCAAAACTGGTCAAATTCACCCATCATAAAGCAGCAGCCTTTGACTTGCTCAGGTTCAAGGACTTATTCTTATCAGCTACTCTGAATTTCTACTGGATATGAAGTACTAAAGTGAAACTGGATTTGTAATCTTGTTTAGGGTTTTTTCATTCAGGCAAGGTTTCATTTATATATCAAATGTATATGTGATATACAGACACAATGTATAAGTTCATTGAAATCATATAACGGGGGAGCAAAGATTCATAAAATCTTTTTCCTTCGAGCCTCTGAAAAAATCGTACGATTGGAACGATTGAATCGTTCGATCGTACGAATGGTATTCGAGCAGGACTTAGCCAAAGAAGCCTATGGGGGGGGTTCCCATAGGCTTCTATTGCAATTCTGTAGGTTCAATCTGGCAAAGTAGGCATTCGAAGGATTTTAAAATTTTAAATCCTTCGATCATCGAATTATCGAATTATCGAAAATCCGATCATTCGATCTATTTGATAATTTGGTATTTGATCATCGAAGAGGCCAAATTTGAATATTCGAATATCCGATTTAATCGTAAGATCAGAATTTGATCTCATTCGATCTCATTCGATCTCTTCACGTGAATTTCGTAAATCTGCCCCACAATGTAGGATCTTTCAATAATGCTAGCAAACTTTACAAGTACCCTTTCCCAGTATCTAACTATTTCAGGGCAGTCCCATATTGTGTGTATTAGGGCTCATCCAGATGAGAAGATTCGTGGAGATTAGTTGCCTGGCGACAAAACGCCACGTCTTTGAGGCGACTAATCTCCTCAAATGGCTTGCTCGTAGCACGCACCGCTAGAAGTAAAGTCGCCTGCGCCTATTCACATGCGGCAACACGATTTTAAAAGTCGCTGAAAATTGTAAGTAGGGTTGCCACCTGGCCGGTATTTTACTGGCCACGCCAGTATTTTTGATGGTTGATCCCAATGTTATTAATAAGAAAAAGAGATAAATTTATAGGAAGGCCGATATTTTTTTCAAGAAAAGGTGGCAACCCTACTTTTATGGGAGGGCCTGGTGCCAATGTTTTTTTTTTTTAACTTATAGGGGGCCCTGGTCACCAATTATATTTTTAACTTATAAGGGGGCCCTGACTATCAATAGCTTTTTATAACTTGTGTATGGTGGGTTACCTTTTCTTAGCACTGATGTCTGTGTTGTGGACTGGGCAGGGGCTGTGTTGGGGCTTGGGGGCTGGGATGGACCCCCAAAAATTTTGTGGTCCTGTTTGTGTGGTTGGGACAAAGTTGACCCGACACATTTTTTCCAAGGTCTGTAGACCTAACTTGGACCATTCTAGGGGTCCATAAAACTCTAGAATTTATTGAATGGGATTTTTTTAAAAAGTAAATTAGACAAAATTAAATCACTGTGTCCTATTCAGTGGCTGTAGATCTACACGTTCTTTTTGACATAATGTAGTTAACAACTCATTCTGTATTATTTAGAGCAAAGGAAATTGCCTTTAATTTGTACCCCATTTTTTAATGTTATCAGCAGGGCTAGCAGCATCTTCTTTGATTTAGAACTCCTTGTATAACCACGTGGCCTAATCAAGAAATTCAGGCAACGTTAATTCTGTGGTCTGTCTCCCATGATAACTGGTCTTTGATTAGCGAGACACTTTAATTGCCTGACATTACTTTAAGATGTACAGAGAAAACAAGTGAGAAATCATGCTTTGGGTCTCTTCTGACACCCATCAATAGAGATAAGTCCCCACTGAGAACTATAGATGTTGGCACAGTGGGGCAGTTGCATTCATCAGTGGGATCCTAACTTTCCAGATTCCATTGAGGTCATCCAGAAATATGCCTGCAACAACATTTCTCTTCAACCACATGACAATTGTAGATTTTTGTTTGTTTTCTCTCAGCAGAGTAAAAGGAATTACTAATTTTTTTCTGATACTAGTAATTGATAAGGAAGACAATTTAGGCTTAACTGAAGGTATTTTATGGAATCTATTGCATTGTGCAATCGAGAAGTGCATTAATTGTTTTTTGCATATCTGCTAAGCAAATATTTAAATTATATACTATATATAGGTCCTTAAATGCATCGTTGACCTACAAACCTTAGTGCTGATTTCCTCATTCCTGAAAGTTGGCTGTGTACAGGAATGACTGTCTGCCAAAGGCAATATATTTGCCATCTAAGTGAATGTCAAACAACTTAAGATTTTCATGGAGCCTGTTTCAAAAACACAAGTCAGTCCGGAGCCTTAAAGGACAGTTCACCTTTAGATCAGCCTTTTTTATCTTGTAGAATGTCCTATTCTTAAGTATTTTTCAATTGGTCCTCATTTTTTATATTTTTGCTCTGTAAGGCTACTAATTTATTGTTATTTTGTTATATTTTTTCTGTTCAGATACCCTATTTTTCATAATTATATGTCTACAAAGCAGATTATTCACCTGAATCTTTGATGGAGACAGTGTTGGAGGACACACAATTAGGGATGGCGCGAACCGCCGCAAAAAAGTTCGCGGACGCGTTCGCGAACTTGCGACAAACGCGCGAACAGTTCGCGACCGGCGCGAACCCCATAGACTTCAATGGGAAGGCGAACTTTAAAAGCTAAAAAAGACATTTCTGGCCAGAAAAATGATTTTAAAGTTGTTTAAAGGGTGCAACGACCTGGACAGTGGCATGCCAGAGGGGGATCAAGGGCAAAGAAAAATCCATTATTTTCTTATGTCAAAAGTGTTACAAAGTATCTTACCTGCACCTGTTAGCTGTTCTGGACGCTGTTCTGGACTCTCTGCCAAAAGCCAAGTTCAAATCTTTGCTTCTTTTTCTGGCTGTTCAGTGAGGGTCTTTCCAGTGAAAGAGGGTCCTCCAAAAAGAGGGTCTTTCCAGTACAAATGAGGGACAGAGGGTTGAGCTCGCAAAAGAGGGACAGTTGGGACTCGGGAGGTATGCACATTTTTTTTTTTTTTAGTCCAGGGGGTGTGTGGGGGTGGTCCAGGGAGATCTTCCTGATTGGCTGCCATGTATCTGCTGGTCTGGGGTGAGAGGGCAAAAAAATGCGCCAAATTGACGCGAACCCAAAATGCGAACGTCGCGCGACGTTCGCGAACTTCCGGCGAGCGCGAACAGCGGATGTTCGCGCGAACAAGTTCGCCGGCGAACAGTTCGCGCCATCCCTACACACAATAACTTCTGCTTATACAACCAGGACACTGCAGAGGACACCATCAACTGACCTTGCCATTTCTTCTTTTTTTTCTCTTTATTATTTTGGTCTTTTACAAATTTAGCAGGTGGCCATATATGTACTAGTAGCTTTTTGGTATATGTGAGTGCCAAAGACAATCTCAGATGTGAGATGTGAGAAAATGTAATCTGCTGATGTACCATATCTGCTGGTGTATTGTCTGTGGTCCCCAGCCAGTGGCTTGTGAGCAACATGCTACTCATCAACACATTGGATTTTGCTCCCAAATGTTTAAAAGCAGGTGCTTATTTTTGAATTCTGGGCTTGGTTGCATGCTTTAGTTGCATAAAAACCAGTAATGCCAAACAGCCTTCCTGTTGGTTGCCATTCCAAAAAGGGGCTACCAAATAGCCAATGACAGCCCCGTATTTGGCACCCCAGAAAGTGTATCAAGTTTGTGTAGCTCCCAAACTCTTATTACATTTGAATGTGGCTCATGGGTAAAATAATGTTGCGGACTCCCGCTTTAAGTGAATATGAGCTAAGAGCCCAAGCAAAGGCAGCAGAGTACAGGTAGGTGATCTCCATAATTTAGGGTAAGGCCACACGGGAAGATTTCAGGGAGATTTGTCGCCTGGCGACTAACCAGCGCGACTAATCTCCCCGAATTGCTTGCTAGTATCTTGCACTAAAGTCGCCTGCGCCTATTCACACACGGCGACGTGATTTTCAAAGTCGCTCAAAATTGCCTCACGAGGCAATTTCAAGCGACTTTGAAAAACGTAATGCTGCGTGTGAATAGGCTCTGGCGACTTTAGCGAGCAAGCCATTCAAGGAGATTAGTCGCCTCGAAGTCAGGCGACTAATCTCCTCGAATCTTCTCGTCTGGACAAGCCCTTAGGTTTACTACTATTGACTGTCTCTTAGCTGGGATTATCAACTATTTAATGTATTTATATTACAGAGGAAAGGGAAATAATAAAAAAAATGTGTTTTTGATTAAAATTGACTCTGTGGCATACGGCCTTCTTATAATTTGGAGCTTCCTGGTTAATAGTTCTCCAACTATGGGATCCTATAATAGACTTCCCATGTCTTTAGGGCAGGTTGCAATTCAAGAACTCATCTGTAGTGATGGGCGAATTTGTTCTCCAGGGGCGAATTCCCGCGATTCGCCGCTGGCAAATAAATTCGCGAAATGCCAGGGAAAATTCGCATGGTGAAAATTCGCTTAAAAAACGAGTCGCACGTCGCCTCCAGCGAATAATCACTATTTCCTACTCCTGTGAGGCTGTCTGCCATGTACACGAGTTACCATGCTCCAGATACCATACTGAATTATAATGTTGAACTAGTCCATGACTTTCCTCTGCAGCAACAAACACTTGACCTTTGCACTTGAAGCCCAGCTATTTTTGTATCTGGTTCCTCTTCCTAATAGATTGAAAGCACTCTGGGACAGGGACCGAATCCCAACTGTGTATTGAAATTCCTTACTATTTCTTTTCACCATCTGAATATAATAACTATACCCCTGTTTTTGTCTATGCAGGGGCGTGACTACAGAGGAAGCAGACTCAGTGACCCAGGAGTGTATGGGGCCCAGTGAGATTAATGAGCAGTTTTAAAATTATCAATATTTTGGGGCCCTAAATTGAATTAGTTTTGGGGCCCGAAAACATCTAATTACACCACTGTGTACATTTGTGGTGCTATATAATTAAATACATGCATATATACATCTGTCAGACTAGTTAAAGGACTCCTTTTTTTTTGTTCTTGTTTGACATGCATATTTAAAATCGCATCCAGTACTATATGTAGTGTGCGTTTTAGTGTGAGTTTAAAGTGGACCCGTCACCCGGACACAAAAATCTGTATAATAAAAGTCCTTTTCAAATTAAACATGAAATCCAATTTCAAAATGTTCTTAAACCATTCATAGCTGTTTTAAGCTCATTTAAAAATCTCAGCTGTCAATCAAATATTGTCTGCCACTCCTCTATGCCTTAGGCATAGAGGCGGGGCAGATAATTACTTTCACTTTCCATTCAGCACTTCCTAGATGTTACTGCTCCCCACACATTCCCCCAGTTCTCTTAACCATTTAATTGTGTAGCCAGGACATAGGGATAGACATCGGGTCCCCCATTCTGGTGCACAAACAAGATTCTGAGATGATGCAAGGCTTGCCTTAATGACAGTGTCCACAAAATGTCTCCTGCCTGCTTGCTATAATTATGAATTCCCAGACTGAAGAAAACAAGATTAAAATAATTTATATAGTGTAATTAATGTGCATTTTGCTTGACTAGTGTGATAAAATATTATTTTGAATATTTTTTTGGGGTGACGGGTCCACTTTAAATCAGCTCAATAAGAAAAATTCTTTATTGCAACAGGAAAATGCACCGTGAGCACTGAGCTGCCGGTAAACAAACACAGCAGTGATTTCATTTGCTTCCTTGTTTGTCTTAAGGTTCAGTAGCCGACATAAAGTAAATCTAGGATTCACCAGGGACAAAAATCCATCAGAAATAAATTACGGTATACAAAGACCAGTGGTTGATAGAGGATGATGTCTGTATGGTGCAACATTTTACACTAAACTGCTCGTCTCCTGTTGGCTTGAAACCCATTGCCTCTTTCAGGCAGTTCTTGTTTCACCTGTTTATAGGAAACCTTTTTTTAAGCTGTAGGACCCCTCAACTATTCCAGCAATTTTTGTTCTTTTGTACAAGTTGTTTATACTTGCTGCTCATGCCTCCTTGTCTGCAAATAAAATGCACAAAGGTGCACAAAATAGTTATACAGAATCACAGAAGAAAGTTAATGCTCAATATATATACAGAACGAATGCATCTTTTAAAAAGAAATCAAATTGTTCCAGGCCTAGTAACCTACAGCAGCCAACTACTATCTATAGTATTATGAATTGAATGTCTTATTTCTGTGGATTACAAAACCCCGATGAGACTCTGCATTCTGGCACTTATTGCATTTACCTGCAATAACTGAATATTATTTGTCAATATAAATGTCAAAATAGCAACAATACGCTTAGAGTATCAATTGACTGGATTAGTCCTAATTGCCTTGTCTTGTTAAGAGGCATCTTCTTCATACTGAGCTCAAAGTGGGCAATTTGGTTTTATTCATTTGACCATAAGACCTTAAAGGGATACTGTCATGGGAAAACATGTTTTTTTCAAAACGCATCAGTTAATATTGCTGCTCCAGTAGACTTCTGCACTGAAATCCATTTCTCAAAAGAGCAAACAAATGTTTTTATATTCAGTTTTGAAATGTTACATGGGACTAGACATTTTGTCAATTTCCCAGCTGCCCCTGGTCATGTGACTTGTGCCAGCACTTTAGGAGGGAACTGCTTTCTGGCAGGCTCTTGTTTTTCCTTCTCAATGTAACTAAATGGAACGCAGTGGGACATGGGTTTTTACTATTGAGCGCTGTTCTTAGATCTACCAGGCAACTGTTATCTTGTGTTAGGGAGCTGTTATCTGGTTACCTTCCCATTGTTCTGTTGTTAGGCTGCTGGGGGGAAAAGGGGAGGACTACTTGCAGTACAGCAGTAAAGAGTGATTGAAGTTTATCAGAGCACAAGTTACATGACTTGGGACAGCTGGGAAATTTACAACATATCTAGCCCCATGTCAGATTTCAAAATAAAATATAAAATAATTTGTTTGCTCTTTTGAGAAATGGATTTCAATGCAGAATTCTGCTGGAGCAGCATTATTAACTGATGCAATTTTTTCCCCATGACAGCAAGCAATTGAAACCTGTTTTGCTGTAAAAGGGCTGTTTCAGGTTAAAATTTAAATTGCAGCCCAAACATAAGTCACAGTGCTGTCCAACTCGTAACGGGACAATTATTTCTCATACATGATTTCAAGGGCCATATTAGTTTTGTTTTGCCTTCCCTTGGATCAAGTAGCAGCTAGGGAGGTTATATATTATAATGTAAAAGGTTTTTTTCAACCTAACTTGTAACTATGTTACTATGTATGTAACTATGTTAGAGTTTATTAAAATGATGATGTCATACAATGAAATCTATAAAGCCCTTTGGCGGATTGGGACACAAAATTCCTTTGGGGGGGGCCACATGATCTGGCCTTTATTTAGACAGATCTGGGCTTAAATATTGTGGTTGTTAAAGGGACACTGTCATGGGAAAACATGTTTTTTTTCAAAATGCATTAGTTAATAGTACTGCTCCATCAGACTTCTGCACTGAAATCCATTTTTTCAAAGAGCAAACAGATTTTCTTATACTTTGAAATCTGCCATGGGAATATACATAGTTTCCCAGGTGCCCCCAGTCATGTGATTTGTACTTGATAAACTTCAGTAATTCTTTACTGCTGCAATGCAAGTTGGAGTGATATCACCCCCCCCCCGCCCAACAGCACATCAGCAGAACAATGGGATGGTAACCAGATAACAGCGCCCTGGTAGATCTAAGAACAACACTCAATAGTAAAAATCCATGTCCCACTGAGAAACTTTCAAATACATTGAGTAGAAGAAATAATAGCCTGCCTGAAAGCAGTTATATTCTGAAGTGCTGGCTTTTTCTGAAAGCACATGACCAGGCAAAATGACTTGAGATGGCTGCCTACAAATCAATATTACAACAAAAAAAATACACTTGGTTAGAAATGACATTTTACATGGTAGTGTGAATTATTTGCAGTGTAAACAGTATAATTTAGAAATAAAAACTACACCATAAAAAGCAAATGGAATTCCTTTAAATATGTATCCTGAATGTTTTCATTTGCAGGAATAAAACTTCATTTGGAATCCGCAGTATCCTCGGTCCAATTAGAAACACCATAGGGTATAAAGAAATACTATCATCTTCGATTCCTTTTTATTGTCAGTATATTAGCTGCTTTATTGAGGAAGTTGTGCCAGAAGATATTATCCTCCTGTCCTATCAAGAAAGTGGTTAATTTTACAGATAAACAATAAATGTGATAGATGTTTGTGATAGATAGCAAAGATAGTTTTTCAGAAGCTGAAGGCAAGCAGTTGGCAAAGGGATTATTATTTCTACGGCCCCACTGTTCTGCTGAGATCAAGATACAGTTTCATTATTGCAGAATCAAGAGACAAATTACTGTAATGAAAGCCTATTCTCTAAAGATGGTGGGATGGCTATAAATTACTTGGGCAATTCAAGAAACAATAACATACTGTATTATAAGTAAAACAGTTGGTGGTCAAATATTTTTCTATTAAGAAATCAGTATTCATAGTTGACAGTATGGTTTATTACTATTAAATATATTTCCATTGAAGCTGTGTGCATGCAGCATAAGATAAAATGGAAAATGAATATGAGGATTCAGAAGTATGTTTCTTCTAATGCTGCACAAGCACATAATATTGGCTACACTGTTAAGATTTGCTTTTTCGGCAAGGTCACCAAACAATTGAAATTGCTCCAAGAGGCTCCCTTTGGTCTAGGGTCAAACGATTGCATTACAATGAAGGAGATACAAAATCCAACAGAAAAATCAAGCCTGGTGGCCCCATACACAGACAGATAAGCTGCCGAATTGATCTAAAAGACCCCAGTCGGAAGCTTATATCTACCCTTGAATGGCCACTTATAGGGGCAAATTTACTTAGGAAATCTTTGCCATAGTTTGCGCAACACCGTCAGTTAATTCACACGTATTCCTAAAAATGCCAAAAAATTATGTGATCATTTGTGTGACTGCTGAACAGATCATGACATGTACTGGCCAAATTGGTGATCTGAATCTTGGACCAATATTTTTGACCAATATATTCACGGGCTTCAGCCTCACTAGGAGCACTGGGACACCAGCCTTCCTGTAATTCAGAGCTTTCTGGATAGCGGGTTTCAGAATAACGGATTCTATACCTTAGAACAGGGATCCCCAACCTTTTGAGGCCATGAGCAACATTCAGAAGAAAAAGTAGTTGGGAAGCAACATGAAAAATGTTCTTGGGGTGTCAAATAAGTGCTGTAATTGGCCCTTTGGTAGCCCCTATGTGGATTGGCAACCTGTATTGA
>CM044434.1:38946722-38960528 GCA_024363595.1 Xenopus borealis | reverse complement strand
TATGCCCACCCTGAGGTGGTGATAAAAGTCGGCTCGGATCGGATGGGAATAAAAATCCTGTCAGTTTGCAGCTGCATCTGTTCGCTGATGCTGTTCTGTGGTCTGTTCGTTGATGCAGTCCTGCGATCCGAGGACCACATTGCAATCCGATCTTGGGCCCTAGGGCCACGATCGGATCACAATGGAGGAGGTATGAGCGGTTGGATCGCAGGACCGCATCAACAAACAGATGCGGCTGCAATCCTACTGGATTTTTATTCCCGTCCGATCGACATCTGGCCGACTTTCAGACAGATATCTGTCTGTCGGCAGCTTTTATCGGTCCTTTAGTTGTTAACATCAATGTTTACATTCAAAAGCAGAGGCCTATTGACCAATGACCAATGTGTATATAGATTCACCCTGCCACACTGTGGAATCCGGTGTATGGGATGTTCTCAGGCATGAGCTGTAGGCATTCCATTGGTAGAATGCCTTCCCACTGGCATTGTGTCTTTCAAAGAAGTTCTAGTGTCAGCCCAGACCTACTGCAGGAAACATTGTACTTACTAAAAGCTTCAAGCAAAGGGTTCTGGGCCTGAACAGGGGCAATACATTAGAATACTGTATGTCTAAAATATTTTAAAGGGAATGTTAACTTTTTCTCACAATTGTATATAAGCTCTTTCACCGTTGTCCTGGAGTTTTTAATGTCCTGGAACAAATATTGTTATTATTGTCCTTTATTTATATAGTGCCAACTATATTTTTTAATGAGATTCTACTCCATTTATGAGCCCCTGCCCCAGTGGTCAATTTTACCAGGCACTGTATGATTTTGTAGTGTGGGAGTAAGCCCATGCAGACACGGGGATGTATTGCCTTGGTTGGAATGGGGTTAGGTCCACAAAATAGCTAGTCAGCAATGCTAGCTAGTGTTGCACTATGATTCTGGGTTGGATGGTTTAGTGTCAAACACACAGGGCTGGTTTTAGGATAGAACAGAGATTATATTTCACCTGAGCCCCTTGCATGACAGAGGCATCTAAAGCTGGCCCTACATGCACAGAATTGCCTGGGTAGTTCACCTACTAGCTACCATGAGGCCCACATATCTATGTATACCAGGGTGGAGTGGTTTTTAGTGCTGCATTTGCCGATGCACCATATCAATTTCTGCAAGCCAGTCAGTTGAAGACCATGGATCATCAGCCAGACAAAATACTGTTAAATTGTTTAGCATCAGTACATTTCATGGATGTTTACCTGCTAGTTTACTGCTTCCAGTACAGTTTAACACTTAATTGTCCTTCAGTGACTGTGTACAAAGAAACTGCAACATTCAGTACTTCTATCACCAGTGTCTAGTTGGCAGCACTTCAAATACTTGCCTATTAGCTGATGCTGGAAGCAGCAGTTCAGTAATAACTAGAGGACACAGTATAGCTATTTCTTCATAAAAGTATTGAGTGTAGGAGCCTCAGCTTTTCTGCATTGCCCCAAGTCTGTTCTGTTTCTCCCACCCGCATGAAAAACAAGCTCTTATGCTCTCGCATTAATAGATCTAAATATAAAATGGCTTCAGGTGTGAATTACTTTTCATTCCCCAACTGCCAGTATTTCTATAGCATCAGAATCAGAACAACATTAACTTAAAACGACCAAGGGAATGGATCATTGAGAGAGAGAACGTATCTACAGTTTATGTCCTTCACTCACACCTCTCAAAGCATCTCCCTTAGGCACTAATTAAACCAAAGCAGTGATGAGTAACTGCCATGTATCTCTCTACAGATTTGGTCACTAGAAAAACCAATTAAGGTTCTGAGAAAGTGTTTACATATTCTTTGATCTCCTTAGTATATTGTTTATTTCTCATGCCTTACTTATTGTATTCAGCCCCATCATACAGCCCTGTAGTAATGTGACTTTCCTGTTCTCTGAAGTTCTTACCATTTGTTTTTTGTGGATTTAGTTATTATACTGTACCCTGATTTATGCATCTACAATATTTCTACTAAATTATGTTTGACAACTCCATTATTTAAACTAGGTTATTTGCAAAAAGCACAGTGCAATTTAGAAATAAAAACGATACCATAAAAAGTCATGGCATAATCCCTTTAATCTTGCATTGTCTTTTTCATACTGTTTTTCTCTTGTGCGTCATCTTTTTGCCTGTGATTTATTTTCATTTTAATATTTTTGGCTTTGTTTAAGGTCTAAAGCAAAAACTCTACATGAACGAATCCCGTTGTCTGGATTTAGCAAGCTTCCAAGCATCCCCCAGATTGCTAAGGTAAGTCCTTCCAGTATTAGCTCAGAAATCGGTACTGCTCCTTCCACGAATGCAAATTGCATCAACATTAGTTGACAAGTTCTTATTTTTTTTAAAGTCATGAAGAGGTAATAATGAGGTAATAATCCAGCCTATCATTTTAAAAATGCTATTCCATTATATATCAAGATAGTAAATAGTTCTAAAATACGTAGGTGATCCCAACACAGAACTGCAAACTATTACATCCAACCTGAACGTGTGCATGTAATAGTGTTATTGGCTTCTCTTTTTGATTCATGTTAAAGGAGTTAAATAATGTAGTATGATATAGTACAAATGTTTTAGTAATAAATAATAAAATTAGGCAATAACTACCGACATGGTATTCAACTAGTAATAAAAACTAGGCTAACAAAACCTTTGAGATACTGTGATAAAGGAACGAATGAAAGATGAAAACATGAGTTTCCATCTTTTTGTGTGCATCTTCTTTTCACCAACAAAAATTTGAATAGATTACTTTTTTGCACTCTGAGTATTTGAGTATTCTTAAAAGGCAACAAAGATACTATCACATTGCACAAGTGGAAAGCTTGTTGAGAGATACCTGTCCCCAAAATGGATATTTATTCCACTTCAAGATCATTATTGAATCTATCTGTTATGGGCTTGTCACTGTTTAAATTCATATAAAAGTTCCATCCTCTGCTGTGAATATTTACTGCATGTGTCTTGATTATGGCTAAACACCAGAAACCCAGGTGGTGATTGAACAAAGGCATGAAATAGCATCCTATTTCTGGGGGGAGGAGTGTTGAAGGACAATGGACAATAGCCTAGGAGAGGATCCATTTATCAGACAGAGGACTTGGAAGCAACTGGGACGAGTCCCAAAACCGATCGTTGGCAACTTCAAAACAACTTAAGGAAACACAAACATTTTCAAATACTGTGGGATGATCTAGGTAAAGCCTAGTTGGTGGTGATAACTATGATAATCTTTTGTCTTCAAATTGAACCAACACCTTGTGCTGATCACTGACAACATTACTCGAAAATGATATCTCTGACCTCTACGTTTTCTTGCCATGATATGGCCTTTGGAATGAGTCAGCCAACTATAAAATGTGAAAAGTTTGAAAAGTGAATAAAAGTTAAGCTGGTTTTCCTGGTGGTAGCTATGTCTTTGCTAAGAGGTTTCAGATCACTGAACTATTGAGAATCCTGGAAGAGGAAAAATAATTCTGCCAATGAGTTGAATATACAATATATATTTGCTACTTTAATTATAAGTACTTCAAGATCTACTAGTTATCCTATTGGAAGATATATCTTTAGTGTGTTCAAGAGGCTTCAGATAATTGGAGCTGGTTTAGAAGATGGAGCATTCCGGAAATGAAATGAAATGCATTACATATGGGTTACTATGATACAAATACTTCAAGATCTACCTGTTGGCCTGAGGAGACTCTGTTTTATCGTGACTAATGGCTTTGGATCATCAGTCCACTGAAAAGAGAAATAATTCTAGGTGTGTGGAAATAAGAAGAATGTGTAAATTTAATAAGCACTTTAAAATTTAATGGAGGAAGCTACTGTATAGTCTTACTGTGAGGCACGTAAGAATTCTGAGCAATGATATAAATATCACTGAAGAAATCTTCAGTGCCATCTTCTTTTTTCAGTCTTCTTTGTAATCTGTGCGGAGTTTCAGCACATGTGCAGTTGTGCAGAAATGTTTGTGACTTTTGGCGCATGTCATTCAGGACCGGGGTGTAAAGTGAAGAGAGTATTATGTGTATGCAATGTTATCTGTTTGAGTGACTAAATGTGCAGTATGTAAAATGTATGTGTGTTTAAAATTTGTTGTATGTAATGTGTATGAATGGCCACTAGTGGAGTTCTTTAAGTTAATTTTAAGTGTCTCTAGGACACAAAAGGGCTATAAAAGGAGGTGCCCTGGCCAAAGTGAGCAGTCTTGATGGGAGGCGTGACCAAACTAAGAACAGCTGGTCGATGAGTGAGACATCATTATCGTAGACAGGAGGAGCTAGAATAGGCAAAATCAAAGTGAGCTAGGTACTCGAGATAGGTAGGATATTTAGTAAGGGCAGTTTGGGCCCCATCAAGGAGGGAAGTGGAGTTAGACTCCTACGGGCACTCCCAAGTAGTTTAGGACTAGGTAGGAAGGACACCTGGATCTTTGACAGGAATTGGATGAAAAAAAGGTCCTAACCTGGAATAGTGAAGGGGTATCACCGGAGGTATCTTCAGACAACTAGCGGTTAGTGGTGGATACAGGTTGGGTGTGCTCCCAGTTCCTAGACAGGTGTGCCTACTGTTGCATGTGTGGAAATAAGTCTGTGCTGGAGTGATGGTTAAGGTGGTGGTGAAGGTGTTTGCTATGGAAGTGTCCTGGAGTTTTTACATCATATAATAAAAGTTTATGTTTGAAAATAATTTTTTTATTTTTCTACATTTTTTTTATGTGGTGAGTAACATCATTGGGGTAACTTCCCCTTTAAATCTGGAAGCCCCGCCCACAAGTTTACTCCAACTAGGCATGAGCCAAAAACACTGGTCTGATTCCAAAGAAGATAAAAAAAAGAAGATGGTGCCCGCAAACTCCTGAGGCCAGAATCTACATGGCTAGGGGGGAAGGAGGGATGTTGGTCTACATAGGGTAGGGGTTTTTCTAGTACTGGTTGAATTCTCCTTTAAGCAGTGATGATCTGTGCCTCAGAAGATACCTCCAGTGGATACCCATCGTCTTTCTTTTAGAGAGCAACTAAAGTATAAAATAGAAAAGTGTTAGAAATGCTGTATTTTGTATACTAAACATAAACATGAACTTACTGCACCACAAGCCTAATCAAACAAATGATTTATGCTTTCAAAGTTGGCGTAGGGGGCTGTCATCTTGTAACTTTGTTAAACATGTTTGCAAGGCCAAGACTACGCACATGCTCAGTGTGATCTGGGCTTCAGTTGGCAGGTAGCTTAGGCATCATCAAAATGATCAAAACAGCATGAGTCAAATAATATCTGCCATACATTAATAATCGGAATATGCAGACTGCATAGGGCCTGTGGATACAAATCTCTATGCAGTCACTGACTGCTTTACAGGGAAACAAACATAGCTGCTCAAGTTCTGGGAAGTAAGGCGGGGGGGCTCCCCCCTGCCGTTTGAAAGTATGATCGTTTCCCTGCAGAGCAGTTAGGGACCTGTGCAGTCTGAAGTTTCCTATCCACAGCTGTCAGTGCAAGTAAAACGAAGGGGGAATTTCACTGCATACAGTCAGGTTTATTATAAAAACGGTAGACATATTTTATTTAAAGTATATTGGATATAGATTTCTTTTTCATTAAAGAAAGTAAAAAATGGGATTTTATTTTTTTTGCCTTTACATCGCCTTTAAGCTCTCCTAAATAAATAAGAACGGTTGTCATACACTACAAAGCTATCTATCTATTTATAACGTTTACATAAAATAGTATTTAACACTTAACATCCACACAGTTTTTGATGGAATTAGACATATATGAGGTGTAGTGATGGGCGAATTTATTAGCCAGGGGCGAATTCCCGCGATTCGCGAATCGCCAGCGAAAATTCGCTTAGCGAAAATTCGCAGGAAAAACGAGTCGCGTCGTTTTCAGTGCGTCCAGTCAAAAACAACGCGACGCGTGCCGAAAATGACGCAACGCGCGTCGGAAACTATGCGACGCACGTCAAAAGCGCCCCGCGACTCGTTTCGCTAATTTTTCGCCAATCACTAACCTTATCACTAATGAGGTGTACTGTTTTTTTTTTTAAAGAAGATTTTCACCTTTCTGCATGTTACTTTCAAGTGAGAAGAATTCAGTTTTGGTTAGACAGCAGTGTGTGATAATGACAACTGCCCCCCTTATGTGACATGCATACTTTTTCAGTATGTGAGCATTTAGTTGTTTGCTGTTAATGTAAGTAATTCATTAAGGTGTAGCATCCTGTTGTGATAATGGTAAATTGGTCTACTTTTATGATAATGTCCAATAAAGCATAAGTGTAATGAAATAAAAAGTTGTACGTTTGCCCACATCTAGAAACACATAAAAACCAATTTGATTTTTGTGTTCAAACAGCTGACCAATGTTACCTGCTCATTGGTTGCTATGGGTTACTAGACACGCAGCAGTCACATAAACATTTTTTTTTAAACTATGAAAAAAGCACAGAGACATGTTAAAGTTTAAAATCGCTTAGTCTTTATTAAGAAATAACTTACCATGATGATCCATTGTGCGGCGCTTGATTTCTCATCCGTGGCTTCTCCTATAAGGAAGGTAGGGAGGCGAAATCAAGCAATGAACAATGGATCACTCGATCGCCTTTTCAGAAGAGGAGCTGAAGCAGAGCTTTGGTAAGGTAATAATATTAATATTATTATTAATAATAATAATAATAATAATAATAATAAAGACTTAGTGATTTTAAACTTTAACTGTCTCTGTGGTTTTTTTTTGTAGATTACAAACAAACTTTTTAAAAAGAAATGTTTTATGTGACTGGTCTTTGAAATCCATTTATTACATTATCCCCTCTACTAAAGGCATCATGTCACAAGTTGTGGACCATGGACTCTTAAGGAGGCTGTTACTTTGCGATGAATGCACTCCATTGGTGGAGGACAAGTAAAAGCCATAGTAACCTATATGGATTAGTGTTTGGTAAATTGTCATGGTGCTGTGTTTTAATTTATAGCTCCCGTTAAAGCAGAACTTACCTTTGTGGGCCTTCTTGATTTAACAAGCCTACTAATGGTTCTTTTTCATTTTTATGTATGTCTTTACTTTGCCTGAGTGTTTTATTTCCTGACCATCAATCAACACCCAGCCCAATATGACAGGGAAGCAACAAGTAATTTACAACTGTCTCCCAGTGGCTGGGCTTTAATGTGCAAAGCATATTTCTTGCCTTGTCTCTCTCTTTGCAGCATTAACCTTTCCACCAATGTATCTGGATTTTGTCTGCTGATGTGAGACATTAAAGTTGGAGCTTCACACATGCTGTGCTACCCCTGTAGGAAGAGAGTTATATACCTCTGAGCAGTAGGGTACCTATACAATTCAGAATTTAGCTTTTATTAACTCCATCTCAATAAAACAAACATATGGAGTAGATCCTTGCATCTACTACTCCAGTAGACTGTTAAGCAACCTTCCCTCTACTTCCCCATGTATTTATGATAATATACAGACATCTCAGACACTCTGAGCATCCATATCTAGAGAATAATAGGTTACACAGTGGCCTTGATTTGTCTTTCATCTGTAAGCAAGTGATTTGTTAACTGCATGTCAAAGGCTAAATACTTTTATGTCTCCATGGAAGATTGTAGTATGTTCCAACATGAACCAGTTCTTATGATTGTTAAAACTCATGATGGCGATGGAGTTTTTTTCTCCCTGTGCATCGAAATAATCGTGGTACAGTATCAGAACCTAACACCAACATGGAGTATACTCAAGCATCATACCATTGGCTGAGGAAGCCGTGGAGGCTACCACATTATAACCAAGGGGCTCCTTATCTTCATTTTTATAGATTGGATTTGTGAATGTGCACTTTGGATTTTAAGAATGGATTTGTATATATTTGCAGGAGATCTTTTTATTCCTCTTTCCATTTCTCAAATGTCAGGAGTTATGATTTAATGTTGGTAGTACAGTAAGAATATTTTCCACACGGTCACACACCATTTTACTAACTACAAATTGTGATACGCCGTCACTATGTGAGCCATAATCACAGATCTGCAGCTCCATTTCAAACTCTGTTTTGAAGTGTGTTCTCCTATAGGGGGCAAGCTACAGTTACCGTATGTGTACAAACAGTGCTCATAATGAGACAGTGCCTATTGCACTGTACTCCCTAAAGAGAAAGAGAATAGCCGAAATAGGGTCTGTATGTCTATTTTCAATTTGTTTTTCAATACATATTTGTTTACATGTGGATACTGCTTAGTTGGCACAGACAAGTCTACTTCTTGTGACCAAGTAATCTCCTGTTAGTCATGGAATTGATGCAGGCAAAACTGGAAATTAGTGTAGAAACTAAAGATACAGTTGGTATAATGACCTGCTCCGACATCCATCTTGTAACAATATTAGAATATACTGTATAGGTTGGGAAACACAAACAAGCAGAATAACTACTATTTTAAGCTTTTATTGTGCTTCCACACAACGTTTCGGGCATCAAGAGTCCTTTTTCAACATCTGGAGGGCAAGTTGTTCATAATTTTTTTATATTTCTTATATTTTACATTCTCTTTGTTCCTACAGGCATTATGTGATGATGCAACGGGACTAAAATTCAATCCTGTTCTCTACCCCAAGGTATGATGTTTTTTTTTTCACCACAATACTATAATTTGCATTAAACGGAGAATGAGACCTGTCACACTGACCGTATTTATTTCTATTCCAGGCCTCCCAGTTAATTGTTACTTATGATGAACATGAAATCAACAACACTTTCAAGTTTGGGGTTATATACCAAAAATATAAGCAAGTAAGTATCTTCTTTGCTACTTCTGCTAAAGTAGGACTTCTGTCTGGCACTGCAACCACAACACATCTATGTTATTTACAGTGTAATATTTCAGTATGTACAGATAATATAAGGATTAGTTGTGCATTTTCTATTTTTCTAGTGAGCATTGTTTTTGATCCTAGTTAAGTTTTAACAACAAGATTATTTCATCTGTGAGGGGGGGAAATGAGACTACTAAGCCGTGTGTGTAATGGAAATGTAATTAGACAAAGAGTTAGAACATGAAAGGCAGAGAGGAAAGAATCCACTAATTTATTACAGAAATTTCTGGCAGGCATCTTAATTATATCCCCATATTCCATATCTCTCTGCGGTGCCAAGGCTGTATAGTTACAAATTGTTATGGAGTTGAAATATTGTGATACATAGGGCGGGAGAAACAGAAAGGATTACACTATAATCCTCTCGTAACTACACAATTAGATTGTGTTTCCAGTTCATTGCTTTAATTATAAATTGTTGTATAAACTTGTGTTTGAGACTTTTTTTACAATAAATCACAGTTAGTAGATTGTAAATAACTTCATTCAGGTTTTACGTGCCTAAATCCTTTAATTATAGCTTTCCCCACATACTGAAATAGAACTTGACTTTGAAATAATAGCATGAAGTAAACCTTACAAATACCCCAAACACTAAACATTTAAATTGATTCTGCAGTGCCTTTGCTGTGTGTCATGGTGTAGGAATAATTTCCCTAAGGCTGCCATGTCCACAAGCCACTTGCACCCATTACCCATGTCCACTACCCACATAGCCTCTCATACCTCTAGAACTGAATACAAGGCAAATGCATTAGGCACTGCACAGGCAAGAGATGTAATACAAGCTGTATTCGACCACCAGGGTCTAGGTGCGGCTGCCACAAAAGTATTGGTGCGGCCTCCACCAGAGTATAGGCGTGGCCTATCACCCTAGGCCAAGTCTTTGTGATCATTACCCCAATCTGGGCCTGAACATAACAACCCCCATCTTGGTGCCTTAAAGCAGTTGGTCCTTCAAAGGCAGAGCTCAAACACCTAATTAAAGACATATTAAGTGGTTAGAACAAGTTTATGAAGAAAATGATTATATAATATTAATTTTTCCCCTTGATTTTCCAAGGAGCCTAAATTTACAAAACAGGGTGCTACATGTAAAAGATCCCTTTGTCCAATTTATAATGCAGGTTTGGGGGGAGGGTGTGCTAGACCAGAACCAAGTTTTGCCCAAGGGCCCATTGGACTGATGTTACACCACTGATTAAGTGTAAAATAACAGGATCTAAAATGTATACGGCCGGAAACCTATCTCTAACTTGCATGGTACAGGGTCTATTTTTTAATCACCATCACTTTCTTCCATGATGGACTGGTAAATTTCATCTCTTTTTCTTTGGTTGTCACTTAAAGTCATCACAATAATTTCTCATATTTCATAGTCATTTTACACCATACATGTACTACATTTGTACTACAATACATGCAAATATATATATATAAGTATACCTATTGTAAAACTATGGTGCATAAAATGGCAACAAAGGAATACATGGGGGCAGATTTACTAAATTCACATGAAGGCTTGCAAGTTCGATCGAATTTTCAAAAAGATTCAAATTCGAATTTTTGAAGACCACTTCGACCAGTGAATTTTGAAAATTCGATTTAATCAAATAAAAATCTATTCGAATATTCTACTATTCGACAGTCAAAGTACTTCCCCTTTAAATTTTTATTGGACTGCCTAGTTCTCCAGATCAAAGCTACCGAATTCGGTTTCATTATTTTCGATCGAATAAAAAAAATTCGATCGAATGGTTAAAATAGTTAGAATCAATCGAATTGCGGTAAAATCCTTTGAATTCGATATTCGAGGGATTTTACTTCCCAGACTATTTCCATCTATTCCCATGGTTTTTTAACCCCTCGAATTCGACCCTTAGTAAATCTGCCCCATGAAGTCAGAAGTCACATGAAAAGCGTCAAGCAAATCAGCCTCATTTTTTGAAATTGTATGTAGCTTTGTGACCTATCTTTCTGCAATCTTTGCTTGCTGTCATCTGCTATTTAGGCTCAGAGAGGCATGCTATCCTCCAGTAGGCTTTATGGCAATAGGTCTGATGGGAACAGTTAATTTCCCCATATATGTGTGGGCTATGCAGGCAATGCATCAGAAGTTGCATATAACTGTAAATGGTGGCTGTTAATACCAGCATCTTTTGATTATTACATACTTTTATATTGCATATCATTTAACGGGTGCAAAATGATGGATGCTTAGTTGTAGGGTATTAAAGGGATTGTTCAGTATACAAATAAAAACTGGGTAAATAGCCCATGCAAAATAAAACATGTTTCTAATATAGTTAGTGAGGCAAAAATGTAATGTATAAAGGCTGGAGAGTCTGGATGTCTAACATAATAGCCAGAACACTACTTCCTGCTTTGCAGCTCTCTTGGTTTCCACTGATTAGTTACCAAGCAGTAACCAATCAGTGATTTGAAGGGGCACATGGATTATAACTGTTGCTTTTGAATCTGAGCTGAATGCTGAAGATCAATGGCAAACTTACTGAACAGTTATGTCCCATGTGGCCCTCCTTTAAGTCACTGACTAACTTAGAGATAGAGAGCTGCAAAGCAGGAAGTAGTGGTGTGATTATTATGTTAGACATCCAGTCACTTCAGCCTTTATACATTACAATTTTTGCACAACCTATTTATTTACCCAGTTTTTATTTTTACACTGAATTGTTCCTTTTAGCTTAGGGTACCCTTGCACATACTGTATTATGCTGTATTTGCACCTCTTTCACAGTAGTTGCTTTTATCGCTTTGGTACACCAGATGCCACAATGTTGACAACAGGGGTGTGTCTGCCTCAGGTGGCATTTCCCCATAAGTTACCAGGTGCAGCAAATTACTGGAAATTAGGCTTTTCTAGCACAGAGTGCAATTGCAATATCTGCGCTAGCGATGCCACCTCACCAGCTATGGTTATGTAAGTGTGGGTGGTGAGTGGGGCGCGGCAATGTTTACACCGTTTCAAGTGGCTAGGGGCGGATTTATTAAGAGTCAAATTGAAAATTCAAATTCAGATTTTAGAATTTTTTTCTTTGGTCAAATTTTAATTGTGAATTATCCAAACTCAATTTGAGTTTTAACTGGAATTGGAAATTCAAGATTTATAACATTCTGTCCCTTTAAGAGCTTAAAATCGACCATTTGCCACCTAAAACCTGCCAAGTTCATGTATAAGTCAATGTTAGAGGTCCAGGGACCAATGTGGACATGTTAGTAGCCTTCCTCTAATCGAGTTTGGTCGAATTCAATTCGACTTTTCTAGTCTGTAAAATCTATGTGAGTTTAAGAGTTTAAATCTTTTTATTAAACAACCCCCAATTGAATTTCGAGTATATTTGAATTGAATAGATTTTAAAGAAACGTGCCTCTTAAATCGCCCCTGGCTGACAAAATGCTTATTAGGGCAGGTCTACACGAGGGGATTCTAGGAGATTAGTCGCCCCAGCGACAAATCGCCTCGTCTTTTGGGGCAACTAATCTCCCCGAACCTCTTCCCCCTGTCTTGCGCCGGCTAAAATTAAAATCACCTGCAATTCACACGCGGCAATACATTTTCCGAAATCGCCCGAAGTTTCCTCGTGAGGCAACTTCAGGTGATTTCGGAAATTGTAGTGCCGTGTGTGAATCGCCGTAGACGATTTTCATTTTAGACAGGGGGAGGCAGTTCTGGGAGATTAGCCGCCCAAAAGAGGCTGCGATTAGTCACTGGGGCGACTAATCTCCCCGAATCTCCTCGTGTAGACCTGCCCTTAGAAAGGGAAAGTCTTCACTGTGTGCAGTTTATAATGGTGAGAAATCACACCTGGCTTAATGCTTTGCAACAAAAATAGGAGCACATGGTGTATATATTATAGAACTAATAATTACTAACTGCAAACTGCTCTTGTCTTTATATTTTCATTGCAGACATCAGAAGAAGAATTATTTGGCAATAGTGAAGAAAGCCCTGCCTTCAAAGAGTTCATGAATTTACTTGGAGACACAGTGTTACTCCAAGACTTCAAAGGGTGGGTTAAAAAAAAATCACTCACAGTAGATCATTAATGGTTCTCAATCAGAAAAACATCACCTCTCAGTGATTTATAGCCAATGAGAGCAATTTTATCATCTGTGATTGCACAGACCACAGTGGAAAAAATATCCGTACATTTCATTTCAAATTGCTCTTAATGGTCTATGGAGATCAATATTTTCTACATTAGCGCCAGATACATCTGTTTCTTTGCAGTGTACACTTTGTATCAGCTATAATCTTTTATTTTTTTAATTTATCTTGTGAATGCCATGGTAGATAAGTATGATTGCTAAGCTTCAATATATACCAAAGTGTATATATATTTAAAAAAATATATATCAGGAGAGATAAAGGCCAGAACACTGTATAGTACTAAATCAAATAAATAAAGAAAACAACAATTCGCTATGGAGAAATCTAAAGATGAATAAAAAGTGGATCCCGTATTTAATTACAGTATATGTTTTAGTTATACTTTCATATGGCCTATATGAGCTTTTTTAAGTTCCCAGAACTGAAAAATTGCAGTGTATTTTTTATGCACTATACAAAAAATATATTAGTAGAACCCCCAGGGAACCAGAAAAAATGGTGTAAAATCCAGGAAAAGGTAAAATCAGGGAAATATATTACTTATATTAATATGTAGGTGGGTACACAAAACAACAATGTAAAATAAGGGAAAACTTAAAATCAGGGGATGTAAAATTGAGGTTTCATTGTATTAACCTGCTAATGACAGTCTTTTAAAATCTAATTGGTAGTCATTATAACTGGTGCTGCTTTATGTAACTTGTCTCACTTGACTTATTGAAATTCTCTTCACTTATTGAGACCTGTTCACCCCCTTTTGTAAAGTACAGGT
>CM044434.1:38924563-38946712 GCA_024363595.1 Xenopus borealis | reverse complement strand
TTTCGCCGCTTCAGGACTTCAGTGTCCTACCCACTGATCATATTTTTATTTAATATTATCCAATGGCACATACTACTTGAAAAGTATATTTTTTATTAAAATGGTTTATTTAGATGAAGCAGTATTTTACATATGGGCTGTTTATGCTGTATACAATGTTTACATTGTTTATGGGCGCAGTTTTTCTTTCCTTTCAGTGTTTTCATATTTCCTGTTGTGTTTGTAGCCACTGGAATTAAGATAAACTGAAATTCCATAAAATTTGAGAAAGACCAATTTTTATTTCATTCACTGTTAATATTCCAAATGTTTACAGAAACAATATTAAACAAGAGAGCTTTTAAAGGGGTTGCTTGCCTTTAAATTAACTTTTTGTCTGCTGTAGAGAGTGATATTTTGAGACAATTTGTAATTGTTTATTTTTATTTTTTGTTATTTTTGGTTTGTCAGCAGCTCTTCAGTTGGCAATTTCAATAATCTGGTATCTAGGGTCCAGTTTACCTTAGAAACCATGCATTGATTTGAATTAAAGACTGGAATATGTATAGGAGAGAGCCTGAATAGAAAGATAAGTAATACAAAGTACCAAAAACAAAAATAATTTGTAGCTTTACAGGGCATTTGTCGGTTAGATGGGGAAGTAACCCCCTATCTGAAAGCAAATAATTAAAAATACTATTAAAAAAAAGAAGGAATACTAATTGAAAGATTGCTTAGAATTAGCAATTCCATTACACACTAAATACCTGTAATTCATATGTCACTGTGTGTACAAACTGGCCAACATTTTCAGGACTGTCTATGAAAATTCTCATTCATCCAGGTCATAATTTACATTATGTAGTAGAAAAAAAGCTCAGTTGCCTTTGACTGAAAAGAGTTTTGACTTTGCATTTTTTAAAGACACATCTCCTTATTGGAAACCAGTTGTGCAGAATATACATTATGTATAGTTGTACCACTTCACGAACAAGGTTTAAGTAGTTTAACCAATTAGCGTGAGGTATGGTTACTAGTGGTAACTTGATTCAAGTAGGAGAGAGAGAAAAAGTAGTAACCCCACACTTAGGTTTCTAAAATAAATACTATATAACGTGAACGTTTTTATTAGGTAAAATCTAAAAGGGCTAACTTACAATATTCAATGTATAAAAATCCAAAATTGCTCGTTAGTCTCCAATTCCTATTTCCCAATAATTAGTTCTCAATTCATTGAATAATCAATTAATTTAATAAGGTGCTAATGCTTCATAAATAAATGACAAAATCCATTGATTAATCAAATAAATAAAGTGCTAGTGCTTCATCTATTGATATGTATCAATGTAGTGCATTCATTAAAAATGAGTTCATTAACACTTGATTATGATAAATAGTATATAGCTAATTCGTCAATTAAAAATTCATTAGAAGAAAAAATTATGATGATGAATTAATATAACAAGAAAATCTATCTATATAAAATTAGGTTACCGAATGCATTCATTATAAAAAAGATGATGGTGCCCCACCCTTAAAGTGCATTCATGTGAGCCAAATTAATGAAATAATTCTAAAAGAGTTTGATTAAATTAATTAATAGGCAATTCATAAAGTAAAAAGATTTGAAAATAGAAAAATAGAGGTGGAGAAGCCCCTTTTCTAGGACCCCACAGGGGGACAAAGGCAAAACACTGGGGACCGCAGTCTCAGTTAATTAACTGCACTTATCAAAGAGCTATCTAAAAAATTGCAAATCCCCAGTGCCTTAGAATTGAAGAGGTTTAAGAATGAATTGCTTGTAGAGCTGTTACACCTAGGACACAGTTACACCTAGAAGACAGCGAGCGCTTTTTCAATTCTGAAGTATCAATTAAAAGTTAAAATCTAGACGAATAAAATCTTGCCGACACGCGTTTCACATATGCTTTATCAAGACAGAAATGAGCTGGTTCGTCTCCGTGGCGCTTTATAAAGGACTTCCGCATATGACGTAGTTTAATCTCGTGAGAGCTGCGTGTCTTCCTCAACGTCAACACGCAGTCCCCTTGCTTTCACATGTAAACATGTTCATCACGTGTGTCTCAAGTGACTAATGATGTATAACCAATCCCGGACCGGGGGGAGTGCTTATCTTTAACTTTACGTGGGGAGAAATATCACATGGTCAATCTTATCAATTAGCCAATCTTTATTGTATATATGTGAATGAATTATAATAAATTGATTTTTTAATTTTATAATTATATGAATTAATTGAACTAGTACAGGAATTAACCTCTGTATAATTATTATATTGAGACATTGGAATTGGAATTGGAGAATAACTAGCAATTCTGGATTTTTATACATTGAATATTGTAAGTTAGCCCTTTTAGATTTTACCTAATAAAAACGGTCACGTTATATAGTATTTATTTTAGAAAAGTAAGTGTGGGGTTACTACTTTTTCTCTCTCTCCTACTTGAGTATAGTTGTATCAATAACGTATAATATGTATTCCATAGGTTCCGTGGAGGACTTGATGTTGCACATGGACAGACCGGCACAGAATCCATTTACACTGTTTTTAGGGACAAGGAGATCATGTTTCATGTGTCTACCAAATTACCATTCACCGAAGGAGATACACAGCAGGTAATTACAGCAAAAATTCAGATTTTACTAATTGCAGGTACCATTTATTATCACTATTCACAGACTATGATCATAAGTTCATATATAGTATAGATATGAGTTCAAGTATAGACATAAGTCCAGTACATTCCAAATGGAAGGTGATTTGGTTGCAGTTTACAAACTCTACATATGAAACATTTAGTGGTGTTACTATTCCTTATACAATATATTGGCAAACATAATTTCCCAGATAACGAATAATAATATTAATTCAGACACGCAGTATTGAGAGCACCTGGGGCAGCAATGCACAGGAGAGCTGTCTACTTGCCTCCCTATGTTAATTACAGGTCTGCCTTGTGTCCAACAAAGATGTGCTGTGCACCTTGAGGCTGGTTTCTAGCTTGGCCCAATGAGCCCAATGACATTTCCCTGGATGCAGGTACTTGGTGCACTGGCCAAGAGGTACAAATATGCACCCCCCAGTTTTCTTGTACACGTGTGGGGTAGAAATACAAGGTGCAGTGTAAGGGTAGGGACAGACAGGGAGATTCGGGGAGATTCTGTCGCCTGGCGTTTTTAGCAGGCGACAATCTCCCCGAATTTCCTTCTCCCTGTCTGCCGCTAGTATAAGTGACAAAGCGCCGGGCGCCTGTGCACACGCTGCGCGGCGATTTCCGGAATCGCCCGAAAATACTTCGTGAGGAAACTTCGGGTGATTCCAGAAATCGCCGTGCAGCGTGTGCACAGGCGCTGGCGCTTTATCACTTATACTAGCGGCAGACAGGGAGAAGGAAATTCGGGGAGATTGTCGCCTGCTAAAAACGCCATGCGACAGAATCTCCCCGAATCTCCCTGTCTGTCCCTACCCTAAAGGGAAAAAAAACAACACAGAACATTGTGTCCATCTTGATGGTACTCTATACATCTCCTCTAATCAGTGTGTCAAAATGCCAGTTGCTTCAACACTACAAGAAAAAAGTGCAGAATATAGGCCTCATTAATGCAAGAGAGCCCTGGAATTTAAACCTACAATGAGTTAGTCTCCCTTTGAACCTTACACATGCAACTGACCTAATTAATCACATGCTTAGTTATTCACAACCCCTTTATTGAAGCAAGAAATATATGAATGCAACTTGTGTTGCAGTTTTCAAATGCTGATTAAAATAAGCAACCAAATTAGTAAACTGTATGCAAGTTGTAGTGCCCACTACTTTGCAAGGGGTCCCAGTTATGCAATCATTTTAGGAGATACACTTTACTGTAGGTGAAATACAGATTTGGATCTTGTACTTTTCACTTGCATTGTAAATAAGCTTCAGTCAGGGGCACTGCTGACATGCGGCAAGTTGGGAATCTGGGCTCAGGTGAGGTGGCAGTAGCACTTGGGTTACTATGGGAGGCAGAAATTATTCTGTTTTCTTTCATTGGAATTTCAGCTCTACTAGTGCAATTCGCTTTCTGCACTAGCGATGTGGCCCCTCTTGACCCATTCTGAAGTTAAAAAGTAAGTGAAGTGGAACAAGTGGGGGCAACATCAGAATGACACAATGACATGCCTATTGGTTATGTGGGTAGGGTGTTTTGCTGATTATAGTTAGTGTGAAACACCTTGCGGCAATATATTGAAATATGTTACTGATATGACTTCAAAGAGAGTCCTACACTGCTCTGTTTAACTTTATAACAGTTAACAGACAGCCCCAAGGCATGATGAGGGAAAATTTGCATCGATTAGATGGACATAATCTTCTAAAGGGAGAAAAATAGAGATCAAATGACCTATATAACAGCTGGCAACCACTACCCATTCACTGAAAGAGCATTACTTTTTGTGGCCCCAGAAGAATGTATTCTCTTGCAGTACGTGCAGTGTTCCATTATGAGCAAAATCCCTGTTTAATAAAATGTGAACTAATCTGAGGCATTTTGATGACATCAATGAAGATGATCTGAAATGTTCTCTATATTCATTTTCATGGCAGGAAAGCCACTAAGCCAAGCCATGGCCTTCAGAATGATTGTTTTTTTTTTTCACTTTATTTGTATTAGGATAGGGGTCTTTGGAAAGAAACTAAATCAATCAACATATCTCCTCCTGTGTCATTATTTGCCATTATCTTTTGCTCTGAGAAAGCTCAAACATTTGCCTTGTTATTGACATCTATTTGATTGCGCTGAAGTTTGTTGAAGAAATGACTCATGGTTTAATGCACTGGCAAATGGCAACTTGGTTTACATTTCCGTTTCATTAGCCCCAGTCCATAATAAAATACTATATGATATGAGTAAAACACAAAACAAGTAAGTGTTTTATTTAAAAAAGACAACAGAAGAAAAAGACTTCAGTATAGCAGGCTCTGCCACTTTCACTAAGGTCCTAAGGTAAATGCATTTAATAAAATATTTTATTTTTTATCTAAAGATTTTAAAGGAGAGGTGAGGCAGGTTATTGCCAATAATTTAAAGTGCAAACAGACAACTCAGAGCAGAATTACTTTGAGGGTTTACCAGTGTATTATACAGACTTTTTTGATAAAGCTTACTTAGTTTAACCTTTCCTTCTCCTTTAAAAAAAAAAAAACCATGAAAGCAATCTTATTGGCTGTATTCATTGTGGATTTTTAATTTTTTATTGGGTTTTGCACAGTGACACAGTGGTTAGCATTGCTTGGGTTAAACCCCATTTCTATCTCCAAAATGTTCCGACAGGTCTCCTGTTAAAACTGGCACTAATGTGTGCGGGAGGGAAGTTGGAAACATATGGCCTCCCACGTGTTGGCCATATAGTGGCCTGAGGGACCTGGGAGTGTGTGGGGTAATATTGACAGCCTAAATGTCTCAAATAGAGACAGCAGCGATTGAGGAAAGGCGTTTAACATCTTGTGATGGTTCCCTATGCCTCTGTTTTTCTTAATCAGCACCTTGTTTCATTGAACAAAGCAATAAAGATTCTGTATTTTTATAAAGACTATGTGGGACATTCACTAAGATCCGAAGAAACGCCAGCGCAAGCTTCGCTAGCGTTCGCCACACTTCGCTAGGCAAATTTTCCCCAGCGCTACGCAAATTCACTAAAGGGCGAAGTTACGCTCAGGTCGGCGAACTTTAGCGTATTTGCGCTAGTGTTACTTCACTAGGAAAAGCCCAGTTAAGCTAGCGAAGCCTAATTTGCATACGGTGCGAATTACAAAATATAATAGAAGTGTATATTACAGCCACTACACAAGCCCAGGAAACCTTTAATCAAAAAAATAAAGTTGTCCTATTGCCCTACATGTGCCCCCTGTATAGTAGTGTTGCCAAATGTAGGGGGGAAGGAGGGTAACCTCCCCCCCAAAAAATCGATCTTTTTCAGACTATCACCCACAATGGTAAAACACGCCACAGCGTTTTTTGGGACTTTTTTTTTCAACCTCCTATTTATTGTATTGCACTTCGCCTGGTCTGACCTGGCGAAGTTACGTCTAGCGTAAGTGCTAACGAACAGCAAAAAGTTGATCTTAGTGAATTTGCGTAATTACGATCCTTCGCCAGTACGCAACTATGCCTGGCGAAAGGGTGCGAAGTTGCGCAAGTCTATCTACTTCGCTAGCGTAAATTCGTCAGAGACGGTGTTAGTGAATTTGCAAAGTTACGATTTGACGTCACGCTGGCGAATTTGCGCTAGCATTAGCCGCTTCGCTCTTTAGTGAATCTGCCCCTATGAGCCTGAAGATTATCATCAAACACCTAAACACACAAGTGAGTCAGCACTTGTATTAGTAGTTTTATGATACTGATCAATCTGTTATCAGTAACCATCCTACAGTATTCCAATACATGTCTGGTGGAAATATCAGTATTGAGTAGGGTTTGCCTAGCAGGTAAATACCAACCAAGGCTGGGGCCGGTATTACAAATTTACCAGCAATGTATTAACTGGTAAATTTGTAATCCCTATTGATCCACCCCCAGCCCACCTCAAATCTGCCCTTTGTCTGTCTCAGATCTGCCCCTCTGAGCTCCCGTATGCACTTAATCCCTGGCCAAACTGGCTTTAAAACGCTGTGACCTCGCCCCTGAAATATCACAACCCCACCCCCAAAACAGCACAACCCCACCCCTGAAATGGCCCAACCCAGAACTTCTCTGGCCCATTCCCACCCTCTATGTCACCAGCTGTAGGAACTAAAAGGTGGCAACCCTACCCTCAAGAGGGCTCCATACTTAGCCAATAAACTGCTAACTTAGTCTGTAGGGGCCATATCGGTAGATTTGTGTAGGGCCAGCTTAAATCTTTCAGTATGTAGGGATAAAAATAAACATAATGTGAATTAATCCAATAAGGAAATATCTTGTGGGGTTTGATTAAGTATGATGTAATATCCAGGATAGTATTATACTGCCACTTTCTTTTGTCTGCTGCTCTGTTTATATTTATGTCCCTATTAAGACTGGGAAAATACATAAAACACTGAAATACTGAAAAAACTGGAAAATGAAAATGATGACAATGAGACAATAATAGCATCTACATTTTAGTAAGCAGAAGGTATTAGAATAGTTAATGAATCAAAATGTACTGTACATATTGTACATTATCTACTTTTAGGGCTACAACATTAGATGAAAATACATACTGTGTACCATCAAGTGTTTGTGGGTAAGTGCTGTACAATATGGACTTTGATATTAATCTCAATCTTTTGTGTAATTGTAGCTGCAACGGAAAAGACACATTGGTAATGATATTGTGGCTATTATCTTCCAAGAGGAAAACACCCCTTTCGTGCCAGACATGATTGCATCTAACTTTCTGCATGCTTACATTGTTGTGCAAGTTGAAAACCCAGAGACTGATATCACAACGTATAAGGTAAGACTTCCATCTTCCCTAACACTGTTGACAAGGGTGGACATGATTTTTTATGTATATCTACAAATTACTGATGTGTTTAACAGAGACTTGAATTTTTACTTAAAGGGTTGTTCACCTTAGTATGATGTACAGATCAACATTCTGAGACAATTTTCAGTTTGTCTTCACTTTATTTTCAGTGGTTTCGGAATTATTTATGTTTTTGTTCAGCGACTGCTACTGGGTCAATTAACCCATTTTGAAAGCTGAAGAAGTAATTTCAAAAATTATAGGTGGCCATACACGGGCCGATAAAGCCGATGACAGACCAAGTTGGCAGCGTATTGGCCAGTGTATGGGACCCTCCAATGGGCTTCCTTGACCAATATCTGACTAGATAGATGACAGATGTAAATCAGGCAGTGTGGTTTTCACACTGGCTGTCTGCATTCCCGGTGTTGTGATCCAAGCATTGGGCCCCTAAGCCCACAATCGGATAAGCCAGATATCGCTCATTGAAGGTGGCCATATCCAATTGTTTGGTGGCTAGGAATCGGTCATTTTGAAGAACTACCCATATGGGCTGAAATTGAAAAATTGAAACTATAATTTGCTTGTAACTAATTTATCTATACCATGAGACTTTTTAAATAAAATTCTGACTTTTGTCACGTATGGGAGACAATTATTATCTGAATTTTAACAAACTTAGAGAGTATTTCAGGTTAAATAAGCTAAACGACATTACTGTTTTAAATGAAACACAATTCAATTTGTTGTACAGGCCTGTGTGTAAATCGGTCTTGTCCCTTCCTGTGATCATTGTCCCTTGTTTCCTGTAACCAGCATGGAGAAATAATCGGTATTGATGGCTGCCCATAATCTAGGAACATGGCTATGCACAGCCAGAACCAGTGGGTGTTGGCAAACAAGCTCTTCTGCAATAAAATAATAAACTCCAGCTGATAAGAGGGAACTTACAGTTTTAAACAAACTTATAAGAGGTAGTAATTCAGCTTCATTTGCCAGTTTGAATGGATAAATACAAAATGTGTTGTCTGGTGAGGCATTCTTAAAAGGACACATTGGCTCCCGTAGCTATTAACTGTTCACAAGAGCAGCTGGCTTTATCAGGACAATATTCTTATGCAAATATTATGAAAAGGAGGCAGTATGCCCATGTGATTGTCACTAGGCAAAAGCCTGTAATAGTATAAATATATTGCTTTATGGAGGCTATTGCAGTAGCCTGTAAATGTGGCTTAACCGTCAATACGGTGTACTGTTATCCAAATAGTCTCTTTGCCCACTCCCAGCTATATGGTTTTATATTTATTTAATTACAATAAATATAAATCCTGTTGAAGGACTCGAAAGCCCATTATTGACAATAATTTTTTGATGATTTCTGCATACCTAACTCCCTTAGCCTGAGACATAACTTGGTCTTGTACAACTGCATGATTCTCAGCTAGCATCAGGCAAAGCTCCATGGGAGTATATGTTTCCCATACAGTGTGAATTTGATAATCTAGGTGAGGTATGATCTATATGGTGTGCCAGCAGACAAATGGCATCGCAGAAAAAGGCTGAACCTTATTAGTGTATAACAGGGGCAACTATCTCCTATGCTGTACCTATGTTAACTCTCGATGTACCACCCACAATAAGTGTGAAGGAAAATCTCCAGTTAAGACAAACAAAGCAGAGAGTTGAACATGTCCTCTTAATTTTTCATGGCCTTCTACAGAACAGCAGCACTTTCACGGGACACTGCCAGGGGAGACTCAAGGTCTCAAGGCACCCCTCTTGGGCCCTGGCTGGATCAGCCTCTTCTCTTAAAGGAGAATTAAATCCCACCAACTAATAAAAACCCCTACCCTACATAGTCCCCCCTCCCTGCTCCCCCCCCCCCGCACATAGAATCCTGTAATTACCAGTTAGCACAGTGGAACTCAAAGGAACCATTTTCCAGCACAGGGAGGGCAAACTATTAAGGGATGGGATCATTATTAGTTGGGGTGGTTGAATTCTCCTTTAAGCCCTGGCTGGCGGGTTTCCCACTGGGAACACTATGCCCACCATCTCCTATTTGGGGCCATAGCTGCCCATGCTAATTACCTAACTATCTTACACTTCCTAAAGCCTACTGTTATACCACTAGAACTCTCAGTGGCGTACTCCCTGGTGGGCCCCGGTACAGGATGGGCACCTGGACCCCCTTGTCGGGCCCTTACCTTTATAAATCGCATGCTGAAGTATTGAGCATGTGTGCTGTAAAATTTCCCCCTAGATAACCGCCTGCCATAACCATTATCGTGGCTTGGATGGGCCCCAAGGGGGTGGGGACCCTGGTGCAATTGCACTCTCTGCACCCCTGTTAGTTACGCCACTGCTCACTATCTAGGCTTAATAGCTCTGCCAAGAGATGACTCTACTTCTGCAGAGCCTGCTGCTCATCTTGCTTCCCATAACACATCTCTGATCTCACTTCCTGAAACCTTCCTTTTTATAACTTGCCCACTCACTAGGGCCTTTCCCTTACTAATTGTTATCCTCTAGTTCCCCCTAATGGCAAACCTGAAAATATGTATTAACCATTATTTAAAGTTTTATATTAAACCATTACATTTTACCCTACTACATCTCACCTCCTGAAGACCCAACACATCCAATTAACTATAACTTTACATCTTCACAAGTGAGGCTGCTGAACAAAGGCAGACCCTGTATTGGTGCACAAGTAAAACAAGGGCAGTGCTTAAAATAATACTGCACTTTCACCATTTAATGTCTCATTGACTGCCAATATTAACTGCTCCAGTAATCCCTGGCATTCATTATTACAGGATTTAATGGCACCATACCATTCCATTATACAATGATCCCCAACTAAAAGTGCCACATTGACTTCTGGCATTCTAGCAGTGTGATCTACAGCATTGGTTGGTACACTGATCCACAGCATTAGGTGGTAACGTGATCCACAGCAATAAAAGATTTGTGTACAGTATGTTTGCTGGGCCATGCTGAAGTCCATTTGCAGTGGGTTCTCTTTCCTCTGCATGGGTTACCTTACTAGTGACCACAACTTCTATGGAGAATAGAAGGATTTTTTTTTTTCATTTGTATGGAGTTTGTCTTTCTCTGATTAAACTAAAATCTGAACAGGGTTCACTTGGACAAAAGGCTGAGCTTCATGAATGTGTATTTTTTCACATTATCTACAATGTAGCTATAGGCCGGATATCTATAATGGGACAATGCACATAGATCATATTTGATGTCTATAACAGATGTAAATTTCAGTTTCAGACATTTATTATTTGTGTGCAGGTATCTGTGACTGCCAGAGAAGATGTACCCTCATTTGGGCCTCCACTGCCAAATCCCTCAGTATTTCAAAAAGTAAGTAACTGGATACTTTAGAAATGAAAAATTGTCTTTGTGAAATAGCCATGTAATTGTATGGTTTGGGCTGTGTCATCAATGTGGTGTTGGTGTATATTACCTTGAGATCAGTTTGCATAGAAGTTGCAATTTTTTTTAAAAGAAATTGTACTATTTTTCTAAGATTGCAAGTCAGATTTATGCACTTAAAGCTACATTATTACTGACATTATTGGTAAAGCGGAAATGCAATAAATTCCTGCTGTTACAGCAGTAGTTGTTTTTGTCCATTTTCTTTTAATTAAATATTACCCTAAGTGTGCACTTATGTGTCTCGCTGGTTCCTTTCTCTTTTCTGCAAGAAGGACATTGTTCGGTTAAAGTCATTATATGGCATCTAGCAGTGCTATCTATTGATAAGTGCTAAGGGGAAAACTGGCCGCAAATCTGTCCTTTGACAGAATTTTATTGAAAAGAGCAGTATTTACTCCCTGTTTGGTTTAATAGCTGTCACAGAGAGTGCTGAGATGCCTGCTATGGCTCAGAAATCAGAGAGGGGCGCGATGTAATGAAATGAACACATTTATCAGCTCGGCTCATTTCTGGGGGACTCTGCAGGGAGCAGGTTATCTTTTTGATAAACGACTGACAGATTTTCTCAGTCAAAATATTAGACATGGCTTTCCCTGAGCTGTCATAAATGTATCAGCATGTCAGTTTATGTACCTAGAGAGATCAAAGAAACTGGAAAGGAATTTGAATACCAAATGTCTTCATTAATTCCCTCTATTCTTGTAGCGGTGCTGGGGTTTTCAGGAGTGTCGTGGTAAAGCGGTACATCATGTACATCCACTGTTAATGGGTGTTTTAAACACATGCCTTGCTCGATAACACCAGTTTATTACATTTGCTGTGAATTCAGATATACTCACAATTCGACTGGAAAGTTATTTATAAAAAATGTGATCCATATTCGATTTGAATACGAATTAAGTTCAAATTGGATTTTCCTCCAAAAAATGTCAGGAAGCTTATTAACATCTTCAAATGGCTCAACAGACCTCTGCCATTGACTTGTAAGTGACTTGTAAGTGAACTGAGCAGGTTTTAGGTGGCCAATTATTTGAATTAGAACTGTTTCCATGGTCGAGGCGTGATAAATGTCACATTCGAATTGGAGGATTGAAATTTGAATGTGTGAATTTCGAAACCAAAAAATCCAAAGTTAAACTATTTGACCCTTAAAGGAGAAGGAAAGTCGAGAGTTACTTGGGGATGCCAAATCTTAGACACCCCCAGGTGATTGTATTGACTTACCTGAAACCTCCGGGCCGGTGCTCTTGTCAGCAGAAATCTGCACTGGCCAGAAATCTGCACTGGTTTTACCAGTGAGAATCAAAAAGCGATAGACTTCCTTCTTGCTCTTTCTTAGCTTGCCGAACTTTAACTTAAAAGTTTTTTTCGTTCTACTTCGCATGCGATTTCCCCAGGAAATGCAAAGATAGAAGAAGACAGAAGTCTATCACTCCGTGATGCTCACTGGTAAAACCCAGTTTTCTGCTGATAACCCCCAAGTAAATCTCTACTTTCCTTCTCCTTTAATAAATTTGCCCCTAAAGGTTTAACTGCCCTTTAGGAGCCGTAATGGAAATCATTTCCCTTAGGACCTCCTTGATTAATACTGAAGAATCCAGCTGTAACACACACACACATATATATATATATATATATATACCTATATATGCAAATACACACATCAGTAACTAGTCACCTAGAGGACTATTAATTCAGCAGGAGCATGCTCACTGGAATCTAGGGTCAGGTTCCTGGTGGGGAAGCGGGATCTATGATCTTAGCAGGACACTGCTTTAAAAAAATGGTTGGGTGATTTATTGTCCATTAAAATGTCATCAATTGCACATTTTTTATTGCAAACATACTATTATCATGCACAGGGCCACCATCGGGGGGCACTGGGGTTACTGCTGTACCAGGCCCAGACCTTAAGGGGGGCCCGGCTGTGCTGCACACTTCTTACAAACACTTCCCCAAAAGCCAAAGGGGCAAATTCACTAAAGCGCGAAAATGCGCTAGCGTTGCCTTCGCTGACGTTCGTCGCACTTTGGCAGGCGAATTTTCGCCAGTGCTACACAAATTCACTAATATGTGAATTTGCACTCAGGGCGGCGAATGTTAGTGAAGTTGCACTACTCTTACTGCTCCAGGCAAAGCACATTTACGCTAGTGATGCCTAATTTGCATACGGCGCGAACATAAGCATCTAATAGAGGTGTATGTTACAGCCACTACATTACACTACACAAGCCCAGGAAACCTTTAATAAATAAAATAAAGTTGTCCTATTGCCCTAAACATGTGTCCACTATATAGCCATATGTTACAAATGTAGGGGGGGGAGGAGGGTAACCCTAAAAAAATTTTCATTGTTTTTCAGACTATCACCCTACAAAAGGTAAGATGCCAGCATTTTTTGGGACTTTGAAAAAATTTCAAGTTTTTTTTTCAAACTCCTATCTATTGTATTGAACTTTGCCAGGTCTGACCTAGCGTAAGAGGTAATGTTCACAAAAATTTTCATCTTAGTGAATTAGCGTAGCTACGTCCTTTAGTCAGTGCGCAACTTGGCCTGATGTAAGGGTGCCACACACTGGCGAATTAGCGCTAGTGTTACATGCTTCCTGCTTTATTGAATTTGCCCCAATGTACTGAAGTCCTGAAGCAGCGAAAAAATCCAAAGCCACGAAAATAGCTGAACTTGAAGTCCTGAAGTGGTGAAAAAACTCAAAGTCACGAAAGGAGCTGAAGCTGAAGTCCTGAAGCCACAAGTTCAGTTCTGCTGAAGACCAATGTGTGTGTTTTTTTTTTAAAGACCATGGCCACAAATGTATTATTTTAATACTCTTTAGGCCCCTGCCACCAATGTTTTTTATTCTCTGGGGCCACAATATTTTTGTTAACTTGTAAAAGGGGACCTGGCACCAATGTTTTTTTAACTTATGGGGTGGGGGGGCTTGATCATCAATCATTTTGTTTAACTTGTAGGGGGCCCTGACCACCAATTTTTTACAAAAAAAACTTCTATGGGTTTCCCTGGCGCCACATTTTTTTTTTTATCAAGAGTGTTCAATATTAAAGGTAAACACAAATGACAGGAATGTATATTATATCAAGTATTTATAGCACTGAAATAGAGCCTTGGTGATAAAGATTTTCGTATGGTCGTCTAAGTTAATATTCGAGTCCAGCGTTAGGAGGCATGACCTGGCATTGCAATCACCCCACACCAGGACTGCTTTTGATAACCATTCACAAATACCCTTCCAATACATTTTAAGTTTTACACAGCTCCACAGCTTGTGTTCTAGGGTGGCTACCTCAGCATTACATCTTGGGCATATCGGGGATTGGAGCACCTTCATTGCATATAATCTCTGAACCGAGTAGTATGCTATGTGTAATAGGCAGCGGTGTGGCCTGTACTCACTCCCACTGGTCATCCGTGATGTCCCCTGTGTCTATTTCCTAGGCGTCCCTGGCTGGTGTGTTAGTGTCTCTGTAAATTGACTTATGCATACATTTATACAAGGTGGACATTGTGCCTTTTTGGGTGGGCTTTAGTAAAGCTACTTTTGGGTGTCAGTAATGGGCTATGCCAAGACGCCGTGGCAAGCCCTCCTGGTCAAAAAAACTAAGAGGCAGAAGCACAACAACATTAGTTGCAATGCAAGCTATACCTCTAGGGAGGGATGTAGCATTTCTTGTCACAGAAACCATGGGGGGGGGGGTAATGAAAGCCATATCAATCCTAGATAAAGCAAGATGGGATGTTTAGAAGCAGGAATACTGTTGTCAGGATTGGCTTGTCTCCATGGGTCTGTGAGAGCCTGTTCAGGTATACTTTTATTTCCCTCTACTGGCAGGACATAGAAGTACCATATATTTTTCTAGGGTGTAGTGTGCCACTATATATAATATATATTCCAGCAGAGTCGTACACCATGATTACAAAAGGCTTAAAACATAGCCTTTATTTTCTCAGCATAAAAACAATCTTACAAATATGAAGCTTTGAATTGAATAATAATCTGTACAGAGGCAATACGTGATTTCAGGGGCTAATCGCACCTCTTATTCAAGTTTGTCTTTGTTTGAGTCACATAATGAAAATTTCAGAAGCTTCTTTAAGTCCCTCGTGTCTGCGGGCAGCAGACCTGACGTAGCCGTTCACCATGGCGACAAATTGCAAGAGACGCTGCTCCATCATAGAAGTGGATAATGAGGGAGATTTCGCTACTCCCAGAGACAGGAGTCATAGGTGGTTCTATTTTGTTCACACACCTGTATTGGATTTTGGCACAAAAAAACAGAAATGTATATTGTCAAACAGAAATACCCTCCGTGTGTTGACTGACTGAGATGCTGTGCCTGTCAGTGAAACGAAATAAGATGAGCAGGCACTCCAGAAGCCAGTCTTTAAAGTAAAAACATTGTTTATTCCATATCACTAAAAATTACACGGCCTAAGTATAATAAGTGTTTTTACTTCAAGGATTGTCTCTTGGAGTGCATGCTCTTCTTATTTGGTTGCATCCTCACCTCAAGCTACTATTCCGGGGCTCAGCACCTGGGCCATCTGCTGTCCTCGGTGAGTGTGTTATAAAGTGATATTAAAGTGTACCCGCCACTCAAAAAAAATATTCAAAATCATATTTTATCACATTAGTCAAGCAAAATGAACATTATTAATTACACTATATAAATTATTTTAATCTTGTTTCCTTCAGTCTAGGAATGCATAATTATAACAAGCAGACAGGAGCAATTTTGTGGACACTGTTATTAAGGCAAGCCTTGCATCATATCAGTATCTTGTTTGTGCACCAGAATGTCTATCCCCATGTCCTGGCTACACAATGAAAAGGTTAAGAGAACTGGGGGAATGTGTGGGGAGCAGTGGCATCTAGGAAGTGCTGAATGGAAAGTGAAAGTAATTATCTGCCCCGCCTCTATGCCTCAGGCATAGAGGAGTGGCGGACAATATTTGATTGACAGCTGAGATTTTTAAATCAGCTTAAAACAGCTATGAATGGTTTAATAAAAAATTGAAATTGGATTTCATGTTTAATTTGAAAAGGACTTTTATTATACAGATTTTTGTGTCTGGGTGACGGGTCCACTTTAATAATCCATTACAGAGTTTGCATTAATTGTTCCTGAAGGCGACAGACTTGGGGTTTCACACCCAGGTCAATCTTATCGGGTGAGTTGCAGTTCAAGTTCAAGCTAATTGCACAGCTCAGAGACATATGGTCCCGGACTAACTTTCTGATGAAATGAGCAAATATGGGGTTTTGAAAACCTTTTTTCCTGTTTCATTGCAACTTTGGGTATCCTAAGGAACATCTTCATGTCATCCCACCAACCCGAAGTTTATCGTATAGATTATTTGTATTCTGTTTTCCAGAATTCAGAGTTCCGTGAATTTTTGCTGACCAAGCTCATTAATGGAGAACATGCATGCTGCAAGTCAGACAAGTTTGCCAAGCTTGAGGTAAATAAGAAAATCCATAAAAACTGTAGAGTATGTTGTTTTCTGAACTATTGCAGTTTTTGAAATAGAAAAATATCAGTTTATACAAATAATTAGTTATCAATGTTTTGATTTGAAAAGTCAAACACCTTTGTTTTCTTGTCAATGAAAGGATCGGACAAGGGCAGCACTCTTGGACAACCTTCATGATGACCTCCATGTACATACACAAGTCATGCTAGGCCTGGGCCCAGAAGAAGACAAGCTGGAGAATGGTGCTCATGGTGGATTTTTGGAGTCATTTAAGGTACAAAGGAGTTCTATAAAGACTTTATTTATGAATAGTTGGACAGATAATGATCTAGTGGTTCCAGTGATCATTATCCGATTCTATATCTCTTCAGTACGAAGAACTGTATTCTTATATGTTGCTGCTGTAAGTGAAGAACCTCGGTGCACCCTATTGGTCCATGGACATTACAACAGTGACGTAACCATGCATATGTGTAAATGATGTCATGCGTGTAAGCATTGCATCACTTCCATTAGATCAACCCTCCACCCACCTGCCAGTGCATTTAGTGAAGAAGTATGGTGGCTGCGGGGGAGCAGGTTATATTTTTTGTTTTTATTTTCCATATAGGCACTTGAGAACCAAGCCCCTAAATTGCTGCCATAGGCAGCTTACTAGTTGAATCTAAGTGGTGAAGTTTTGTTTAGTTGAGGGAAAAATTAGACATGATTTAATACTTTTCTTGCAGACTCGTTACTTTTATAAAACAAACACATTTTCTACGAAACTGCAGGACATGATGTTTGTTTTAAAATCATCCCTTGAATGGGAAAGTTAGAATGCCTATATGCCGCTAAGCAAAGAGGGCAAGCAACAACATTTTAAGGGATTATTGTGAAATGTATGGGCAATTTCCTCACCATAATGAGGTGTATCACTAAGGGAATGGATCTTCCATGAAGAATTGAGTATAATTTAGTATAAGACAATCATTACTAGCTGCAGGCAGTACAATGTATAGACTCAAGAGCGCAGCTCTTGCACACCTGATATGTTATTTGCTGAGATGCTCAAGGTTACAAGTTGATGGCTTTCCTTTCAAACATGCCTAAATAGCATGGCATATGCATGGAAAGATGAAAAATCCTTAATTACTGAAATAGGCTTGGTTAAAAACATACCTAAATATATTGTCAATATGGTAACTTTTTCCTGGTTTTGTTTATAATGCATGGTATTTATAAACCAGAAATAGCAATTCAGGTATGGGACCTGTTATGCAGAATACTCTGGACCTGGGGCTTTCTGGATAACGGATCTTTTAAGTCTACTAGAAAATCATGTAGATGAGAGAAAGGGGCACTAACCAGTTAAAGGGAGTGGTGTGTAAAACCAGATTTTGCACATAAATAAGAAGTCCAAATACTCCAAAGATCAAAATCAAATGTTCGATGCTGTAAGGGTTAAAAGCAAACTGTCCAAAAACTCCAACAAATAGTCCACGTGGGGTGCTGCCTTCTTAATCTTCTGATCCCAAGCAGACAAATTCTACAAATAAACATAAAAGAAGGGACGCGCTCCAATAGTGTAAAACTATATCAATATCTTTAATCAAAGATTGATGACGCGCTGTATAGCTTATAGATATAGCTATACAGAACAACATCACCCTTGGGAGGGTTGGGACACAACAAAATGCATAGGGAAACAGATATTGCAGACTGTATTGATGAACAATCATTTTCTGTTTAAATTGTAGATACAATGTATCTTTCTTTTTTTACACAATACTAGAAAATCATGTAAACATTGTAAACCCAATAGGCTGGTTTTGCATCCAGTAGGGATTAATTGCAGCTTAGTTTGGATCATGTACAAGGAGCTGTTTGGATTATATGTATAAAATGGAGGCAGCCTTTCTGTAATTCAGAGCTTTCTGGATAATGGGTTTCCAGATAACAGATACCCATACCTGTAGTTTGTTTAAAATAAATATACCACAAATACAGAAGGGGTCCAGTTGAGCCAATAAGAGCACAGTGAATTATATGGACATAGAGACACAAGAGTCAAGAGGGTGCTTTGCATCTTACTGGAACTCTATTGTTTCAGGGATTTAGTGCACCCTAAGCTTTTTCACATATAAACCAACTTTGTCCATTTAGCTGAGACCCAATCAACCTCAGATAATGCTGAATGACACTTTCTACATCTTTGATATATTTGAGTTGATGGAAGGATGCCTGGAGATATAGATCTGCCTTGCCAACACAAAGAGTTATGATTAGTGATGGGCGAATCTCCCGCGTTTCGCTTCGGCGAAAAATTCACGAATTTCCAGAGAAATTCGCTAATTGGCGAAAAAATTTGCGAAACGAGTCGCACGTCGTTTTTGACGCCCGTCGCGTCGTTTCTGACGCGTCGCTTCCGGGCATGGACAGCCTGCTACAAATCATCCCATAGATTTTCCATAATATTCAAGTCTGGGGACTGTGCCGGCCATTCCAGAATATTGTACTTCTCCCTCTGCATAAATGCCTTTGTAGATTTTGAAGTGTGTTTAGGGTCACTGTGTAACTTTAACTTTGTGAATGATGCTTGAACATTATCCTGAAGAATTTGTTCATATTGGGTTGACTTCTTCCGACCCTCAACTTTAACAAAGGCCCCAGTCCCTGAACTAGCCACACAGCAAATATGGAATGCGGTGTTCTTTCGACCATGCAAAATGCTTTTTGTTATGACCAAATAACAACAAAGTTTTTGTCTCATCAGTCCAAAGCACCTTGTTCCAAAATGACTGGTGTGTCTAAATGAGCTTTTGCATACACAAACAAGCGAGTGTTTTTGGTGTGAGTGCAGAAAGGGCGGGCTTCTTTCTCATCACCCTGCCATACAGATGTTCTTTGTGCAAGTTGTTCTGAATTGCAGAACAATGTAAAGATACACCATCTGCAGCAAGATGTTCTTGCATGTCTTTGGAGGTGATCTTTGCCTTCCAGACCTGAGTTTTATAGCAACTGTGCCTGTGGCCTTCCATTTCCTGATTACATTCCTTACAGTGAAAAATGACAGTTTAAACCTCTGAGCTGTAGCCTTCGCCTAACCCATGATACTGAACAATCTTTGATTTCAAATCTTTTGAGAGTTGATTTGAGGATCCCATGCTGTCACTCTTCAGAGGAGAGTCAAAAGTCAAACAGATGCACAACATGCAATTGGCCACCTTAAATTCATTTTTTCATGATTAGACACACCTGCTTATGAAGTTCAAGGCTTAATGAGCTAATCTAACCAATTTGGTGTTTCCAGTAAACGATATTGAGCATTTACATGCATTCACATTAGCAAAATGACAAGGGTACCCACATTTGTGCACAGCCAGTGTTTCACATTTGATTTAATGTCATACAACTGAAAACTTCTTCAATAAAAATCTTTGTTCAGAAAACACCCCCAGTTCCTGGGAAATTAATAATATAACACTGTTATCTTTTTTGTTGAAAGTTGAGTAAATTATTATGCAGGCTGAGAGGGGTTCCCAAACTTTTTCATATGACTGTATTTTGCTGGTCCCTAAGCTCAGTAAGTGACAGCAGCACAGAGCATGTGCAGTGAATCAGCAAAAAAGAAGACAGGGAGCTATTACTCATTTTTAGAGGCACAGATCTTTACTGCCAAAAGGCTGTCGTTGTTGTGGGCTGATACAGAAGCCCAAAATATAATGATTTCTTGCCTTGCTCTTTGTTAAGCTTTAATTCTCCTTTTGTGTTTGCATTACTATAAATAAGCCCTCATATTATGTGTTTAGATTTGCTACTTTAACAGAAATGCAGCAAATATTCCCATGCAATACTTTCTTTAACAGAATTCTTAGACTCGCAATATCATCTTTGCTTTACATATCCAAAGTTAATTTGTCAAAAGCCCTTTTTGGTGAACGCGTTGTGTCTAATAATAGGAGGTGTGCCACACACATGCAATATATAAATACATTTGTAGCTACATACTTCTATCTAGTCCTTTCCTATTCCAAAACAGATGGTTTGTTCAGATCCTGGGAATAGTGCCAGGACTGAAATGTGGGTAGAAACAGCTGTACAATGGTTAATTAAAGAGCATCCATCTTATAGTAGCAGTATTTTGGTTCATCTTAGTTTGCTAGCATTTAAGCCCTGGGTAGATGGTGTCATTTTGGCACATGATGGTTGGCATAGCCATGTGGGGCGTTTTTACTGGTAATAGAGAACAAAATGTTTTTCTGCCTAATTGCTTAGGATTACAGTGCTACTTTTAGGGCAACTTTCATTAATAACAATTATTATTAATAATAATATAATTAATAATATAATTAATATATGCCACTGACAAGTCCCTATTCGTTAGGGCACACAAGTCATTGAAATATTCTATCATCAGATGCCAAAGCTTTGCAATAGCTTGATGGCATTTTAGGGTTATTTTTCTCCCAGGTCACTCATCAAAGGTGCAATGAATCAGAACAGAAACAATACAAGACAAGGTTTTATTTTAGTAGCAATTATTAATGCATATTGTTCCAAATATTGTAAATATGAAAACATAAAGGTAAATACATCTAATTTAAAATGATATTTGATAATGTCAGGGAAAAAATGTTATATCTGAAAAAGATTCATGATTACCTAAATTGGTGTAGTTTGTAGAAAGTCAATTTTCTTACTTTACTGAAATAGTCAAGCACTTGAACTTAGACTGGGCAGTACAGATGGGGGAGTACTAGTATATACTGGGAGTTCCCTCCAAGTGTGGGTGGCATTTAAAAAAGAAAATTTATTAGACTGCACTTTTGGTTGGGGATAATATATTTAGCCAACAGGTGCCCTTTAAAGTGGACCTTTCACCCAGACAGAAAAGGTTGTATAATAAAAGTCCTTTGGGGGGAAGGGGGAGGGGTTTTAGCACTGGAGGGATTGACTTCCCCTTTAAAATCTCAGCTGTCAATCAAATATTGTCTGCCATAGCCAGACAACTACTTTAAATTTCCATTCAGCACTTCCTAGAAGTCACTGCTTTCCACACATTCCTCCATTCTCTTCACCCTTTAGCCATGTAGCCATTCTGGTGCACAAACAGGCCCGGATTTGTGGAAAGGCCACCAAGGCCCGGGCCTAGGGCAACAGAATTTTAGGGGGGGTGGCATGCTGCCCAACCACACCCACGTTGGTTCAAAAACATTGGGGATGTGCAGGAGATACAATTGTTTCCTGCAGGGGTGTAAGTACATAGGAAGCACTGCAGGGAGTATAGGGGAGGCCATAATCAATATACAATTTCAATAAATATTGACAAAACAGGTCAACCTCTAGACATTTTGGGGGCCCCAAAAACAATTTGCTGTGGGGCCCAATAATATCTAGTTATGCCACTGGTTTCCCGTGCACCAATCAATTCTTCAGTACCGATGATGAAAATTTTTGAGAATAAAGATGAGGGAATGGGGGGTGACGAAAAGCAGCAGGCCTAGGGGCACCTGCTATATAAATCCGGCCTTGTACACAAACAAGATACTGAGATGATGCAAGACCTGCCTTAATAACCATGTCCACAAAGTGGCTCCTGTCTGCTTGCTATGATTATGAATTCCCAGACTAAAGGAAACAAGATTCAAATAATTTATACAGTGTTATCAAAGTTCATTTTACTTGACTAATGTGATAAAATAGGATTTTTGGGTGACGGATAAACTTTTAGTATGTTACAAAATGGCTAATT
>CM044434.1:38864720-38884485 GCA_024363595.1 Xenopus borealis | reverse complement strand
ACCAACGCTACAAGAATGCAAAAAACAAATCAATGACACAATGAGACACTATTGAGCGGATAGCAGCAGAAAGGAACAATACTCTAGAGCAATACCATAAAATATGGGACTTATGGCGAAAATTCCTTGAGCTACACGGCCAAACCTGAGGTACACTTAACATAACCTACACCACTTAAATATGATGGCAATACCAGCTGTTCTCTATTAGTTAAACTTTCTAGTTATGCTTTACTTCATATCACAGAATTTTTTTAAGTTTTGATGGCATTCTATAAATATATCTGTGTATGTACTGTATGCATACGCAAATAGTTACCTATAGTTCATGTTTGTTAGAGGTTTGTTTTTGTAAGTAATTGTTAGTAGAAGTTCCTCGACTTTTGCCAACCTGACTGTCCCGTCTCAGCTAGTGGGTTACAGTTTCTAATACTAAGGGACTCCTGCTGCACAAATATGGCAGCCCCCTCATACAGGAATATTGGGCATCAGACAGGTAATGTAAAAGCATCTTGCAAAATTATAAGTAGCACGCAAAGTCAATGTTCTGATAGATGTAAAGAAGGCATCATTTCTGTTGTCAGTTTCTCTTTAAGGCACTATTGCATTGTACACATTATCTAGTTCAAATCTGAGCAAGGTTATGGATTCTATTTTTGTTTACATATATAACAAGACAGTATAAACTGTGGCCCATTGGTTAAGGCTATGGTTAAATATTATACATATTTTGTAATTGATTTATTTGGGTCTCTTTTAAAGTCCTTTGATTTCCACTAATACTTTTTTGTTTTTTTTAATAGGACAACAATCGGCGCTATGAGAACAGGGCCGGAACCTTTATTACTGGGATTGATGTCACTTCAAAGGTAAGAAGAAATATTTGTTTCAAGAAAGCTTGCAATAGGTGTAGTTCCTCCATATGTCAAAGAGGTATCTAAAGAGGGCTGATAAAAGCTACCGACTTGGCAGCTTATTGGCTTATGTATGAGGTCCCCAGGTCTGCCTGCCTAACTGATATCTGGATGAAAATCTTGTGCCTCTTTTTATAGAAGAGGTGTTCCATCTCGGAACAGAAGCTTAGCATTCTGGCTTTCTGAGGGAGTACTGAACAGTTTCCACCTCCTATTGAGTTAACCAGCCTCTGTCCTTTAAAGGGGAGGTTCACCTTTTGGACAATAGAGCTAATTTAACAGCCCATGTCATAAAAACATTTTTGTAATTTATCTTTATTACCTAAAATGTTTGCTTTCAGGGTTACATACATGCTCTTTCTCTCTCTCCTGCTTTATTTACATAACTTCAATTCCATTGGTTGGCAAGATTCAGCCAATCGGATGAAATATATGCAAATGAAGCAGGCAGGAGGGAGCATGTGCAGTGCAGATTCAGTTGTGAACTTACAGAGCGTCTCCCACGATCACTTAACAGTGGAGAGAACTGAGAGTTTTTGCAGAGATGATCCACTTCTGTGGTATGTATCTCTGAAAGCAAACATTTTAAGCAATAAAAATAAATTACAAAAACATTTTTATGACATGGGCTGTTAAATTTGCTTTATTGTCCAAAAGGTGAACCATGATCCCCTGCACCACTTAAACAATCTGGTTGCATTCAGAGATGTTACCTCCAAGTCAATCAATCACTCTGGACTTGGACATTGGCTAAGTCTTAAGCTGGCCATACACATGCAGATAAACTGCCGATATCAGTGGTTTAGACGAATTTGACGGCTTATCTGCCCGTATACGGGGGCTTCCGACGGGTCTTCCCAATCTATATCTGGCCATGATATCGATCAGGAAGGTTTGACTTTCATCCGACCGACCAGTCGAAAACCCCTTGGCGTCATCGTAATCCGATCATTCGAGCATCTGGCCAAACGTTCGAATTACCCACTATATAGCCATGCCATTAGTGGCATATCGGGGAAAGATCTTTGAGTCTATGGCCAGCTTTAGGCCAGACTAAGCATCCTAGTTTATGGCCAGCTTTAGGCCAGATTAAGCATTCTAGTTTTCAAGGTGATTCCCTCTGATTTAGAAAAACCTATCTGCTCTATTGTGCTTCATGGGTGATCAGTGCATAAACTCAATACAGCAACCTACAGGAATCTACAGTGCATAGAAAAGTGATTTTTTTTTCTACCTTCACAGTATACCAGTTTACATGGGACTAGGGTAGACTGTTTGCTAAAGTTGGAGGTGTTTCTAAAGGTGGCCATAGACTCACAGATAATTTTGTACGAAACAAATTTTTGTACAATATTCTGTGTGTGTATGGTGGGAAATGAGCCGACCAATATAGTCAGAAGATTTAGATATTGGTCGGCTGGTTGATCAGGCTGGATGGAAAATTTTGATCAGATGCTCTTTGAAGGCACCCTTAACATCGCCCATTGTTAGTGTTGAATCGTCAGATACAGGTGGAATTCTATTGTTTCTACCTGTATATTTGATTATCTTTTTCGAGAAAGATCGTAATTATTACGTCTATGGCCAGCTTTATTTACGACAAAGTAAAACAGTGTAGGCTGTGAAAGGCAACACACTGTAGATTCTATGATTCTGTGTTCCATTTCCTGAAGTGCATAAACCTGTTACCTAGCAATGCCTGGTTCATAGTTCCACAGTTGCCCAAGAATAATCGCTTTGTGTACAGCTTACTTTACATAAGATTGTGGGCTCTTGTGAGCATGTTTTCTAATGCTTTTATCCTGGTAATAGTGTATGAAAAAAACAAGCAAAGGATATAGTTGTTATTAGGGCAGTTAGGCAAAGTTTCCATGGCAAGGGAAAGCTTGAGAAGCAAGCCTACAGTTACTTGCTCAGTTCATCAGAGCTAAATTACTAATCTACTCTCTTTAGTAACACTTTATAAGATTTATAGTGCATGTAGTTTAACCATTTTATATCTCTGAGCTTGCAGAGACTGGTATTCACCTTTCTGCTTTCACTTGACTTTTGGCACACATGTATGCATAAATGACTAGTGCATATTTAGTTTCCTGCCTGCAGTGAAAGTTAGTGTGAAAGGGAATATTTTTCTCCTTACGTCGATACATTAGCTTAGTTTTTCAGCATCAGCTCAGAGCACAGTGAGGATTTGCTTGTCATAAATACTAAAAAGATGGTCTCACAGCACCCAAGATGGTCTGTGTCCTGAGAGAAACTATGAAGGCATGGATCATAACTGTTATTGGGCTGATAAACCTCTATGAAGTACAGCATTTATAGCTACATTGTTCAGTTCAATATACCAGTGCACCATCATTAACCTGAGCAATCGCTGTTCTTGGTAGAAATTATATTTATACATGGCAAATAATTTACTAGTAGGTGTAATAGAAAACCAGTACACCCAACAGTCATGACATGTCTGCTGCCGATTCTGTGTAACTGAATCCTAAATTGAGACTTGTTCCAAATAATATCAGTGTTCAAAAAAAATTATAATTTCTGTATGAAAATCAGAATAACATGGGTCGTTCCAGACATTGTTCAGAAGTGCATACTTTGATAAAAAAAAAGTTGATTGGAGAGGGGAAGACGTATAAAGTCGTGCAGAAAATGATGCTCAGCTAAAATTATCTCAAATACATTAAAATGTCAACCAAGACAATGGAAAACTATCATACTAATGGATAGAAGAATAGCCAAAATGGCCAATACCTGTGAGTACTGTTACAATTAAAAGACACGTATGTGAAGCCAAGCTAAAGATGTTAAAATTTCCCAATGAACACATTTAATTGCCTAAGAGAAAAGGTGCAAAATTTTGTGGACTGATGAAAGCAAGATTGTTCTTTTTGGGTCTAGCGGCTGCATGCGGTTTGTCAGATGACCCCCAAACACGGAACTCAAGCCACACTACACTGTGAAAAATGTGAAGCATGGTGACACAAGCATCATGATATGAGGATGTTTCTCATACTATGGTGTTGGGACTATTTATCACATACCAGGGATCATGGATCAGTTTCAAAAGACAAGAACCCCAAACACACCAGTAAATGAGCAACATCTTGGTTCCAGACCAACAAGATTGATGTTACAGAGTGGCCAGCCCAATCCCTGAACCTTAATCAAATAGAAAACTTGTTGGGTGACATAAAAAAATGCTGTTTCTGAGGCAAAACCAAGAAATGCAGAAGAATTGTTGAATATAGCAGGTGCCAGAAGTTGGTGGATTCCATACAACACAGATGTGCAGCATTTCCCAGAAACACTGCTTATACAACTAAATATTAGTTCACTGATTCAAACGAAAGCAAAATCTTGAACCATTTTTCAGTTGATACAGTGAATGTTTGTTTAAGAAGAATGCAGACACCGCTATTTTTTGCAGCAGCGGAATATTCCATTTTCTTTACTTTCTGTAGAGCAATAACACAAACTTCATACATTTTGAGAATGTGCAGTGATCCAGTGTATTTGTATGGAAATAAAAGCTATTATAAGGATTTTGAGCTTTATTCACTTTTTTTTTTTTAAACAGGCTATTATTCTGAATACAACTGTAAAGTAATGTATAGGCTTTAGTTTTTCATTAAAGTAACAATTAAAGCTAATCCTTTTAAGTGCCCTTATTTTACTTTGTAGTGGATTATAGAAACTGGTGTGAAATTAAAGGAAGAAACAATAGTGGGGCAGAGGGAGTTTAGAACTAATGGAATGCTCAAAGGCACAATGCAATCCAGATGACAAATCGGCATTTAGGGAGATGGAGGATCTGTAAAGATAAAAGGGAGAGCTATAAGAATTTCTGACTGTGCTTAACCAAGTACTGTAGTATAGCAAAGCAGTATCAAAGGAACAGCAGCAAAAATTAAAGTGTTTTAAAGTAATGAAAATATAATGTAGTGTTGCCCTGCCCTGGTAAAATGGTGTGTTTGCTTCAGAAAGACTATTGTAGTTTATATAAACATGGGGGCAGCCATTCAAGGCACAGTTTACATAGCAGATTACAGATCATTGTGTTCCATTATTGATTATTGCTTATCTGTTATCTGCACCTTTTCTTTCTTTTCAGTTTAAATGGCTGCCCCCATGGCTAAACTAGAGTAGTCTTTCTGAAGCAGTTATACCGCTTCAGTACAACAGTACATCATATTTTAATTTTTTTAAATGCTTTTTTATTTTTCCTTTTACTGTTCCTTCAAAAGCAGAAGCTTTGTACGACCTGTCGGTGTGTAATGTTTGCTACACTAGATACCTGTTACCCAGCCCAGGTAGGTGCCACATTGAATGCTAGCAGCATGTTTACATGAAAACAGTTAATGGGCTAATTGCATTAGATGTTACATCAATTCTAGTAATCTAATGTGACCATATATTTGCTTTGAAATGGGACCAGAAAATGGTGCCGGCAAGTCCATTGTTATGAGACCTGTTTTATATTATTATGCCAACGCCTGGTATCAGGGTGGATGCAATATATATTTCTAAGTGCTACTAAATGCTTTTAAGCACAGAGACAATAATATTAATCACATCAGGGAACATGATGGAGCCTTTGTTTGCAGTTTAGTACCAACTAAATGTTTGTTTTGTTTTTAAGGAGGCAATTGAGAAAAAGGCACAGAGGGCAAAACGCTTTCATTTTCGAGCGGAAGTCCGTGACGATCAAAGGAATGTTGTACTAGATCGAGAGATGATGAGAAAAGGTGGTATTCGAAGCTTTTCCATTGTAAATGACCTGTTGGTGCTATATATGTTGCCTTTAGAGTTACCTTTAGTTATTCCTTCAATAGCAAATATCCCCAATAAAACTAAGGACACCCAGGTCCTCCAAACCTTTTTGCAGAATGTTTTTTTTTTTTTTAAAGCGAGAGAGTTTTAGGTTTTGTATTTTTTTTTGCTGTTATTGTGTTGGTGACTAGAATACATATCGGTTTTAAAAGTTATCTTTTATTTTTCAACGTCTAAAATGTAAAAGAAAAGCTTGTAACAAGTTTTTTTTTTTTGTCCCTTTTTCCATAGCAATCCCCAAAGTCCGCTTAGAAACTATTTATGTGTGTGGTGTTGATGATATGAGCACTCAGGATATCTTTGGGTTCTTTAAGCAATACCCTCCAGGATACATTGAATGGCTGGATGACAGCTCCTGTAAGTCTATTCCTATTTTGGGAGACGATTAAGTAGAATTCACTGTTGAACACTGTTTTTCCCTTGATATGGGTACATTTTGGTGTAGTTAAAACATAACTGGATTGTTTCTACTGTATTAAAGAGATACTGACACCAGAAATTTAACTTTTTTTTTTTAAACATCTATCATAATATTGCCTTTGAAAGCTACTTATAACTTTGCCATTAATTAGTTGCACAATGCTTTTACATTACCCGTCTGATGCCCCATGTTCCTGTATGAGGGGGCTGCCATATTTGTGCTGCAGAAGTCCTTTAGCATTGGAAACTAACTGACAGGCTGTCATGGGACTGTCAGGTTGGCAAAGCAGTCAGGGTTAGAAACAATAGCTTCGAAAAACTAACCTCTCTGCAAAAAATTATCATCATGACCTATAGGTACCTTTTTTTTTAATGTACATTCATATTTTAAAAAGTAGTTTTTTTAGTGCCCGCTTCACTTTAAGGCTCTGATCTTTATCTTTATACACATATTCATTCTTGAATCATTCTCAGCAGTGTCATTTGCCTGTAATTTTTTCTTTATCTAGAGAGATTATTATTTTCTAGCAACTGTTCCCAGTTCTCTTTTGCATAAGGATTAATTATATCTTAGTTTGGATCAAGTACAAGACACTGTTTTATTATTACAGAGAAAAAGAAAATAGTTTTTAAAACTTCGGAGTATTTGTATAAAATGGAGTCAATGGGAGATGGCCTTTCTGTGATTCAGAGCTTTCTGGATAATGGGTTTCCAGATAACGGATCCCATATCTGTACTATGCATTCCACAGCACTGAAAAGAAAGTATCAATTGCTTCAGTTCTTGCCCAGTTCTTACAAATATTACTAAAAGCTGTTTTTTTTTTTTAATTTTGAAGTCTGCAGTCGTTAGTGAAGTTTATCCCATTTGTAGAAGAGCTAGAACTACATGCTTTACCATGCATCAAAATGCCTTGAATTGCATTGCAAACCCATTCTATAATAATGGTCGTACAAACATAGTTTTTGTGCGCTTTAAAATGGTACATCACGGGGCATACTTCTTTCAGGTGTCGGGGTTAAATCTGCTGGTGGAAAAATCTTTGAACACGGAGCACCAGCGGTCTTTAAAATCACCACTTTATTGATCCTTCATTTAAAAATCGAGCAGTACAGACATCTCAAAACACACTTGACGCATTTCGTGGTACAAACCTCTTTCTCAAAAGCTTTTTAAATTTTTAAATGAAGGATGAATAAAGTGTTGATTTTAAAGTCCGCCGGTGCTCCGTGTTCAAAGATTTTTCTATACAGATTGGACGCTTTGGGAGCGTTTTCTGCGTGCAGCACAGTGATTGACTTTGCTTCAGGGTCGGCGAGTGCTCCCAGTTTTTCTAATTTAAAAAGGCCACCTATGGGCAGAAAAAAATCTCCCAACCGAAGGTGCGGGCTGATAGAGCCTGCATTCCGGTTTGGGGTTGTAGTAGTTTAAAAAAAATTGCCCCCTGCATGCACTGGCTTACTCGCACCAGGAGGGAGGTCCTGGTGCGAGCACCCATGACAGTCCATGCGCATGCGCAGAATGAAAAGCTGCCTGAAATTGTGGCAGCTTTTCATTCGGCATGCGCATGGACTGTCATGGCGGCTCGCACTGGGAGGGAGCTCCTGGTGCAGTATGGCAGCGCATGCAGGGGGCAATTTTTTTTTCTTTTTTTTTTTTTAAACTACTGCAACCCCAAACCGGAATGCGGGCTCTATCAGCCCGCACCTTCGGTTTGGGGGATTTTTTTTCTGCCCATAGGTGCCCTTTAAATCTGCTGGTGCATGTAGCCAAAATTTATGAACCGCAATCTGTAGGAGACTGCTCGGTGAAAATTGTGGCCCTCTAAGGCATTGTTCTGGCTACCAGCCTTCTCCACAGAATCCTTTTGTGTCATCATTTTAATAAAATCTGATCCTCAAATATGTGGTGTTTCATATATATAAGCTGCCCAATTCATTTGCTCAGTACCATACTCCATGACAGATTGTGTTTTATACAAAGAACTCTGAATGTGTGCATCCTTTAGTGTGTTTTGGGTAGAGCAAGGAATCTGGAATTTATTTACACTTTAGGTATGCAGAGCCGCCATTGGAAATCACGGGGCCCTGTATAACAAATTTTTTGGGGCCCTGCACACTCTGTCCCCAAGTGCCACCCCAGATCCCGCCCACTACACAGACATCAGAGCTAAAAGGTAACCCCCAACACACACACACACACAAGTTATAAAAAGCTTTTGATGGTCAGGGCTCCCTTATAAGATGAACAAAACTGTGGCACCAGGGCCCCCCATAAAAGTTTTTTTTTTTTTTTTTTAAATTGGCGGTTATTGTCCCCCTACAAGTAAACATTGGTGCAAGGGCCCCCCTTACAAGCTAAAAAAAAAATTGGAGCCTCGAGAATACTTTTTTTAAAAGAATATATTGAAAAAGCAGCTGCACACCAGGGAATTGGCAAACTAACACATGGTAATTCTAATGCTGTAAAAAAAAAAACCCAGCAAATAAGTTATTGTATTTCTTTTCCAGACTGTAGAGCTGTGAATTACACTGTGCTGTACAGACATGCTCCAGCCAAGTGTTCTTCCAACAAGAAGTAAATCTAAGGCAGACGTGTTCATGAGGTGCTTTTGCATTTACTTCTTAGGTAACGTTGTGTGGCTGGATGAGGTGACTGCGTCTCGTGCTTTGTTAAACCTAAGCAGCGTGCCCACTAATGAAAAAGGCCAAAGAAAAAAAGATGGGGAACACCGTTCTGCCAGGTCCAAAAAGGGTAAAAATGTCTTTTTCTGTCATAAATCTTCTGATAAGTACTGTGTTCCACAAATGGATTTAGCATAACTGCATACAGATGCCCTATTTACGTCTTTTTTGTCCAGCAAAATGATTTCCTATTTCCGTTTACAAATTTTAAAGGGGCGGTATATGCACCTTTGTGAGCAAAATAAATAGAAGGAATTCTGAAAATACATTTTGGTTACTGTTTTAATTTAAAAAAGTTTTAATTTTAAACCTTAATGGTGCATTTTTGCTTTGCACTTGCCATTCATTTAGTTTAACTGACTATTGTAGAGCTGGTGAGCTCTATATAAACAACCCCCCTTATTCACCAATTATTGTTGTGATAGCAGGTGTCCACTATGCAATGGGATCATTGCCCTGGTTTATCAGATTATGAGATTATTTACCTTGTCGGAATTAATCAAGGAGTAGCTGTAGAAGTTTTCCTGTATAGTTAATAAAATAACATAAAAACAGGTCTTCCGTAATTATAAAAGTTAAAGGGGTTGTTCTCCTTCAAACAACTAGTAGTATTCAGATAGATCACCAGAAATTATTTTTCCAATGACTTTATATTTTCTTTTTGTGATTGTTTTTGTAATATTGAAGTGTCAAGTGCTATTTTTCATTTTCTTGAGCAGCTCTGGGATGGGTGGGGGTCGCCAACCCTGTAAACTACTAAATGGATACAGTTAGTTGATACATTTCTTATCTTTGTCCCTGCTGAGCAGAATCCCTGGATTTTATTACCGGCAGCTATTAGAATTGATACAATAGTTGCTAATACTCCAGAGATGCTGCTGAGAAATGTATCAACTAGATGTTGCAGTTTAGAGTCTGCACCTGAATTACTGAGCTGCCAGACTCAAACACCAGGGACACCAACATTCAACTTTAAACTTAGATTTTGAAAAAACTGTAAAACATTTAATAATGGAAAGTAATTGAAAAAAGTCGATCTCTGGGGAACAATCTAAAAAAAAACTTCATTTGAAAAAATAGTTTGGAAGATGAACAACGCCTTTAAGATTCATTGCACTCATATTGAACAAGGCCATATGCTCTTTAAATTGTATTTTTTTTTAGAACAACACATTCATCTACAAGAGGTAGTTGTATATTAGAATTTTAACACAATTACTAAATGTAACTGTGTATTTCCCTTTCCTTCTAGATAGACTTGATGACAGCCCACTGAGCTCTGGAGATGAGACGGAGGAGGGTGAAGTAGAAGAGGACAATCCCAGCGATACAGAAGTTGAAACTGAAAACAAAACTGTGACCTCAGTAAGGATTCAGATATACTTTTTGTTTGTTTAACATAGGGTTGCTGCCTCACCCCTTTAAAGAAGAAAGAGAGCTACTGGGACAGTTTCTTGCCAATAGATTAGCCACAATAGTGCAAGCTACAAGACTATATTTATTCTACAACATGCTTTACCATACCTGAGTAAACGGCTCTAGAAGCTCTCTCTGATTGTTTAGGATAGCAGCTGCCATATTAACTTGTTGTGACATAACGTCCTGCCTCTCACTGCTCACTCACAGCTCTGGGCTCAGATTACAGTTGGGAGGGAAGGGGGAGAAGGGAGAGGGAGAAGGGGGGGGGATAGGAGCAAACTCTGTATGCTCACGCCCTGGGCAAAGAGGTTTAAGCTGAAGACTGATACAGAAGCCCATGTTTACACAATAGTAGGAAAGAAATGTGGAGTTTCTTTTGACAGAGGACCCAGAGCACCATTACTTTGATGAGGGTTTATTGGTGTATTCATATAGGCCTTTCTGATAAAGCTTACTTGGTATGAACATGTCCTTCTTTACAACCAAACAAATGTGGAATCCACAGCCTTCATGGGTAAACAGCAATAAATTTAGATGCATGCTTGCACATTAATCCGTTCAGTGTGCAGTATGCATCTAAATCAGGGGTGTTCAAGCTACGGCCCGCGATCCATTTTTAATTGGCCCGCAGCAAATTCCAAAAATATACCAGAATATGGCCCCAAACATGAATACAGGCACCATATTTCAAATCTTTCAGCACAGAAGCAGGAGCCTCCACCTGCCACAATATGTAACAGTAAGTTGGAGGAAGCAGGCGAGATGAATCTCTCCCTGGGAGCACACGAAAACTGTAACAGGTGCGCATACTGTGTAGGAGACCCACACTGCTTAGAAATAACTAGCTTCTTTTCTTCCTGCACAGGCTGCTGTATATTTCAAGGAAGATAGTGGTCACCGATCCCCGTCATATCTTCTGGTCTGCCTCCCGGAATGCGCCCACTGCTCTGTAGATTAACACAGTATTCGAAATGTGCCTGTCTTTGAATTGTAAAGATCTTTTAACTAAACAGAGCATGTAAAAGAGAGAATATAGTTTAAAGCTCCGTACAATTCAAAGCTAGTAACATACACTAATAGAATCTGCCTACAAAAGAATTTTGACCAGTTCGGTAGAGGTGGGGGCAAAAGCAGCTCTGTGCAAGTAGTTCTAAATGTAATCAATTTATGTTGATAGCATTTTTAAAACAAATATTAGTTGATCTGTTAACAATCCAAACATATTTGCATCACAAGCTTGAAATATACTTTACTTAAATAAACCAGGTGAGGCAATACGTACTTCACCCCGGCTCTTTGTGTAGTTTACCGCATATGATCCTTGGTGAAAAAAGTCTGGACACCCCTGATCTAAATGAATTGCTAATTAGCCATGCCGGCTGTGGATTACATATTTGTTCGGTTTTAAAGGGGTGAGATGGCAACCCTAGTGTAACCAAAGAGGGGTAAATCAAGAGTGTGCCTCCCTTTGTAGTTTTGTGGTCTATCTCTGCATAGGGGATGTATATATTTTGCTGTGTTGGGGGAAAGAAAATCCTTTTTTGGGTAGTTTTAGAAATGTACAGTTCTGTTTTCTCATACATGAAACTGAACAAGCACCTTATCTAAAACTACAGTAATGCATGGGGTTGTGTCGTCTGTAGATATGCTTGTGTTGAAGAAAAACACAAAAAGTTGTGTGCGACTAAAAAGGAACTTTTACATTGGGGGCGCAAGTAATACAGGTATGGGATCTTTTATATGGAAACCCATTATCCATAAATTTCCGAAATACAGAAAGGCCCTTTCCCATTAAAACCATTGTATCCAAATGATCCAAATTTTTAAGCAAAACCAGTGTATTGGGTTTATTTAATGTTTACATGATTTTCTAGTAGACTTAAGGTATGAAGATCCAAATCATGGAAAGATCCATTATCCAGAAAGTCCCAGATCCCGCGCATTCTGGATAACCGGTCCAATGCCTGTATATAGAAATAAAAATGAATTCATAGTTGTGCTGCATTCTGTTTTTATTAACTTGACCCTGTGTTTCTGTTTCCCAACAGCCAGATACACTTTCCCAAGCTGAGCAGGCATCTTTATTGAAAAACGAGCTCCGGCCTTCCATTAAGGCAGTGAAAGAAAATCAGCTTTACATGAGATTTGCCACTAAAGGTAAGGCAATCTTGTCCATTCTTCTCAGTATACATATGGAAGCCCTAGTAGAGCTGGCACTGGCATATTTGGCAAGAGGCAAAGGCAGCAGAATATAAACCGCATTTCTCCTGCGTATAAAGTATGTTTAATCTGAGCATCCATAATCCATTCTGTATTTATTTCTAAATGCAAAGATTGTTTACTTATGGCTTTAGTTCTCAGTATTAATGTCTCAGATTTACAGGCAGCTTGTTGAGGAAAGAAGTACACCCTCTGCCTCATTTATAGGGATATGGAGACAAAATGTTTAAATTCCTAATTGTAATTCACTGAAGTCTGGGTATTTCTCTCTTTGCTAGACAAAGGCACCATGGGGTTAACCCACTCTAAGAGGTAGGGCAAGAACAATTCCCTCCCACTCCCCATAATGCAGGCTCCGCATCCTACCTTCCTCTGCTCTTTCAGTGCTCTACCCTTTTCAGCTAGCAGGTAATATCTGGATTGTAGCCTGCCTCCTTGCCACAGTCCTGGTACTCCTGGTCTCCTATTTCCTACCTGCCAGCTTGTGTGATAAATTATTGGATGGTACAAATTGCCATCTTTTGAGGACCAGCTCCTGTGTTTATGTAGGAGCTATATAAAACCGCTGTAAGTCAACATCAACAATCAGCCTTTTGGCCAAAGTGGAGTGACTTGATGATGTGCATATACAGAGAAAGATAATTTTTTAGCATCCTGGACAACACTATGAGACTTTACATTGGGGTTTGTAGGAACTAGAGCTCTCATTCAATCATTAAATAGCTTGCAGGACATATCAAGGATTTCCAATTCCTTAGAAAGGGTGTTGTATAGAATGACACCAGATGAGTAAGTGGTGGAACCTGTATCAAGCATCCATGATCACTCCCAATAGGTTTAAACACATCAAAGGCTCTGTTTTGCTATACAGACCTTCTTCTGACAAGGTGGAGTTGTTACTTGCAGCTCTGGGACAGACCATGAATTTTACAGGAGGACCATTTCGTCCTTTACTCTGGTGCACATAAAGATGTATATGTTCTGGATGAGGTGCAAGGTTGGACCATTCCACTTAGGGGCAAATTTACTAATATTCCCCATAATTAGCTCAACCAAATTCGCAATTTGATAAGTATTCAACTATCGAATGCTTATCGAATTGTTCTAGGCTATCATTGTGCCCGATATCCGATTTCTCTATGAATTCGTACGATCGGATACCGATCGTTTGATTTCACAAAAAAATTGTGAAATTTCCTTCAAGATTACGAAAAATTTGTACGATCGAACGATCCGATCGTACGAATGGTATTCGAGCAGGACGTAGTCTCTGAAGCCTATGGGGAGCTTCCCATAGGCTTCTATTGCAATTCGGTAGGTTCAATCTGGCGAAGTAGGCAGTCAAATAACTTTAACATTTTGATTCCTTTGATCATCGAATTATCGAATATACGATCATTCGATCTATTTGATGATCGAAGAGGCCAAATTTCACTTTACGATTTCACGAAAAAATTTGTTCGATCGGTGTTCGATCATTTCACGTGAAATTCGTAAATTTGCCCCTTAGTGTCCGCTAATTTAAATATCACCAAAGATTTTACTTTACAAGAGATTTACAAACTTTACAAGAGATTTGCACATTTCTATTTTTGATCTTCTGTTGTGATCCTTGTAATATACTGTGCCATTTAAGGTTTTATTAAATATAGTATTAGACAAATGTTTTTTCATCCTGTGCATATTTAGTTTTTTCTTTTTCTGTTTAATTTGCTTTGTAAACCGTATTCACTAAATGCAGTTTTGCGTTCAGAATATGAACTAAAGCCCTTACTTTGTTGTGTAGATGACAAGAAAGAGCTTGGATCAGCACGTAGAAGTCAGTACTATATGAAATATGGAAACCCTAACTATGGAGGGATGAAGGGTATCCTCAGCAACTCATGGTAGGTTCACGTTGGACGTTTAGTTTCTTTTGTTTGTGTCCTGTAGAGTTGTTATAAGTGCAGTAAAACAATTTGCTGGAATAGTTTTATGGTATTTCAGTATACAGACCATTCTAAAACAAGGGTTGTAATTGTGATAAGATAGAATATTCCACATATGGCTTCCCAGACCTTCTCCTAAAATGACAGACCTCTCCTTAAATCCGATGTAAAAATTATTCAGTTTTTCTCTGAAATTTGTTATACTCTACTTTTCAGAAGATTCATATTCAGAGCAAAAATAAATATATGGTGTAATAAGCCCTGGTTACCACTGAAGTGCTGTATTATACATTACAGGAAGAGAAGATACCATTCCCGGCGCCTTCAAAGAGATGTAATAAAGAAGAGAACTTTTATTGGGGATGACGTTGGTTTAACACCAACTTACAAGCACCTCCACTCAGGTAATATGGAAGTCTGGTCTGCAAGCAAAATCCATGGGAGGATAACTATATAAGAAGGAAATGAAATATGTGCATTCTGTGTTGTAAAGTTTTCTTTAGTTATTCTTTAGCATTGTATAGTATCTGCCTTCACTTGAGGCTTTATTTTACCTTTAGGACTGAGATGTTATTAGAAAGCTACATTTCATGGACCAGTGTCTGTGCTTCTCATATCTAGTTGCGTTCTGTATATTTATTGTGTGGCACCTATAGGCTGATGTGCAAGTGCCCTATGGGATGACATTTGGAATGACTGATTGCAGTTTCTGTGTTTCAATATAATTTGTTAGAAATTTATATTTCTACATTTTTTTTTCTCAAATGCTTTTATTTAGTTTCCAAAACAATTGAGTGTAAAGTAACATTATTTGTTCATCACATTGTTTAACAAAGATAAAATATAATGTAATAAAACTACAAAAATTATGACATTTTTGAGTTATGGAGTGTATCCAAGGTTTTCCATTGAGAGTAAGACATTATACATTGTCGGTTTCGACATCATTGCCAGAATTATTCAGATCACGGCATTCACTGCAAATTTGTTAGTGAGTTATCAGCACAGTGACTCCTGGGGGTTTTGTATATTGTGAGTTGTCAGGTGCCTGTTCCTCCTTGTGGACAAGTGAGTTGTTTTGGATTATTTTGTGCTATACCATGTGGTTTATTGAAAGACAAATATTAAGTGCTTGGTTGATTGGGATAAGGAAATTATAGAAGTTTGCCATCTAGCAAATTTTTCAGTATACTTTTCCTTATTAGTCAAGGTTTCTATCTGGTGAAGATGGAAAATGCAGTGAAGTTTATGTTGCACTAATGTGAAGGGTGGGGGGTATATGAGAGCTGTTGGTGTAGTACTGCCTTCCGTGCCGCTGCAGCTAGACAATCCGCTAGAGCTTTTTTTTTTTTTTTGGTCATGTGGTTTGTGTGTTAAGAAGGAGTTTACTAAAGATAGCCCAGGTAGAAGTATGTATTCCCTGTCAGATTTTTTAATTGGCGACCTCCTCTCAAAATCATTGTATTTTCAGGCAGGACTTAAGGCAATGTATAAGGTCTGCTCTGGGGTTACCACGTGTCCATAAAGGCTGTGCCTATATGATATTGTTTAAGTGGTGTAGGATTTGCAGGGACATTTTGTGGTATTTACTAGACGGTAGGCATTCCATGATGTGAGTATAATATTGGAAAATGTTATGCATGTGTGCCTGTGGGCATATTTCTAAATATTGCTGTCATGCATATTCAGAGAATCTGCTCCAGACAAAAGGGCAAGGAAAACGATATGTTTGTAATGCAGTGTCTCACCATCAACTAAGTTGGCAATCCTGACTGTGGTGGCTAGCACTTGAAGTTGGCTAATGTAAGCCAAAATAAGTTTTTGATCCATGTCCAGGGGTTGCATTGGGATCGTTTCCCAAATGAACTTAAGCTCAGTCTAAAGTAACAGTCTACAGTTCTGCATTATTTTAATGGAATTCCTTTCATTCAATGACAAATATCAAATCAATCTGTTACCATTCCTTATACAACCCATGCCAGTGCTTTAGGGTTACTGCACATGGTAAGAGTTGACCTCCATGGTTAAATCTGCACTACTGCGGGCAACAAATCTCCTGAAAATTACTTGCCATAATAATAATAAATCTGCATAGGTTTTACTTGAGGGGATCTAAATGTTCTATTTTGGCAAGTCATTTTCAGGATATTTGTTTCTTGCTTTTTGATGCCAGATGACCAATCTTATCGTGTGCCTTCGGTCTGAGTCTGACGAGAAAAGTAACACTAAACCAATCTCGTTTTTCAACGATGCATTTAATGAAACAACCTGCATATCTATTTGGTTAGATATCCGTCTATAGTCATTTTTTTATTTTTGGTGAAATTCTATTTATTTTGACTTGTAGGACTGGTGAATGTTCCAGAAGAGCCCATTGAGGAAGAAGAAGAGGAAGAAGATATGGACGAGGATGATCGTGTGGTAGAATATAGAGATGAGCTTCAGGCTTTTAAAAGGGAACGGGAAGGTGCACGGCGCTCTGCAGCCAGCAATTCTGACTCTGATGAGATGGACTATGACTTGGAACTGAAAATGATCTCCACACCTTCACCAAAAAAGAGCATGAAAATGACTATGTATGCCGATGAGGTTGAGTCTCAGCTCAAAACTATTCGGTAGGACCCTGTTTCTTGTACATTTTTAAGATGAACCAGCACTGAACTGAATTTGTAGCATGTTCAGCCCCATCTTGTTTTCAAAACATACATCACCAAAACTTTTATTGCTACTGGCTGAAATATTGCTACTATCCCCTCTGCTTTGACTTTGGTTCCTTCCTTATTGCTTATATAGGGTAAAACTCCACAGATATGGTCAGATTTAATATGATCCACCACACAACACTGCGCAGCAGCATGAGATTTTGTAGGATGCTACAAAATCTGATCCCCCCCCCCTTGGCTAGAATGTAAAGTTGGATCAAATAAAGTCAGATGGAGTCTTTTCTTTATGCCTTTACAGCCGATCGTCCATATGTTTCAAATCTTTCCACACCGTGTGTTTTTATCTTGTCAGATGAAGACGCAGAATGCAGTTTTCACACATTTCACAGTTGTGTTGTGACGGATGGAAAATTTTACATGTAGTTTATGGATCAGATTTTTCTATCAGTCCCATTATATTTTGACCCATGCAACACCATCCGACTTGTTGATGCTTTATATTGATCCAGCACCATCCTACAAAAGCACTCAGAGTTTAGCCCATAGATGGGGGTATAGTTAGCCACGCACATGCCTTGGTGGGAGGTAACTTCCAATGAGAAGACTCTAGTGTACTTCTGAGCTGAGCCCTGATATATTACTTAAAGGGCAAGGAAAGGCAAATAAATAAAATCTCATTTTTTCTTTAATGCAAAAGATCTATCTCCAATATACTTTGACTTAAAAATGTGTACCGTTTTTATAAGAAACCTGACTTTATGCAGTGAAATTCTTCCTTCATTTAGTATGGATAGGAATTGACAGACGGTCCCTAACTTCTGGCAGGGAAAACAAGCCCCCACCTTACCAGCCATGCAGAACTCAAGCAGCTTTGTTTTTTTATCATTTATGACGATCCCTAAGAAACCCAGACCACACTGAGCAAGTGTATGTAGTCTAGTCTTGCGAAGATGTATAACAAAGTTACTAGATGACAGCCCCCTGTGGCCAACTTTGAAAGGTTTTGGAATTGACAAGGTACTTTCTTTTTGTTTGAAATGCCTCAGATTTTATAAAATGGCTTTTCTTTCATACAAGACAGCTTTTTTTTTTTTTTTTACTCCAGAAGCATTTTGTGGAAAGAATAAAAGTATTCATATATTCAGCTTGTACTTACCCTGTAATAAATGGTACCCATCATGTCTCTAGGCCCTACATTTACTGACCCTTTCTTCTGAATTGCCAATGGAGACCTGCCTCATTTCTTATTGGTCTCTCTTATACCATAGCAAAGTTAGATGATGTAAGGTCTCACATTGATTTTTTAAGAATCAAAAGAAAGAACAATATTTTCTATTTCTTTAGAAACTCTATGAGGTCTGAGTCCGTAGGCAACAGTGTGAAAAGTCGAATTGGCAGCAAATCCAATTCTGAGAAACCAGCTGATGTGCGACTGATACTAGAAGAGAAAAGGCAAAGCACATCGTCAAGGCAACAAAGCAGCAGTGGGAAATCAGGTACAATGAATAATTCCAACTTTTCTTTCTTTTCCTTCTTTTACTCTTAATTCTTAAGTGGATGTGCTTTGATGCCATTTTTTGTTTGTATCTTTACAGATGTGCGCCAAAGACTTGGAAAGAGGCCGCATTCCCCTGAAATAAGGAAAACATTAACCATCGATCCCACATCACGAAGAGAACCATTGTCTGACGTACACAGCCGACTGGGTCTCCCAAAACAGCCTGAAGGAAAAGGACTATACTCTGACAGCAAGGAAAAGAAAACAGGTTTGCTTTAACATTGTAGTTTAAACCAGCTGAATCTAGCACTCAGCATTCACAGGATTTTAAATGAACATTGGAAGTTGCTGATCGGTGGAGAGATGTGGTACTGGCTGAAAACCTTAGCATTAAGGAAGTAAAGTAATAAAGGAGGAATAGCTTTTTGTGTATAATAGAGATCAACTAGTCTGTTTTTTCTGGGCATTGTCAGGAAGCTTTTTTGCAGCAGCTACAGTTGTGTTCAATTTAGTGATGTCGGACTGATATTATTCTGATCACTGTTTTTGGTAGAAATTCTATTTCTACATGGCAAATAAGTTACTAGTAGGTGTAGTAGAGTAATAGAAAACCAACAGGCATGACATGCATGCTGCTGATTCTGTGTAACTAAATTATTAATCGAGGTTTGTTCCAAGTAATAACAGTGTGGAGTTCAATTAGTGAGCTCATTCATTCTGTGAATAAACAGGTGCCCGCTGCGGCCCTTATTTAAGGAAGGAAGGCAGCAAATGTTGTGCATGCTGGTTCTAGTGCATTTCTCTCTGAAAATCTGAGTAAAATGGCTCATTCCAGACATTGTTCAGAAGAACAGGTTTGACAAAGGGCTCAGTGGAGGCCCGAAATGTTACACCTCTGTTTAACACATTGACTGGCCTTAAGAGAAATGGCACATCATGTTGTGGACTCATGAAAGCAAGATTGTTCTTTTTGGGTCTGGGGGTAGCAGACAGTTTGTCAGATGACCCCAAAAAAAATGAATTCAAGCCACAGTACACTGTGAATAAAGTGAAGCATGGTGACACAAGCATCATGATATGAGGATGTTTCTCATACTATGGTGTTTGGCCTGTTTATCACACACCAGGGATCATGGATCAGTTTCAATACATCAAAATACTTGGAGGTCATGTTGCCTTATG
>CM044434.1:38828964-38846109 GCA_024363595.1 Xenopus borealis | reverse complement strand
AAATGGATTTCAATGCAGAATTCTTCTGGAACAGCACTATTGACTGATGCATTTTGGAAATTTTTTTTTATATAGTTATCTTTTTTTCCTATTAATAACAATGGGATCAGCCATCAAAAATACCGGCCAGGCCGGTAAAATACCAGCCAGGTGGCCCTATACAGGTCATGGAAAACACAGGTCTACTAAATTCCATATTTTTTTACAGTAAAAGGGTGAAATATTTGTTTATAATGCACAACTTTCAAAAAGTGCTAACACTCTAAAGTTTTTAAGCCATGCCAATCAATTTTAGTCACAACACTATTCACGTTTAAAGTAATGAGCACGTCTTGATCAACATTTCTTTATGAGACAGTGGCTTCCAGCAATATATCACAAGTATATCAAAGCACAGTGGCCCCTGAAACATATGACACTTCTAGCAATTCATGGTAAAGTGACCACTAGAATAACAGTCCTAAATCACAACAAACAAAACATTGGATTTCTGATTATTTTAATGCTGAAAATGTTTTTTTTTTTGCCTCTGAAGAGACTCTTTTTGGAAAGGAGGAAAAACAATGCTTTTCCCTGTTGTTGCAGTCAATTTATTGACATCTTATGTGCCATTACTTGTTTCACTTAGTGAAGTAAGAAGATTATGTGTGACTGGATAAGAGCGGATAAACAAAGTGCAAAGATTTTCCCTAAGTGCATTAAAACAGGTTGATGCTATGCACCTGAATGTGCAGCTTCATAATCCTGAGAAGCACTTAGCTGCCTTTGTTCTACTGGTACAACATCCAGCTTTAGCGATACATCAACACACCATTAGAAAAGGCTGCCACCTGCTCTTATATACAGTCATAATGGCTAGAGATCACATACACGTTCCATAAGGAAAGCTTTATATTCATAGTTACATCCCTTTCAGGGTTGCCACCTGGCTGGTATTTTACCGGCCTGGTCGGTATTTTTGATGGTTGATCCCAATGTTATTAATAGGAAAAAAAGTTAAATATATAGGAAGGCCGGTATTTTTTTCAAGAAAAGGTGGCAACCCTACTTTCACCTAGTGTCTAAAAATTCAGATTCTACCCCATACAGTAATTACAGCTCCAACAGCAGGATTACATCAATGGCCCACAACTAGGGTTGCCACCTTTTTTTAAAAACAATACCGGCCTTCCTATATATTTAGGTTTTTTGCCTATTAAAGGACACCTATTGGGGCAAAATGATACCCCCAACCAAAAGTGCGGGCTGATAGAGCCCGCATTCCGGTTGGGGGCTTCACTGTTTTTTTTAAAAAAATATGCCCCTCGCAAGCGCTATCGGCCCCGCTCCGGGAGGGAGCTCCCGGAGCGAGCAGCCGTCTCTCCATAGGCGCGCATGCGCAGAATGAAAAAGCTGCCTCAATTCTGGCTGCTTTTCATTCTGCACAGGCGCGTGACGTCATTAAGACGCGCGCCTGTGGAGAGACGGCTGCTCGCTCCGGGAGCTCCCTCCCGGAGCGGGGCCGATAGCGCTTGCGAGGGGCATATTTTTTTTTAAAAAAACAGTGAAACCCCCAACCGGAATGCGGGCTCTATCAGCCCGCACTTTTGGTTGGGGGTATCATTTTGCCCCTATAGGTGCCCTTTAATAACATTTGGATCAGCCATCAAAAACACCGGTCAGGCCACCATACCTACTCATGTGCTTTATAGGAATAATGCAGTTTTATTTTAACAAAAGCTACAATGTTACTTTCTATACATATATGCAGGGCTGGATTTATAAAACGGGCGCCCCTAGGTCTGCTGCCATTCGTTACCCTGCCCCTCCCCTTTATTCCCACAAATTTTCATCATCGGAACTGGAGCAATGGGGATTGGCTAGGGTTGCCACCTTTTCCTGTGGCTGAAGCCAGACAGGGGGGCGGGCCCATGACATCAGTGGGCGGGTCCATGACATGGGTGGGCGGTCCAGTGGCGTCATGGGGCAGAGCTATGACGACGCAATCGCCGATTGGCCAATCACGGCGTCAATCAAGCTAATCCCGCCCGGTTTTCAAAATACCGGGTTGTCCGGGTCAAAACCGGACAGGTGGCAACCCTAGGATTGGCGCATTGGAATTTGTAAAATCTATTGTATCTCCAGCATATCCCCAGTGTTTTGTGGGTGTGGTTGGGCAGCATGCTGCCCCCTAAAATCCTTCCACCCTAGGCCCAGGCCTTTGTGACTTTTCCACAAATCCAGGCCTGCATATATGCCTCCTTAGGGAATGTATCCATTGTTATATTCTGGACCCTGTAGTATACAACGAATTCTCACAGCAGCTGGATGTAGAACAAACTTTACTTAGGAGAGAGCATGGCTGAACTGCCAACAAGTTAGGAGGAAGGACAGATAGAGAGGCAGGTAATAGGAACAACAAGTATCAGCAGAAGAGAATGACACTTATAGGTTTAACAGTTACACACCACCACCTACTGGTCTTACATCACAGTCAATACATAACATCCATTTTTTTTAATGAGAAATGTTATTACACTGGGAGAGCAATTCAAAATGCTGTTAACCATGCAGTGTTCCAGTGCGCAGGAACGTAGCCATTTTTTAAAACTTAAACGTTCTGATAATCAGTGGCAACTTAAAGGAGTGTTTATATTTCAGTTAACGTTTAGCAGGTTATACAATACAATTCCTAACAACTTTGCAACTGGTCTTCATTATTTATTTTTTATAGTTTTTGAATTATTTCCAATCCTCTACTATATCTCTGTGAGCTTACAATATTATTATTATTGTTACTATTTTTTACCTTTATATTCAGTCCCTTTCCTATTCATCTTCCAGTCCCTCATTAAAACCACTCCATGGTTGCTATGGAAAAAACGACAATAGCAACCAGCAGTGTCGGACTGGGGGGTCCAGGGCCCCCAGCTGTGGTCTTCTCTCCTGACTCCTGTAGCCCCTACCGCCCCCCCACACACGCGTGTGCACATACATAGCATTAGGTATCAGTGAGGGAGGTGAGCATAAGGAACCCAGGGAGCAGCTCTGGGCCGGCGGGGCCACAAAAGAGCTAGGGTCCACTGGGTTTGTTACCGGTGTCCTGCTGGCCCAGTCTGACCTGGAAACCAGATAGCTTCTGAGATACCAAACTCGAGAGCTGCTGAACAAAAAGCTAAATAACTGAAAAATCACAAAGAATAAAAATTGAAAACCAACTGCTGAAAATTATATAGACATTTATAGTAGTTTTATTTTGATGTTTGTACATTTAATTTTCAAGAATTGAAAAGTATCTATAAATATGATGCATAAAAGAAAAGGTCCTGTTAAATTGCTTTATGTAACAAATCACTATTATGTAAAAGTAATATACTTATATGATAAATATGTCAAATGACATTTATGTATACATATAAAGTAAAAATTCCAATAAAAAATATTGAAACAGAAAACCAACTGCTAACTGTCTCAGAGTATCAATGTCTGTGTCATACTAAAAGGTAATTTGAAGGAGCAGCAACATCGAAAAATGTAAGTGTTTTAAAGTAATACAAATATAATGCAGTGTTGCCCTGCACTGCTTCAGAAACACTACTATTGTTTTTATAAATAAGCTGCTGTGTAGCAAAGGGGGCAGCCATTCAAAGGAGAAAAGGTTCAGGTTACACAGCAGATAAGCTCTGTAGAACATAATGGTGTTATCTGTTATCCACTATTTTACCTGTGCTTAGGGTTGCCACCTGGCCGGTTTTTTACCGGCCTGACCGGTATTTTTGATGGCTGATCCCAATGTTATTAATAGGGGGAAAAGCCAAATATAGTGGAAGGCCGGTATTTTTTTTAAGAAAAGGTGGCAACCCTACCTGTGCTGTATAACCTTTTTTCAGTTTCCATCATTACTATACAGCAGCTTGATTATATGAACTATAGTAGAGTTTCTGAAGCAAACACATCTGTTTTGCCAGTGCAGGGTAACACTACATGAAATTTTCATTACTTTAAATCACTTAAATTTTTTGGTGTTACTGTTTCTTTAATGATGGGATAATTAGACTTCTGTAAATACTTGGCAAAATAGTCAGTTTTTGACATTAACATAACGCACCAACTGGGTCGGCAGGACACACCGGTCCAGACCCACTCACTGCACAAACCTACTATGGCTTCCAACCTTCCTTCCTGGTTTGTCTACACCCCCCGTGCGCCGGTAGACAAAGGAGGTACTGTAGGTGCAGGGGTGTCCGAGGGGGTAGCGGCTGGGGATTCCAGTCCAACACTTCTCTATGATAAGCTTATCAAAGGAATCATTCCCTTGCTTTACTTCACTAGATAGTTATAGCTTTTTGGTCAGTGCCACCATCAAAAGTGTAAAAAGGATAAATGCAGTCAGGAGCCCAATGGCAGAAAGGGCCTCAAGAGACCTAAACGTGCAATTTGCTGGCCATAAATGCAGGGAGTTACAGGAGAGTGGGTGTGGTTTGGATAGATCATGGGTGGGGGGTTTCATCGTTATGGTGCATGTCTGGGGTGGATAAGGAGCACGGTCATGAGCGTGTAGGTCATATTCTTTTGCACTGGGGCACCATTCTGCTTGCTTCCAGGCAGGACTGGACTGAGAATTAAAATAGGCCCTGGCATTTCAGGTACAGAGATCAGCCCAAACAGCCCCCACCAGCCTACTAAATATTGATTTTCTATGGCATCTTATAGCAGCCTCTCTGACATTTGCCAGAACCCACAATACAGGTGCATGTTAATGACAACACAAGGAGTAGCAATGAGCTGACACTAAGTATAGCGGAAGGTTTAAAAAAACAGCTAGTGCTATTCTTAGGACAAAAAATGGCTAGACTTGGTATTAACAAAAAAGAGAAGGCAATTAGCAGCTTTTAAACTATATTTTAAGAAGTCTGCTGCTAGAAGCAATGATCAGGCATCATTAGCATGCAGAAATAAAGGCAGGTTGCCAGCAATCACTGCCAGTTCACCAACACTCCTGATGTGCCAGGAAAACCGCATCCTTCACTGTATGGCACGTTTCCACTGGCTACAGCAATCATTCTCTCCTCCTCCTGTTATTCATTTTGTCTAAACCCTATGAAGGAATAAAGAAACTTGGAACTGGGAATGTCATGTAGGAAAAGATAAAAATAACATTTACATAAGTGCTAGATATTTTCCATAGTGCGTAGATCTGAAAGCATTGAGTTCAAAACCAATGCAATTCACAATCCTCCCGCTAGATGTCAGCCTGAAGCAGAAAGATGATAACACAAGGGCACACCAAACACAGAAATAGGAGCAACAATAATGGAAACCACCAAACAATATGTCAATTTTATAATAATAAGGAACTGGACTGCAATTTGCCTTTAGAATTGTATCTGCATTTGCTGGACCTATACAGATATAAAATTTCCTGATATCAGGGGAACTCCCTATGTTTTATAATTCAGTATACATTACAAACTAGGGTTGCCACCTGGCCGGTATTTTATCGGCCTGGACGGTATTTTTGATGGTTGATCCCAATGTTATTAATAGGAAAAAAAGATAAATATATAGGAAGGCTGGTATTTTTTTCAACTAGGGTCGGTACAACACTTGGCCGGTATTTTACCAGTCTGGCTGGTAAAAATTATGCTCAATATTATTAATAGAGAAAAACAACATAAAAATACAGGTATTTTTTTCTAGAAAACATTTTCTTATACAGGTATGGGATCAGTTATCTGGATTCCTTATCCAGTACATACCTGTACTAATTAAACTCAATTAAAAAAGAAACCTGTAGGTTATAGCAGGTGGGGCCTGTCCATCTTATTAATCAAAATGTTCCAGGAGTATTAAAGGACATATGAAGCCTAAATTTTGCTACCATGTATATAAGTTGGCCATATGTGCCCCACCCAAACCACATCATTGTACTGCATATACCCCCCACCATTTGTCAGCATCATCACATTTTCCTAAAATAGCAGCTTTTACCTGGCGGCCATTTTCCATCTGACACATTGTCAGTAACACTGACATCTATAAACAGGACATGTGTGCAGTATAGTTCATGCAATGCAGAATGCAGGTTTATACAGGCACAACATACGTTAATAAAAAGTTCTGCTGGGGTTGAGCACTGGTTTTGAGCAATGGTTTTGCTGAGCTCATGAGAGGTGGTTAGGAGAAACAAAATAGGATCAGACTAGAGCAGAGTTTCTATGGGAATCCGCAATGGTATCTCTTCATTGGTTGTTAGACTGGAGGGTGTGTTTAGTACTCTGAGCTGAGAAGAACTGAGCATGTTCATGAGCCAACAGTGAGAGTAGATTCCTGAGGGAGGGGGCAGAGTGGGTTAGAGGAGGAGAAGGATTTATAAGTTATTAAGGTGATGCTGCAGCTTTACTGTTAACCTTTTAACAACCAGAGTGGCAGGTATCTAAAGATTTCAAAGAAGCTGTTTACTGGTAACATTTTTGTGAGGGGGTTTACATGTCCTTTCAAAAAATCCAAAATAGAATGTACCCTCCAAGTTACAAACTAACTTGTTAGCTACATGCACAGGAGGCACTTGGTGACCTCTCACATTTACTTAAAGGGCACCAATCATAACTAAAATGTTTTACTAAGTAAATACACTATGTGAAAGTTCAATAAATCGAATTTTTAAAACAGTTAGAATTGTTTGTATGATGTAAATCATCAGCTCACTATACTTTCTGCAAAATCTCCCCTATCTCCACTGCAGTTCTAGCTGAGGCAGGCATCTGAGCATGCTCATGAACTCATTTGCATGTTGTAGTCACAGTATGGACTCCCTCTGTGAAAGAACCCATTTGACAAAGTATGGGAATTTTTAAAAACTGCTTTTTTTTTTTTTTTTACAAAACTGTATATGTAGTTTGATTAAACATGTTTCGGTTGTACTGGTCAAATTGTTAATATGTGTTTGATTTTGGCTGTGACTGGTGCCCTTTAAGAGCTACATTATTTATAGACAATGCAGGTTCTCCCATACAAAAAAATCCAATACACAGAAGGCTCCATTATTGGTGGCAAAACAATCCAATTGGATTTATTCAGTGTTCAGACCTAAGGAATGAAAACCACAGGTCCAAGCATTCTAGATAACAGATCCTATACCTCTACCCTGTCTCTGGTTCAGTACAAGCTGTGCTCCTTATAATCCGTTTTACTCTCTTCAAGCTGTTCCTGATATAGAAGTCAGTCAGAGCTTATGAATGAGCTTACTGAAAAGCTAAGAATCAGGCTCCTGGCCCGCATTACACCAAGCTGTATACTTAATCAGCAGCAATATTGACTTTAGCCATGGAGTTCCCTTGCTGTCTTGCAATAGCAGATGCAGTGGGGCCTTGAGATATACTGTATACAATAATATGAATATTATGTGAAATAGTACACTATGTTTTTTGTATAGTTGGAATAGCATACAGTTTAGCAAATATGTTATACAGTAGAACCCCCATTTTACATCCCCTGATTTTAAGTTTTCCCTTATTTTACATTGTTGTTTTGTGGTCCCACCTATATATTATACATAATACATTTCCCTGATTTTAAGTTTTCCCTCATTTTACACCATTTTTTTCTGGTCCAATGAAAAACGTAAAATGGGGGTTCTACTGTATTACATTTCAGTTTATAGTTATGTTATGTTATGTTATCTTGTATATAGTAATGAACATTACATAATGAACATATAATGAACATTATAAGGTAGTGGTTTCAATCTGAGCTCAAAATGATCATCATTAAAATAGCTTCTTTATTAGAGTTCCCCATCCTTTCTGGTCCCATTCTGTGTTGCAAACGAGTGGTGGGTGTGTCCTTATGGTCCTTGCCATGAGCACATTAGCAGGAAGTGGAATGGATGTGCTAGTTTTTTTATTTTCAGTAAAGCAGTACAAAGAACAACTTTTCAAGGCACATTTCTTCTATATTTAGAGAGGCCCTGGCACATTTGTGTTCTTTCACAATATGTCCCCTTTAATTGTGTGTTTTGATTTTTTTTTGTATATTTATAATATGGAACATTTTGGTGGAGAGGAGACCATGGCTGCCTTCTGACATTCGTTGGGCATATGCATTATGGACCTCAGAACATCCCACTACTTTGCCTGTGGGTTGATCACTTAGACAAACCTATAATCAGTCTAGCAAATGTAAGTGCAATAATGTGTGGAAGTTAGCAATGAGTAAGTATCTAATTAGTCATGCCAAGGTTTGGCTGGGGACTGGTTATCCTTCAGTTTCCCCTGGGCTTTACGGCTTATGATCTCAAGGGCGAATGAGGGTAAACAGATCTGATTGTGCGAGTGTTTCCTCTGCGACACATATTAGTTTGAACTGAAAGCCGTTATCATAAATGGTTTTCTGCCCAAGAACACAAAGAATAAAAGCGCAACTTAATTAGTACAAGTAATCCCCTAGCAACACATGTAACCATGGGGAAAAAGATGTTTATCTTTCTGGATCTGCCAGTATAGGAAATGTGTTTCCGAAAGCAATCAGGAGAATATTATTGAATTACTACTGTGTGTATTGCGGCTACGCAGCAGCTGGGAATGCCAAACTCACTAAGTGCAGGCACGAGTGTTAATACTTGTATAAATGTGCTCTGCTCATGCCTTGCTGTGTAATGCAGAATTATGCAGTAGTATATTGTGACCAAATAGGAGACTCTAATGTGATACATTTAGGCTCATTTACATCAGAAAGTGCATTGAGCTAAGCGCAATGTTTTTCACACAATAAAGTGGGTTTCCCCAGAATTCCAGAATCATTGTGGTTACTTGGGGGGGGGGATAGCATGCTCGATACTAGTGATGAATTTCTCTATCCACACCCGACCGTAACCCACCCCCCCTCCACCGTAACTCAGCCTAGACAGCTGCTGCCCCTCTATTTAAAGACCCATACCCACCCAGCAGTGACATCACAAATGGGCCGGCACAAGTCTATAAAGGATAGGACATAGAAGTGAATGACATGGCGATCAGTCAATTGCTGATCAACGCATAATCAGTCCCGCCCCTGACAACACCCGAAGGCCTCCACCTTCCACCTGCCCCCCATGTGACCAGGCGGCCTCAACATCACTGACCTCCCCTGAACATTTTTGCACAAGAAAAGCTGGTGACCCCAGTGCTGCACCTATTGACGTGGACACTGAGGGAACCCTGGAGATATTGCCTGGTCCAGGGTTCTAAAAACTTCCATTACTGATAGAGAAGGAATGAGGGATTGCAGGCTTCTCACTTGAAAAACTATAATATAGATTAGAGAAGCCATCTTTTATGGGGGCCCTGGTACCAATGTTTTTCTTTATAATTTATGGGGGGCCCTGGTCACCAATTTAAAAAAAAAAAACTTTTAAGAGGGCTCTGGCATAAAATTTTAACTGATAAGGAGGCCCTCACCATCAATAGCTTTTTATAACTTGTACGGGGGGGTTACCGTTTTTAGTGCTGATGTCTGTGTGCTCTTTTACCTGCAGTGGGCAGTGGGTGGGATCTGGGGTGGGAAGGGCCCCGAAAATGTTATTGTACAGGGCCCCGTGATTTCTAATGGTGTCCCTGGGTAGAATTCTATTGTTTCTGCCTGTATATCTGGCAATGCAGTTCTACATGTGTGTACTGCAAGAACCATGCTTCCTGATATGATCTTTTCCAGGAAATATTGTAATTGTTATGTCCATGGCCACCTTTAAGGGAGATTCTTTGATTAAGTCTGCTGCTTGCATGGAAAGTAGATGTTGGGTGAAGATCAGAATACTAGTTATACATTTCAATAATATTGTGGAAGATGAGCTGGTCTCAAATTTTTTGAGATTTATTGAAAACCCAAGGCTGTCTGGATATAACAGTACTCCAAATCAAACCTGCCAAGGTCATGTAGAAGTAAACGGCACATGTATCTTTTACAACTGGAAGATATGATATATGAATGATATATGAATGGTTTAGTACAATAATCTGAAAAATGTGTGGTTTTCAGAGATAATCCCAAAAAAATTGAACTTTAGGGCGCCAAATTTGACGATATTGTACGTTGCATCAGATTTTTTTGCATTTCTTCAATGTTTTGTTACACGGGAAGCCTATTTAAAAAAATTTGAGGTTGAGAAAAAACAAGCTCTTTTTCACGAACATTGATTTATTTAAGAAAGAATTATGACAAATTCATGTGCGGTTTTCTCACACTGTTTCATTCATTTTAATGAGGCTAAAAACCTTGAATTTTTTAATGAACTCAGAAATTAAATTGATTCTTGCCAGTTTTTATTGCTGAGTTTTTTTGGTGACTTTTTTCAGTCTTGTTTGTGGTTTCAGAAAATACCTGCACATATATTTCACATCCGCATTGCTTTTCTAAAATTGTGAATACTCATTTTTGGATAAATCAGCCCCTTAGAGTAAAATTGACCAATGTTCTAATTTAATTAAAAGCTGTTGCTTGAATTGAGTCAGTAATGATTGGCTGCACAAAATATACAAAAGGTTTAGCTTAATACACTGAGGGTGCATTAAAGCACTATAGCTAAGTATGGGAAAATATGACCAATTTGTGACAGATTCATAAAGCCTTGCTATACCTGTATCTTAATTACTGAATGAAACACTATTAAAAAATCAGCAGCCACAGATCTAATTCCACCAAGGGACTAAGGGGATACCAGGCACGTTCCAAGTGTCTCCTAAAGAAATAAAAGAGGAACATTTTAAATCTATCTATTACGCAATTTATCCTGCAAGCCACCTATAACATACATTGTGAGAGAACAGTCATATGTACCCAGTGGGAAGCAAGAGTCTTATGGCGTTTCCATTAGCTGAGCAAGTACAAGGCCAATAATATTGATGACAAATCATAATGAAGACATTATTTGGTCTGCAAAAAGCAGGACAGATTCAGTGAGTCATTGAAGACCTGCAGGTGGTACAGTGTCTAGACGAAATATCCATTCAGCCTCTTTCCTGAGCAGTAGTGTATTTTTATGAATTCCCCCATCCAGAAGTGGTTATTTGATCAATCTCCATCAATATTTAATCAATCCCCCCAACATTGTGGTTACGTTCCTTACAATGTTGTACCAAAGGGGTGGTATTGTTACCAATCTTAATCACACTTTTATGTTTGAGAAGTCTATCCTTGAGCTTCTGTACGGTTTTACCTATGTAATATAATCCACAAGGACAGATAATGACATACACCATATATGAGGACTGACATGCTATTCTATGTTTGATCTCAGATCTTTGCAAGACCGTGGGAGAGAGAAAGATGAACCTTGTATCAGGCTATTACACACTGAGCAATTATAACATCCATAATTGCCGCACTTGAAGATTAGAGAGAAAAGGTGTGTTAGTGTTTGCTCTAACCAGCACATCCTTCAGGTTTTTACACTATTTGTAGACAAACATTGGGTTATCCTGACATTGGGATCCTAGAATAGTGTCCGTTGGCAGATCATACCAGGAAAAGATCCAAACACTTTGGGTAAGTGATGCGGGGAAGCTCCCCTGCGGTTTATTCAAGTCACGTGATGTAACGTTTCGGGGGCGTGCCCCTTCGTCAGACATCTGTCTGACGAAGGGCCACGCCCCCAAAACGTTACATCACGTGACTTGAATAAACCGCAGGGGAGCTTCCCCGCATCACTTACCCAAAGTGTTTGGATCTTTTCCTGGTGTGATTGATTAGGAGAGGTGCCGATCCCCTCCATCCTACACAGGGTAATTGACTGGAGAGGTAAAGGGCACAGGTAAATTGTTTGTACTGACGTTGGCAGATCATGCCAGTGCTTTCGTACGATGTATTTGAGAGAATGACTGGCTGTTGTGTATTTGGTACCAAATACTTTCTATCCTTGCTGACAAACTGTCTGTGTGTGTCTATTTACCTGTAATAGTACCTATTCCAACACCTCTCTGGTATACAGTAGACTCGCTCATGAAATTGCCCATTGATAGCAGTGAGTTCCCAAGTTCGTTTGGTTCTGATATAATGAGTTTAACCCTTTGACTTGTTTGAAACATGTAAGGCAATGGCCAGCTACTGTATGATGTAACTACTGTTGTGAATTGTTTTTTTTTTATTCTAGGGTGTGCAATCCTTTTTCTTTATTTTGAAAATTACTATATTGGATACGTTAATGGGCAGCCTCCATGGGATTGGCACCTCACATTCAACTTTTAGGAGTGTGCACCTTCTAACAATTCTATGATTGATATAAATTGAGTCAATGTTTGATTTTTTTTTAAGATGTAAAAAAAAAAACCAGATGTTTATCACAAGCTACTGTATTAATTGAACTTTTATTGAAAACTGTACCTTTAGTATAGAATAAATACCTAATCTGCACTAGAACAAACATACAATCTATTTAGTGGTTTCCAGCTTCTCTTTCACTCGAGTAAACAAATGACATGATCACTTGAATGAGACCTTGGCTTAAACCATAAACAATTTATCGTGCTATGGGATGAAAGATGTTGTTTTAGTTCATGTCAGTAAATTAGGCTCCTGTTTTTCTTTGAGGCTGGTTAATGAATGTGTGTGGTCTCCGCTCGTGTAAGAAAATTGGTCATGTCTCTCAAAAAGATAGCTAAACCCAAGGTTTGCTTGCTTGCGTTGTACGTTATTTGAAAACTGGGTTTCCTCTATGGCAGTGCTTCATTCTGCAGGTGGTGCCAAAGGGGCTTATATGAGCCACGCTTAATAGTTTAATGTCAAAATAGTACTAGTCAGCATTTTTTTTAAATGATTTCCCTTTCCACTGTAATAATAAAACAGTATATGTTTTATACATATATTTATACACAGTATAGGCTGTCTCCCTTAGACTCCATTATAATCAAATAAACTATTATATACAGTAACTGAACTATGTGGGGGCAGGCCCTGGTGCGGGCAGTGCAGCCGGCCCCTCCTCCATGCAAGATTTCAAAGCGGCTGCAGCACACGCGATCTGCACCCCCTGCTCCCCCAGTAGTTATGCCACTGATTATATATAATTTAAAAAGGCCTTTCCTTCTTCTCTTTAATAATAAAGCAGATCCCTTGTATTTGTCCAAACCAAGGTACAATGAATTCTTTATTGGAGGCAAAACCAGCTTATTAGGCATATTTAATGTTTGCATTACTTTGCAGACTTCTAGGTAATAATAAAACAGTACTTTGTACTTGATCTCAACCCCTCCCCCCAGGTCCTGAGCATTCTGGATGACAGGTCCCATAAATGTACTATACACAGCAATATATTATTAAATATAATATTTATAAGAGCTTAACTAATAAACTCTTGCAGGGTTTCCCTATCATATATAAAGTCATGAGTGCATGTGTTCAAACACTCGTAGGTGATTATTACAGTAGATAATGGAGTGAGTTTTGGGGACCAGCCTCCAAGGTTTCAAGAAAATAGAGACAAAGTATCTGTAATTGCCCCACATGCCACTGCGTATACAGTAAAATAACCATAAAGCTATGCCTCTAAAAGGATTTCCTCACACTCTGCACAATTCAGTTATTGCTCTGAAAATCAGTTTGATTGAGGTGGGCAGATGTTCATTTCAGTTAATAGCTTCAGCCATATTGTTGTTGTTTTGATGCCCCAGGTCTACCATGCTCAGAAATTAAGCTTTTTATTCAGCAGCTCTCCAGCTACTTTGCCATAAAGTATTTGCATGATGCTTTTACATTATCTGTCTGATGTCCCATGTTCCTGTATGAGGGGGCTGCCATATTTGTACAGCAGGAGTCTGTTATCATTAGAAACTCTAACTGACAGGCTGAGATGGGACAGTCAGGTTGGCAAAACAGTCAGGTTTAGAAACTTCACTAACAACTACTTACAAAAACAAACCTCTCAGTAAAAAACAATGACCTATAGGTAACTTTACATGAACATTCATAAAGTCATTTTTAGTGTCAGTATCACTTTAAAGCAAACCACCCCCATAACATCTCCCATTACACTAATTCATAAAGTAAGTTCATGCAAGCAGGCTCTTCTAGTCATATTATTTATTCTGTAACCCTTGTCTGTAAATGTATTGTAAATTCTTCATACTTTATATCATTTTTGGAATATAATGTGACTGCAAACAGTATGACTATATTACGTTTATGGTGTACATGTTTTTTTTTCTCTGAAAAGGAGTTCTGGATGTGCTAAGCAGTCTTGTTGGATCAGTGGACCTGAGATCAATATTACTGCTAATCTGCATGAACCTCCTTTTTATATACAGAACACACAAACTCTGAGCATTTCAATGCTTTGTTTCAGTGATGGTCACAGTTTCTCTACCACAGGGGAAAAAAACATAAAAGCAGCAGTAGAACAAAGGCAGTTGATGCTTGGAAGATATTTTTCTCTTTTCTTCATATCAAATTTTTATTAGCATTTCTATTTGCATGCTTCTGTCGCCATGGGAAAACACAGATATCCATATACCATACATAAGGAGTAAATGTAGAAGCTCTAAGAATCATCCTATGTGGCTTAATACAGATGTAAATACGTTAATAGGAAAGAAGAAAAAGGCATTTCAAAACTACAAATCTGTTTGAACAGAAGCTTACCTTCTCATAAAAAGAAATTAAGTTAGTCTGGCAAGATCTATTATGCATAAAACCATGCTGGCATAAACTCATAGTACTGTTATTTGCTATGAAGTCCAGTATACTGTCCTTTATTAATCCATTCGAAAAGCTTTCCTACCACCGACATCAGACTAACTGGCCTGTAGTTTTGAGGCTGAGAATGGGATCATATTTGGAATAGCAGCACCACATTAGCAATTCGCCAGTCTCTTAGCACCATGCCAGACCTCAATGAATCCAGAAAAAATTAAGTAGAGACAGAGTGGCAGAGACAGAGTCACAGAGCTAAGCTCTCAAAGTACTCTGGGATGAATACCATCTGGCCCTGGACCTTTGTTTACCTTAAATGGTCTTTTTAGTTCATGGACAATTTCTTAACAAATACAGCCACCTTAACAGCCTGTCTGGTTACTCCTGCTTATCTGCGGGAATTAATTTTGCTGACCCTATGACAGTCCTAAACTAATGTTTTCCTTTCTCACTGCTAGCAATAAATGAAACACAAGCAGAACTGTAAAAATGAGTTAAAGTTCTATGCTCCAGAAAGGCAAAGGGCCCAAAAATGTCAGGGCCTACCAGGGATAAGTCCTAGTACCACATCAGGACACTGTTTGTGAGGTCCAAGCACAAGCAAAAGGGTTAGCTGAACTCAGTTCTAGCTTTTCCACTGATATATTTGAAGTGGGGATTTCCTGATATTTGATATTACTTCACACACCACTTGCCTATAGGTTTACACAGAACCAAAACCTCTTATTGTTTGTATGCACAAAGGCGTGTCTGTATCATCAAGCACTCATACTAATTATACAAAATTAAAAAAAAATATGATGTATTTTCAAAGAAAATATATAGAAAAACTAAAAGACAAGCAATGTCTTCATAAAAAATGAAATAGTACTAATTACAAATGATTTTAAGCTGCTAGAGTGATTTAAAACCCAACTCAGGCCCTCAGGCAATATCTGACATTTTTCACATTATTCCCTGGAGACAGTAACTGGACATGAGCAATGAGAAGACAAAGATAAGTCAGACATTGTAAAAATGAGTTAATACAGTATATATAACTGTCTAAAACTACAGTCTACAATTTTTAATGGCCAGAATGCTCAGGACTTGGGGTTTTCAGGACGAGGGACCTTTCCGTAATTTGGATCTTCATACCTTGAGACTACTAAAAAATAATTTAAACATTAAATTAACAGAATAGGTTTGTTTTGCCTCCAGTAAGGATTAATTATATTTTACTTTGGATTAAGTACTGGTACTGTTTTATTACTACAGAGGAAAAGGGAAATCGTTAAAAAAGAAATTAATTATTTGGATAACTTGGAGTCTAGGGTAGATGGCATTTGGTTTCCAGGTATTGAATCCCATACCTGTATTATCATTTATACAGGTTCTTACCAATCTTACTTGGATGTTCCCATTGCTATGCATCAACATATTACATGGAACCTGTACAGTGATTGTTTATCATTCATAGCCCCGATGAAGCTTACTATCTAAAATACCTACATTATGCACATATGTTTGACTAGGATTAGTTTCATTAGGAGCTAGCTAATTATTTGTTTTGGAGTGTGATTTGTTTCTGCTTCATTTCTTTCGTTCTACTAAAATCGGAAAATTTTCTTAAAACCACTTAGACCAAATGCCCGTACACTTTAGACCAAATGCCCGTACAATTTACTCAAGTGCATGAAAAAACTCAATAAAATCATTAAAAAAATCAAATCGATTTTTTTGATTATCGTCCAAAAACCACAAATTAATTGGATTATTGTAAGAACCCAATGCAGATCATGATATCGTGCAATTGTCAATGGGACATCTGCCATTGACGTCTACATGACCTAGGCCGGTTTGCGTTGGAGTACTTTTTTTATTCTTACTTTTAACAGCATTTTAACAGTTTTTTCCCCCTTTAAAAACTCTGACCAAAAAAATGGACTTTAATAAATAACCCCTTAATGTTGGATTTTACTTTACTTCCATCAGTTGCTATAAGTTGTATTTAGACTAGAGAACTTGATTGCTCTATTGGGCAGTAATCTAATTTTGCCCCCCTGTCACTAACTGGCAGCTCAGTTCAGATAGCCTTAGCATCTTTGTGATGAAAAAGAATCAACCAGTGAGCCAATATTAGATTTAATGTCAGAACCTGTCATCTGTATTCACCCTGTTAAAAGCTCTCGTTGGAATTGTTACACAGTCAGCTATTAGTATGTGAAAGCTTGTGCTAACATTGTGCCTCTGATTAAAAAGACACATGGTAGAGCTATTTCACATACTGCATCTTTGTTATTGCAGATTAAAAGATCTAAAATTAACTAGTGATCAATGACTAGTAGAACAGAAGAAAAATCAGAAATTGCTGCTTTAGCTAGACCTGAGCAACATATCAGTCTCCATACAAAGGTGATATTTTAATCATTTTGTATGAACAATTTAAAGGGATACTGTCATGTGGAATTTTTTTTTTTTTTCAAAATGCATCAGTTAATTGTGCTGTTCCAGAAGAATTCTGCATTG
>CM044434.1:38818112-38828466 GCA_024363595.1 Xenopus borealis | reverse complement strand
AGATAAATATATAGGAAGGCCGGTATTTTTTTCAAGAAAAGGTGGCAACCCTAGCTCCACGTCAGATTTAAAAACTGAATATAAAAAAAATCAGTTTGCTTTGTGCAGAAGTCTACTGGAGCAGCACTATCAACTGATGAGTTTTGAAAAAAACATGTTTTCCCATGACAGTATCCCTTTAATATATTTGGAAAACTTTACGTCATCTACGAAGTGATGAAAATGCATTAAAATAATTTATGTATTCTAGTGATTGCTCAGTAAAATGTTCAGGGTAATACTGGGGCTATTATTTGCGTTAACCCATCATAAGGCGTAAAGAACTTTGGGTTCTGTTTGTGTCACATGCAGGCTCTGTCATTTCATAGCGAAATTTCCCCACGTTCGTTTCTGCCTACACTTACGTTTAGGTCAATATGAATAGGTATAGGTGTATATATATATATATATATAAAATATATATATATATAAAAAATTTCAAGGAAGCAAAATGAAGAGAAAAGAGATAATCTATTGTCATAGACATGAGCCCACCTTAACACAAATGTGACATGCATGTCAAATGGTTAAAAAAAATAAGATTAAAACAAACATTTGTAATTTGTAATAGGGTCCACAAATTAGGGGCCCCCCGCTGTAAAGTCCTCTCTGGCGCCCGCCATGTGCGTACTTTTTACAGTGTGTCAGTGCGACCAAGGGAGGTAAGAAGATGGAGTGTAGGGAGCGGGTCCCACCAGGTTTTTTTCTTGGTGTCCCGCCAGCCCAGTCTGACCTTGAATGGTGTCTATGGGAGATGGCATTTGGTTTCCAGATAATGGGTCTTATACCTTCTTTTCATCAGGTTCTTTACATACAGCATCTACATATGAATTATATATAACCTGAAGGCACTTTAAATTTGCCAAGGAATCCAGCTTGGCAACAAAATGAATGTGTCTTCAATCAAAAAATACTTGATTACATTTGACTAATAATTTACATTATAAGGAAAGGAATTGGGAATATTTTTCTTATCAGGAAACAGCAGCAAATATAATTACTTTTGCAGCTCAGTGTTGAGTCATTCAGTCTTCCTTCTCCACCTTCAAAAAATGTTTAGGTCAGTCACAGCCAAGCAATCCCTACTGACCTTCCATGCTTTACTGGCTGCTAGACGGGTGAATGACGTGTGAATATAATTGCAAGATATTGCTTATAAAGTTAAATACATTTGAGGTTCAGCCAGTGAATATATACGTCAGTTATAAGGATTCTCCTAAGCCAACGGAGCCACAAAATCTTCATACAATTGAATGACAAACACATAATAAGAATATTCAAAAGTGACTGCGTTACTGACTACTTATTGCTGAGGGAAATATTTACATCTCTGTGAACCTGCAGTCTAATTAATTATATAGGTTGTGTGCAAGAACAAATGATCTTTTGTGTGGGTTAAAATCGGTGTGTTCAAGGCAGGGGTGGTTATATACTAATACTGATTATATGTCTATATCATTGATCCCTATGTATCTGTAGTTTCAAAGAATGGCATAAAGTTGGTATTAGGCTGGGGTCAGACCAGACATTCACCTTCAGTTGTACCCAAACAACACTAGGCTTGGTGACAAAGGCAAATCTGATACTTGTGCAAAACAGTGACTCTTCCTAAGGGCAGAGATTAGTCTCTTCTTCGGGGTGACTAATTTCCCTGAACTGCCTTCCCGCTGGCGGCAGCACTTTGTTTTCTGAAGTGCTCCAAGTGCCATCCCACCTGCGAATTTAAATCTAGCCAGTGGGAAGGCAGAGGAAGGCAGATCGGGGAGATTAGACCCTTGGAGAAGAGGAGATTTGTCGCCGGGCGACCACCGAATCTGCCCATATGTTTCTGCCCTAAGGCTGGGGACAGACAGGGATATTCAGGGAGATTCTGTCGCCTGGCGTTTAATAGCAGGCGACAATCTCCCCGAATTTCCTTCTCCCTGTCTGCCGCTAGTATTAATGACAAAGCGCCAGCGCCTGTGCACACACAGCGCAGCGATTTCCGGAATCGCCCGAAGATACTTCGTGAGGAAACTTCGGGCGATTCCGGAAATCGCCGCGCCGCATGTGCACAGGCGTTGGCGCTTTGTCATTTATACTAGCGGCAGACAGGGAGAAGGAAATTCGGGGAGATTGTCGCCTGCTATTAAACGCCAGGCGACAGAATCTCCCCGAATCTCCCTGTCTGTCCCCAGCCTAAGACATCAAAAGTAACATTAGAGCTCTGTCTGTGATAATCAGAGAGTTGCTTTCTAATCTTGGGTGTAATGTAGCCTGTAGGCAAGGTTAGTATCTGTTCTTATCAGTCTTTGGCCCCTTCACTTGCTGAGGCACTTGATTCTCTCGCCATGGTCTGGCAGCTTAATTGAGCCAAAGATGCACCCTCAGGATTTGCACCCCTGTGGGGAGCTGGGCTTTACACCTGGCACTTTTTACAGCACCTGCTCTTAAATCCCCAAACCTTTTGGCACCAGGTAATTGAGACATTTTAAAAATGTATTGCTATTTATTTTATATAACACTTATTTAGCATTTTTTGGAATCAGTGCACTGGCATCCTGGGTCAAAGCACAGATCATTTGGGGAATGTGTTGCCATTAGGCTCCTCTCCCTCCTATCCCTGGACCTATAAGGGCGCACCCTGACGTTCACAGGTCCACTGGTTATCCTGCCCCATTATAAGCCTTTTGGCATGAGAGGAATGGATAAAGGCACCCCTAACCTTGTGGAGAAAAGTGTTTGAAGACCCTTGCACCCGCTAGGGGGTCAGGGACAGGACTGGACTGGGATTCAGAATAGGCCCTGCCATCTCTGCTACAAAGAGGCCCAAACAGGCCCCACCAGCCCACTGAACAGTCACTTTCTATGGCAACATGCAGCAGCCCATCGGGCATTTGCCAGAACCCACGGATTGCCAGTCCGGGCCTGGTCAGGGATAAAGGGGCCCCCCTAACCTCAGCGAAAGGGAATCTGAAGATTCTGGATCTTTTTGTGTCTTTTGGCCAGGAAACCAGTTTTTTATGTAGAGTTTTTATGTAGCTAAGGGCTAAGTCATGCATCCTTTCCACTTTTGTTTGCAATTTATAGCACTGGGTGAGAAGCACATCAGGGTAAAACAAAATATCCTAAAATGGTGCCGCAAAGGTCAATGCCTCAACAAATTAAGGCAAACAGTCCTGTATCCAGTACAGCACAACAGTCAGGGGGAGAAAAAAGCTGGATCATAAAAGATTTAAATTGAATTGAGATTTTGCAGGCTACAGCAGTAAGTTACAGACACATGAATCAAGCCACATTCACAGTCTCATGGACAATTACAGTACTCAGAGTGCAAAGGAGAAGCTGCTTGAATAATAAAAAAGAAATTATCATGGGCGGATGCCTACCCTGCCTACCCCTTGGCCCGGCCCTGCCCAAAGGCCAAATAAATAGCAGTAGTACACAGCATCTTACAGCAAATACAACAAATTGATAGTACCTTCCTTTGTCAAAGTTCCTAAGTGAATGAAACAGAGACTAAAATCCCTTCACTGTTTAAAAAGCAATATAAGTGCTGCCTTTACTTTTTTGATAGCACACCAGGGCTACTGTATTTGACAGATAATGCACCATAACTCAAATATTCATATGTATACACAGGTAAATGCAAACATTTGAACATCCTTTGCCAGTATGTTTTCACGTGTCACAATTACTATTTTTTTTTTTTTTTTTGCTCCTATGTTTAAAAGGTCATGAAAGAAAATAGTGTGCATTAACTTAAGCAAATACAATAAAAACAGTAGGAAACAGGAGAGGGGTTATTTATCAAAGTTATGTGCATTTTTTTAACTTTAATAAATTCAAATGTACTCACTGGAATGGGAGGTTATTTAGGAAAATACTCAACATCTAACATTCGATCAAATAGGAACGACAATGAAAATTCAAATCAAATTCGAATAGAGTTTGCCTGAATGTCAGGAAGGAAAATGGTCCAGCGGACCTCTGCCATTGACTTGTAAATTAACCTCAGCCGTTTTTATGCTGTGGCGGTTCTGGGCTCTCTGTCTAAAGCCAATTAATTGAGAAACTTTTTCTTTTTCTGGCTGTTCAGTGCAGAGAAAAACAGGACTTTCCAGTACAAATGAGGGGCTGCGAGTTTAACTGTCAAAAGAGGGACTGTCCCTCTAAAAACGGGACAGTTGGGAGGTATGCCAGGTGATTTGCCAACCCCAGCAAAATGAATTCTGTCCCATTAAAATACAGGTTTCTAATGTACAGCATTTGTGCAAGTGGAGGTGCAATGATACCACTGACAAACTGATGAAAGTGTAAAATTCCGTCAGCCAGCCCCCCTCCCAAGCATGCTGCCGGATCTGCTGTGAAACATATGACACGCGAATATCTCAGCTCGTTCTAAGTGCGTTACTGCAAGCGGATGAATCACTAAGGTCCGCTCCAGGTGCCAAGGTCACATTAAGCTGCCAGTGGCAACCTGAGTTGAATTGGAAATGCCAACACCTCAAAGAAAAGTGACAGCTTGTATAAAGCTTGGACTTGTGATATGTAATCTAAAGAGCCTGTGCATTCCCTTTGAATTATCTGCCTGGTTACAAGCATTGCTACTTCATGTATCTGTTCTCATACTTAATTTAGCCTAGGAGGTAGGTCATGTACTATTATTTGTTCCACAATGAAATGCCAAGATTCTGTGTGTCTGTGCTTGTCTACAGGGCTATACTGCAGGAATTGTAGAATGTATAGGCACATTAATTGAGCTCTTGAGTCTCAGAAACCCTTGACCTTTCTATTATATCTAATAAAGGAATGTGTTTTATATACGTTTAAAGGGAAATGCCACACAAAAATTGAAAAGTAAACACAATTTCAAGCAACACATCAGTTAAAAAATATGCAAACTTTTCATTATTTTTAATGATTTGGAACAGTTCCCTAAGCTTAGCCTACTTAGGGAACTAGCTACTCTTCTGAGCTGGCTGACTAGTTACTTTGTATCAGCAGTCATCTGTCCTTAGCCTGCATCCAAACCCCAAACATCACAGTGCAATGCATTGTGGGTTATGTAGTTCCCGCACGCTGTCTGTAAGCTGTGGAGAAGTTGTTACAATTTGTAACACTAGTGATTAGTCGCGCCTTCCCAGCCAGGATTTCAAATGATGCAGAAAGAGAACTGTTGGATTCCAACATAGAAAATGCCATTTATTCATACAGGTAACTGCGGTGGGTATACAGTATTAGAGGTTTCTGTGTTGTGTGGTTTGGAAGTCAGAGTTCCCCTTTAAGCACAATAGTTTGTTTCCTTGCACAGATAAAAATGACACTTTTATTTCAGAATCTATGCCATAGTATAAAAATAAGCTTCTGTGTAGCCGTGGGGGCAGCCATCAAAGGTGAAATAAGGGTAAAAGGCACAGGTTAGATAGCAGATAACGGATAAACTCTGTAAAATACAATGGGTTTTGTTTTGCATAAGAAGATAAACAAAGGTCAACTATCATTTATGGTTCTCTACATGATTATATAATCTTTCTCATATTAAATATGATGTTTGGAAATATAAACACTGATGCTCACCTTAATCTGTTCATGCTGGGTTATACATCATAAAGGGATAAAGCATTCTGGTAGCTATAGTCCAAAAACCTCAAGGTTGTATCCTTTAAGCAATATTGCTGGATAAAACGTTTCTCTCCATGGCATGCAGTTGCAGACATGCTGAAATGCTAACAGAATCCCCCAATAAGAACCCCAGCTGAGCTGAGTAAATCTGGCTCTGAATTCTCTCTGCAACTAAAGAGAAGAGTTCTATCAGAAGAAAACTCAACAACAGTATGACTTCTCTTCTTCCAGAACAGAAAATACGCTGTTTAAATCGAAAATGTCACTAAATATTTACAGCCAGAAAACTATGCATAACGGAAACACCCTTCCGTTACCTTTAGAGTGTTCCCTCAATAAAGCGCTGAATATTCTTCCAGGTTTAGCTATAATTGGGCCTTGATTGCATCTGCATTCTGCTCCATACTTCCTTACACAAAGCTGTTTCTTTACTCTACACATTAGCTTGTCTGAATATCCTCATGTTCCAGTTTAGGAAGATGCCTGGAATATTGTGCACTAGTAACAGACGGATGCTTTATCAAATTACCAAAAAAGGGGTGTTTGCCCAGGGCCCACCAGGACAGTGGACCCTATATCAGTCCTATAAACTGTAAGAAATGGGAGCAGATTAGACAGATTTTTAAAAGAACAAATATTATGGGCTTGTAAAATACTTGTGGGTGTTCTAGTAAGTCAGTTACTTTGATTTTATACCAGGTGGACCTGTTCTATCCATTTCCAGAAATAGCATTACTATTATGTGTTTGCTATGTAGGGACAGTAAATCTCAAACAAACCTGTTATCCACAAAGCCCCAAATTACGGGAAGGTCATTTCACATAGACTCCATTTAACCCAAACAATCAACATTTAAATAATATTTGCCTTCTCTCTGTAGTGCATTGTATTTGATCCAAACCAAGATATAATTATTTATTTAATGTTTAAATTATTTTCTAGTAAACTTTAGGTATGAAGATCCAAATTACAAATAGATCCAGTATACAGAAAACTCCAGATCCTCGGCATTCTGAATGGCAGGTCCTATCCCTGTATTAAAGGACATTAGGGAGCATAACATTTTTAAATCTGTATCCTGTAGCACCAATAGGGTTGCCACACGGCCAGTAAACCACCTGCCAAGGCTGGGGCCGGTATTACAAATTTACCTGCAATGTAGTTCAAAAAAGCCATTGGCCCTCCCCCAATTCACTTGGAACTTACCTTTTTTTATGGCCTTCTACCCATTGCGCTGACCCCGTCCCTTTTTTGCGTCATGGAATGCCCCTTTTGTTCCCACCCCCACCGGCTGGTAAAAACTTTCAGAAAAGGTGGCAACCCTAAGCACCAACACAAGCAACTCAATTGCACCTAGTAAATTGGAAACTGACTGTTTTTTTGGAAGGCAAGTGCATCTGGTCCCTAAGGACCCTTCCACACAAGCATTCTGAAATGTGCTCTTCCTTTCAATTCAATCAACTGCAGAGAAGAGCAGGCCCAGACGCACAGGGCCAAATTTACCTAGCAGGTGCCCATAGGCCCGCTGTCATTTGTCGCTCAAATTTTCATCATCAGAACAGAGCAATGGGAATTAGCACACAGGAAATTTCTGAACTAATCTGAGTGTGGTTGGGCAGCATGCCAGCCCCTAAAATCCTGCTGCCCTAGGCCTGGGCCTAGGTGGCCTCTCCACAAATCCGGGCCTGCAGACACACTTAATTCTTCTATATGGTCCCAGCCTCAAGATGATGCAAGTAAGCGATTAACTCAGGTGGAACATAGCATGTTAAATTCCACCTGCATTCACACTTTGCTTCCTGCTCCACCTTTAGCATGTATGGGTGCAGGTCCTTGTGCTCCAAAATGTGGATACCTGCTGAATCTATATGAATAAAGAGCTGTCTGTGTTACTTCAATGTTTCACTATTTCCATATTTTAATAAAAACACATACTGTACTGGTTTTCCAATCTAGGGCAATAGTTCCCTGATGATAGCTTTTTATAGGGTGCAAACAGATGTGGGTGTTTCACAGTTGCCTTGAGATTTGGGGTGAATAATGATTTGCTATTCTGAATGCACCTGGAATTATACAGCGGAAAATGTTACAGCAACTGTTTTAATATATTTAATAAGCTAGAAGTCCTAAATAAATAATGATCCACAAATGGGAACCTTAAACCAAAGAAGTTGGTTGTACCTTGAACCTGGACTTTAACCCTAAAGCTTCCTTGGTCCTGACAATTCACACTGGGAGCCAATACACCCCCTGACAATAGAACACAGTTGTGCATTAGGACTGGAGGCCATCATATCTGTCTGTGTTACTCCCTGTTCTAGAGTCCTGCAGGGAGCCCATGGTGGGAGATGAGGCTGAGGGGTCATGGCTCTCTAATGTGAACTAGAATACCTTCAACACAAAAGTTAAGAACCTACTGACCTTATGCAGACTATGGTGTAGTTAGCCCTAGTTGTTAAGAGGAGTTGGGAAAGGGAAAAAACCCCTCTAGGCGAACGGATGCTTGAACAACACTCTAAACAATCGATATACCAGCTAAAATAGTGGTCCCCAACCTTTTTTCCCACAGGGACCAGTGTAAAGCCAGAATATTTTGCAAGGACCGGGGGTGGGGGGGGGATCAACTGCACGCTTTGCATCAAATTTGGTTGCTCTAGCGTAAATGCTGCGTCAAATTTATTAATCAAATGCGGACTCAGCGACCCAGATCAAGTATGCCATGGCCTGGTGGTCGGGGACCCCTGAGCTAAATTACTAAACAAAATATTAAGTAAATGTATCTAGCTTAAATGCTCTGTAACAGAAACTCCATTACTTTTATAGCATGTGTCTTGTTTTATATTTGATAAAACAAGCTGTGGCTATCAAACATTTTCTGCCCCATATAAACTGCCCACACTTATGCAAATGCTATAACACATATTTAAACACAATCCTGCTTGTAACAAGATCATTACATCTGTATTTAGCTATATGTTGGGACTTTACATGGTAATTAAGAGAATCTTGGACTGTTGCAGCCATTCTCCCTGCAGCCATTCCTATGGTATTCTTTAACTATGGCCCAGTGTAATTATATTTCTCCTGAATGTCAAACAATTAAATTGCCATAAAGCAATTTGTCAAGTGAACGGTCCGTTGGACTTGAAAATTGTCATACCAGAATAAATTATGGAGACAAAAATGCAGTGTAATACAGAGAAAAACACCCTGTAGCAATAAAGCCACAAACTTCATGTACTTGACTGAGCTAGCGTTAACAGAATGCCGTTCTGGTTTAGATAACTGTTACATTTATTTCCTTCATCCAATTATTGCAAGAGTAAAACCAATGCTAGTGATATACTTTAATGTCCCAGCTATTGGAACTAATGGAACTGATCTGATTGTTTGGCTGAACAATCAAATCATTATTGGGGCATATATATATATATATACACACACACACACACACATATATATATATATATATATTCAGTCCTTGTGAGGTTGATAATTGAATTACAAGGATACACTTCCTTCCCCTAATGTTTGTTGTGACAGTTTGGTTAACAGAAGGGATTATGTGTGAACTGGTAATCTAATTATCTACATTGCAAACAGCAAAGCAATAACTTCTCAGTTATCCCTGTTTAACTTAAGAAATAACAAAAAAAAGTTAAAACAACAGACAAAAACTATGTTGATTACAAGACCTATTCATTGCACTTAGGGTCAGGGCACATTAGCAGATTCGGGGAGATTAGTCGCCCCAGCGACAAATATCTTCTTCAGGGTGATTATCTCACTCGAACTGCCTTTCTCTTCCTTCCCGTCGGCTTGAATGTAAAATCACTAGTGATATGGCACTAGCAGCAATTCGTTTTCCAAAGTCACCAGAAGTTTCCTCATGCGGTAACTTCAGTCGGCTTTGGAAACCGAAGTGCTGCGAGTGCCATCCCGTTGGTGACTTTTAATTCAAGCCAGCTGGAAAGGTAAGGGGAGGCAGTTCAGGGAGATTGTCGCCCCGAAGAAGAGGCTATTAGTCGCCAGGCGACTAAATCTCCCCCTCGAATCTGCATGTGTGCCCCCACCTTCATACTAAACAAAGGGGTGTACTGTATCTTTATAAACTGTCATAATAACTGCATCCCAGCCCCAGTCGCTGCTGAATTTCAACTTGAGCATTCAGAAGGTAAAATCTAAATTGTCAATCTTGGCCCTGTCAGCACCAGTATATGCATTTATATAAACGTATAAAAGCTACAGGAACATGACAGTCAAGCAAGTATTTCAATTTAAATCCTACCACACTTTCCCCAGTACAAACTGTCATGTTTTTCATTATCAAAATTCTGAACAGAGAAGATTACTACACTTGGCAGAGTAGCTGAACCTCTGCTCCAAACAGACATTGCTAAAACACAAACAGGCTTTCACTGTCTACTGAAAAGAAAGAATTTTGAATAGTAGAGAGGCTGCTGCTTTTCACTCTGGCAGACAGATAATTTGTCTTGCCTTGTATTGCCTCCTTGTACCAATCTTCTGCCAGCTGTTTTTATTTTGTCATTTTTTTTAAATGAGTATTTCCATACAATTTAATTTCCAAGCTTGCTTCCTTCCCAAGACAGGTCATCTCTGCCCATATCTATAGTAATGGCACATTATATAACTCACTTCTAACTGTAAGTGCAGTGCACAAAGTGCAAATTCGGATCAAGTTGCCATGTTA
>CM044434.1:38773965-38791743 GCA_024363595.1 Xenopus borealis | reverse complement strand
TGGAGTCAGATTTAAACAGATAAAGTGGGATTCTATTTGGAGGGTTTCTGGAGGATTTCTTTGCTGCAGCCACTGGTTCTGGAGAGTTGGAGAAAGTTTGTATTACACAATACAAAAACTATAGTACACAGTAGATTACATGACAATGCCCCAATACAGTCTGTATATTCTGATTACTAACCAATCTTGCTGTATCGGCTTCTATGGCAGATATTAGTTGACTTGTGTTGTTTTGATCATATATGACAATCCCTAAGCAGCCCAGGCCACACTGAGCATGTGTATGTAGTCTAGTCTTGCAAAGATGTATAACAAAGTTACAAGATGACAGCCTCCTGTGGCCAACTTTGAAAGCATAATCATTTTGTTTAATTAGGCTTGTGGTGCAGTAAGTTCATGTATATGTTTAAAATACAGCATTTCTACCATTATTCTATTTTAGGCTGTAGTTTCCCTTTAAAATCTGCAAATACATAAACATGGCTGTGACTTTTCTGGACTTACCAGGCTTGTGGATTCTGTTTCACAATGCCTTGTCTTTTGCACTGAGAGTGAGGGCTCAGATGGTAAGTTAGCTGCCTGCATACTTTTTCCATGGCTCCAAGAGAATCCCCTTCCTGCAACAAAAACAACAGGTAGGTTCAGATTTGCTATTAACCCTGTCACTGTACTGTAATATTTATTTTTGTTTTCAGTGGAACTATTGAAACTGGCCTTAGACCATTATTTTAGCCTCCCCAATCTTTACAGTCGGCATTAAGACTGATTAATGCAAGACTAACTCTGCCTTACATGTAGGCTTGCAATTAGTATGGTTTTAAACTAGCCAGCTTGGGCCATATATATTCAACTCTCAGGTTACACTCTCCAAATACTTTTAGCACAGGATGTAATGTTTTAAGGTTGTTTCCACATTGTGTTGTACAGATTTCATTTTCGACTAAAGGGACACATTTTCCATTTTGTTCCAAAAAGGAATAGAATAAGTGGCAGGCTCTTCTGGATTGCTTCTGCTTGTTGAAAATCATCAGCAGTTTCTGAAGATAATTTCTCTGAAGTGCTTTGAAGGTCATAATCATCTCTAATGATAAACTCAAGAGCTGATTATGAAGGGGAGTCACTCTCTGATTGTTAATCAGGTCTCCTCCCTGGTATCATTTTCTTCTGCTTAAACAACTCTTTCTTATGTGGCCCTTTCCACTTACTGACACAGGTTATACTTTCCTTCAGATTCTGTTATTACCCCTATCTCTCACCATACACAGGTATGGGACCAGTTATCCAGAATACTCAGGACCTGTGGCTTCAGTAATTTCACTAACATACCTTAAATCTACTAGAAAATCGTGTAAATATTAAATTAACCCAATTCCTTGGTTTTGCTTCCAATAAGGATTAATTACTTAGATGGGATCTGGTACAAGGTACTGTTTTATTATACAGAGAAAAAAGAAATACATTTTTACAAATTTGGATAAAATGGTGTCTATGAGAGATGGACGTTTCATATTTCTAAGCTTTCTGGAAAACAGGTTTCTTCATCAAACTTATCAAAACTATTTATATATATTCAAGCAAAAAAAACAAGATCATAAAAACCTCCTCTCAAACATCTGCCATATTTTTCTGATAATCTAAAAATAATTACCCAAACTCAAGAAAATAGTAAACATATAAGTGTTCCACTTAACATAAGGGAAATAATTAAAAAACAACAAGCTTCTTATTGCAGTGTTGGGTTCTCTTAAACTGGTATTGAAAGCAATCCACACAGAGCATCCTTGAACAGATGAGGCTTTGCAATTGTTTATGGAGAACAATCACGCCTACCTCTGTGCCATGGAAGCAATACATGTAAAATATAAAATCATATATGAACAGTATATACTGTAATATTATATCTGTGTAAACATATACTAAATTGCTGGAAAATAGAAATTCAGGGCAAAGTGAAACTAAGGCAGACGGGTAGATTCGGGGAGATTTAGTCGTCTGGCGACTAATCGCCTCTTCTGCAGGGTTGAAACTTCAGGCGATTTTGGAAATCGAAGCACCGCAAGTGCATTGCACTATATAGGTAGATTAGTAGCCCAGCGACAAATCTCTTCTTCTTCGGGCAACTAATCTTCCCCTAAGCTTCCTTCCCATTTTTCCGAAGTCGCCTCTCGAGGATACTTCGGGCGACTTCAGAAAATTGCTGGCAATTTACATTCTAGCCAGTGGGAAGGCAGTTCCGGAAGATTAGTCGCCCGAAGAAGAAGCGATTTGTCCCTAGGCAACTAATCTCCCCAAATAGCAGTGTGTGCCAAAACACCAGGGACAACAGGGAAATTGTAGATACTACATGTCAGGTCCTTGCAAGGCCGATAATTAGATTACCAGCATATAATCCCTCCATTCAGCATTTGTTATGTTAGCAGGAGTCCTCTATGGAGGACTATTATCTGTGAACTGGTAATCTAATTATCTATCTTGCAAGGACAAAACATGAGTGTCTTCAGTTTCCCTGTTAAGCTGAAGTAATAACAGAACCCAGAACAGAACATTGAACTCATGTTAAAAATGGGTGTACTGTCCCTTTACCCTGTGCCCATAGCACCTTATTTAGGACACATTAACATTGTGCACTGATAGGTATAATGATGTGACTGTGGCCACTGGCGAATTATATTCAATACTAACTTTATAGAGACTAAATTTATAGAGAATAACATGAGAGAAAGCCATAAAAAACAGCTACATTTCCCAAGGACATGTTTTTCGTTAAACTATAAATTATACAGTAAACAAGATTTCTTAGCCACAGGCAATGCTTCATTGTTCATATCCATCCCACCGTGTTTGCTTAGTCGGCGATTTTCAGTCTCCTGTTACCTCATCCTTTCAATATATTGTCAATACAAGTCTGTAATTAGGCTTTAAGTCTCTTTTCCAGAGTCATTAATAAGAACTGAGATTGCAAGAAGTTGCACTGTGGTCAATATTTAGTGATATATAGATTTCCACAGCAACTAATTACTCCTGTGAAGAATGACATGCTGGTCATTATGCAATTATATTGCTTACTAATTATAATAAACTGAGGAAGGGACAGGGAGCAGTTGATGGCTTATATATTTGTATGTACAGTATGTATAATATTTAGTATCATTGTAACAGAAAACAAAAATTATAGAGTCCTGCTCATTTCCCAGCATAGCACTATTTAGTGTTAATAGTCCACAAGAACATGGAGTACATCCTAATTATAAGGTCTTCATAAGCCAGGCAAGAGTTCTATGACTACTCCCAGCACCTCTCTGTGTTTGAAAGTTGTTGTTGAATGATGGGAGCTACAGTTTCCAACACCTGGAGATTTGATTCTGGGTTTTTTATCCCAACAAAATAATATGGTAAAGTAGTATGTTAACTCAACTAGTATGGTAAAGCAATATGATGAGCACTGTATTCATGTGGTGTCCTTCCCACACACAAGAACAAGGCTGGTCAACTGGAGGCCTGAAGGCCAAATGTGATCCACATATGGCCTCCACCATGCCCAAGTTCTTCATAGACTTCTTTGAATGAAATCAGTGTTTTATATTAAAGGAGAACTAAACCCTAAAAATTAATAGGGCCATGTTTTATATACTGAACTTATTGTACCAGCCTAAAGTTTCAGCCTGTCAATAGCAGCAATGATCCAGGACTTCAAACTTGTCACAGGGGGTCAACATCTTGGAAAGTGTCTGGACACTCACATGCTCAGTGGGCTCTTAGCAGCTTTCGAGAAGCTAAGCTTAGGAGTTGTCACTAATTATCCTGCAGAAAATTAGATTGATATGTCATATAAGCTGATACTACAGGGCTGATTAAATTCTGACTCTAGTTGCACTGGTTTCTGTGTTGCCATGTAGTAATTATCTGTATTAATTACTAATCAACCTTATATTGTGACATTTATATGTATATTGTGAGTGGGTCCCTAAGCTCAGTAAGTGACAGCAGCACAGAACATGTGAATCAGTGAATCAGCAGAAAAGAAGATGGGGAGCTACTGGGGCATCTTTGGAGACATAGATCTTTACTGTGATTGACTTGGGCTGGTACAGAAGCCCAAAACATAATGTACAACATTTGTATCCTGCTTCTTTAGTTTAATTTTCCTTGTCCTTTAAATTCAGCTTTAAGGTGATAGCCTTGGATGCCTGTACGGTAAAAGTAATCCTTTTTCCTTTGCTGTTGAATGGTTTCCAGTTAAATCGGGCAGCAGATGGGTGGGTAGGGGGCAGCATGACGGCACATCTGCTGACATCATGCATAGGAACTCACATGTCCAGTGACATGGGCACTATCATTTGTGAATACTGGGGGTGGCAACATTTTAGGCACCCCCCAACAATTATAATCATTTACCCGAAACCTCGGGCCGGTGCTGTGTCTACTGAAAAGTGCACCTGCCCCAGTTACTACTGCAAGAGCTCCACATAACCACCTTCCTCTAGATCTGTTTCTGCATTCCTGTCCAGATGCACATCCAAAGTAAAATGGGGAACATCTGAAACAGACTCTGCCTACAATACTAGTGACATATGAAAGGGATGAACCATTTCCATTAATAGCATTTTCACCTCTTATCATATAAAAGTATGGGACTTATTATCCAAATGCTCAGGACCTGGGGTTTTCCAGATAACGGGTCTTTCCATCATTTGGATCTTCGTACCTTAAGACTACTAGAAAATCATGTAAATATTAAATAAACCCAGTAGGCTGGTTCTGCTTCCAATGAGGATGAATTATGTCTTAGTTTGGATCAGGTACAAGGTACTGTTTTACTATTACAGAGGAAAAGGTAATACTTTTTGTCAATTTGGATTATTTGATTATAATGGAGTCTATGGGAGACGGCCTTTCTGGATAATGGATCCCATACCTGTATATGTAGATATGCACTTAGTAAACAACTGCTACTGTATCGTATACATTAAGTTAATCAATATAACACCATGAACTAGCTAGACATATCTAAAGCGCTATACCTACCTAGCACAATTTCATTTTTCTCAGCACACAAAAAGCCATCGTATCACCCTGTTCCCCTCCTTAATGACAGGCACACACCTTGCTGACACCTGCAGAATAACTGTCTCTTGCCAGACACAGCACAGTCACAGGCCGAAGTTAAAATTAAACTGAGAAATCAGAATCTCTGAGTCACTGCGGAAGCTGGAGACACAGATAAAATAAATTACAGTTCTCTATTCATGCTGTGTGTTAACTATATGATTAACCCTTTCTGCACTTCCCTAGATGTTCAACAGCGACTGATTCTGCTAGTGAAAGAGCAACATCTGCAGTAGAATAATTAATACAATTTCCTCCTAATATAGTAATTACAGGAATGGCATCTATTATCTGGAAATTACAGGATGGTCATCTTGCATAGAGTCCATTTTACGCAAATAATTCTGAATTTAAAAGACGACTTCCTTTTTTCTCTATACAGGTATGGGATCCAAAATCTGGAAACTCGTTATCCAGAAAACCACAAATTACAGGAGGCCCTCTCTCTTAGAATTTGAAACAAATACATTATTAAAAATAATTACTTTTTCCCTGTAATAATAAAACAGTACTTTCTACTTGATCCCAGTTTATTGGAAGCAAAATAATCCTGCTGGCTTTAATGAATGCTTAAATATTTTTTTTCAGTAGACTTAGGGCATGGAGATCAATATTACTGAAGGATCCCTTATCTGGGATATATATTAGAGATCCAAATTATGGAAATAATACTTAACCAGAAAACCCCAGGTCCCAAGCCTTCTGGATAATTGATCATATACCTATAAAATGTGATAAATACATAATACTAAACAAAGCAATGGATTACACAGCTGACTCAAGACAATAATAAGAGACACTGGTCTGTGGGATTTGCTCAGCACAAATTCTTTCCTCCGTAGTCCAAATATTGCTACATTTCACTCCTATACCCCATACATGGTGGTTGTATAGAAGTCCAGTAAACTCAGCTATTACTACCTACTCTACCACAAAAAGGTAGGTGCCTCATGACACAGTTAGGATGAATTGGAAGTTATCAAATTTAGTTTTAAGCACCTCTCAAGGCTGAAACATGTGACTAGTTATCTGTCTAGACTTGAGTTGTGGTGGCAAATTTAAAATAATGTGGAATAACTGTTTGGTATCCTCTAAAATAATACAAACCAAACCTATGAACGGATACAATTGCATATGGTCTTATGTCATTCAGATCATGTTGGATATACTGATCAGAATTTTCACCTGGGAACTGACCCCCAGCACCTAAATCTTTAAGTATTAAATATATTTTTTATGTAGGAGAATTAAACGCAGGGATTTTTAACCTATTTAACTTGAAATGTATTTCTCAAAGTACAAGTTTAATTTGAACTTATTGACTAGGGATCCATTATGCTACATATACTGTATATAAAATTGTCACACTGAAATCACTTCCCTCAAATTGAATTTTCTGAGCTAAAATGTTTCCTTATGTTTTTTGAGTGCACCAGAACAGGACTGTATAGTATACTATATAGGACACACACACACACACACAGGTATGAGACCTGTTTGGAACCTGGGGTTTTCTGGATAAAGGGGTTTTCTGTAATTTGGAGTCTTTATGTTAACTCTTCATACCTTAAAGCTGGCCGTACATGGGCAGATAAAACTGTCAATATCGGTAGTTTAGACCAATTTGAAAGCTTATTTGCCTGTGGGGGGTTTCCAATGGGTCTTCCAGATCGATATCTGGCCACGATATCAATTGGGAAGGTTTGACTTTAACCAGACCAACCCATCGGAGCCCATCTATCGAAATGGTTTCATTATCTTCCGACCGACCCATTGGAACCCCTTGGCGTCATCGTAATCCGATCCTTCGACTATATGGCTGAACATTTGGATTACCCCCCGGTATATACTAAAACATTTTTAAACATTAAACCCAATAGGCTGGTTCCAGTAATTATAATTATATCTAAAGATGGCCATAGACGCAAACAACCGCTTGTTTGGCGACATTGCCAAACAAGCGGATCTTTCTCCGATATGCCACTAATGGCATGGCTATATGGGGGGTAATTCCGAACATTCAGCCATATGGTTGAACAATCGGATTACGATGACGGCAAGGGGCTCCGATGGGTCAGTCCGGAAGAAAATTAAACCTTTTCCGATCGATATCGTTGCCACATATCGATCAGGAAGAGCCATCGGAAGCCCCCATACACGGGCAGATAAACTGTCAAATTGGAAACGACCGATATCGGAAGCTTTATCTGACCATGTTGTATGGTCACCTTTAGTTTGGATAAAGTACAAGCTACTGTTTTGTTATTACAGAGAAAAGGAAATCATTAAAAAAAAATTGGATTATCGCGTTAATAGTAATGGAGTCTATGAGAGATCACCTTTTCATAATGAGAATAAATAGGTTTGTTTTTTCAAAAGACAAAAAAAAAGAGAAAAAGTGCTCCCCAGAGACTATTTCTTAAGTATAGGTAACAATTAAACTGATCTTCCTCCCACCATATGAGTAGTTATCAAACTTTGGGGATCTAATTTAATGAATTGGTGCAAAATCATTCACCATGTATGATAAATTACCTAATTAAAACATCTAATGATATAGTATAAATTACAAAGTGCAGTGCATAACTGATTATAATTAAAATAAGTTATACCAAATGGTAACTTTGGATATACTTAAGAAATAGGCTCTGGGGGGGTGCTTTTTCTCTTTTTTTCTTCTTTGGAAAAAACAAAACTAATTATTCTAATTAATTATTTCTGACTTATGTCAGACCTCTTTTGAGACTAAAATTCCCCATAGACGGGACGATTCTTCTTTGGTGGACGACCGATTTTAGTGCAGTCCGACCAATCCGTCAAATTATCATGCGGTTAGTGGGATTCGAACGATTGTACATCGTACAATTTTTTGTCCGACATCTATCAGACAATTGATCAGCCAGGTTAAAAAATCTTTATCGCTCCCAGTGCAATTTGTCTATGTTTGCAGGGCCAGCAGGCAGCGACCCTTCAGTTTTGATAGACAATTCATACAATTGTACAATCGTTTTGAGATAAATGATGATCGATCTTTTAAAAATATTTACATCTATGGCCAGCTTAAGGAGATTCAAGTATAATAGATCAATCAAGGGTACTATTTTTGTTTTTTTATCGCCTTTTCATAATTCAGAGCTTTCTGGATAATTGCCATTGCACTTACAGCTGAGTTCTGCAAAAGTTTGTGAAATTAACAGACAATATAAAAAGGGCAGTACTGTCATTTTACGACAATAGGTCCCATTTTAAAGATTTGTATCCTGAAATAAGAGTTTTTATATTATGAATTAACTTATTTCGGTATGCTATCAACAAGTCAGAAGCACGGGCAACAGAAGCAGATGGTTTCTATTTATATGAGACTTTCTGCATCTTTAAAATGTTACAGAGCAGGGAAAATGGTAAATTGCTGTGGCAGCGCTGCTTTGTTCTTCCAGCGAAAACTGATTATATGCTATACTTATCATGGGGGTAATATCTAATCAATTTCTCTTCTATTATCCACAGAGATGAGCTAAGTTTTAGAAAATGAATTTCGCAATCCATCAGCCTGAGAAACGGATTTGCCGCATAGCTCAGAAAATGAAGAATTCAATTTGAGGGAAGTGATTTCAGTGGGACAATTTTAGATACAGTATATGTAGCATAATGGATTCCTAGTTGATAAGTCCAAATTAAACTAGTGCTTTGAGAAATATATTTCAAGTTAAATAAATGAAAAATCCCTGTGTTTAATTCTCCTTCATAAAATACTTTTTAATGCTTAAAGATTTAAGTGCCGGTGGTCAGCTCCCAGATCAAAATGTTGATCTGAGATGTAGACTCTACATTGCTGGCATTATGGCTTATGTGGGCATGGGTCAGTAAGTATAATTATATTTGGAACTCTTTTTTTTTTTTACCTTAGTCTAAAACATTCCCTTTAAGGCTGCAACCTTTCGGAGCAGGGAACACCCGGGCAGGGAGAGAGGGGATGACGCCCTTACAAAAACCAGGCTGCCCAGGCGGCAACTCTAAACTCATCTTTAGCCCAGACTTCTGGGGATTATGCAATTAAAGGCACTAAGTTTGCCCATGGGCAGTAACTCATAGCAACCAATCAGCAGATTGAATTTACCAGTCATCTGTTTAAAAGCAAACATCTTATTGGTTACTGCTATTGGGCAAACTCAGAGCCTTATATTACATGTGAGGGGTTAGCCCTTCAACTCCAGCAAAAGAAGAAGCAGGGCATGTATTACTATTTTTTATATTAGGACCAATTTGCCATTTTTGTCAAAAAAGCTTATATCATGTCTAGTAGCACACAGTTACCAATGAGATGTTTGTTTTGACACAGGTGAACAATACATGCTTACTGCTGATTGGTTACTTGGCCTCATGCAAACTGTGACTCTTATTACACGCTGGATCCAACAAACACATTTCATATATGTCAGGTTATGCTTTGAGGTACAGAACTCAGCCTTGCTGGTGGGCTGTATCAAGCATTTACAGCAGTTAGAAGAGGATAACAAAGATCCCAAAACACATAGGGACACACCCTTGGGAGCAGAATCCATTTTACCTTTGGGCACGATTGGACTAGGGTTATTATCCTACCACTTTAAAGTAGGACACATTGAATATATATAATGGAAGATGCATGACTACTTACAAATCCTTGAAACATGCATCCAACTTGCTTACTTTAAAGAGGTGATAGGGTAACCCTATACTGGTCTCAAAGAGGCAAAGAACATACAGGGGCCATAAGCCTTTACATTCATTGTCACAGCAGGTATGTAGAAAGAGAAAGTCTAACTTCGTTATACTATATATGCCAAACTATTGTAGCTATGATATATGCCATATATATATATAAATATATATACACATTCCATGGAAAGACAATGATCTGATTTAGAAACAAGCATTATGTAATCATGTGCAGTAAATTAATGAAATACAGTCCACTTTGCCTCCCTCTCATATATATATATATATATATATTTATTTATTCAGTACCGTGTAGCACAGCACAGTGTTGCAGCAGATTGAATTGCTACAACAATGTCTGTGCAGGGGAGTAACATATTATATATTATATATAAGTATATTATTAAAGCCACTCTTTCCCTTTATTCTAGTGAAGCTCTCAAAGAGTTATTATAAACCCACTCAATAAATAACCCTAGGAATTCACACAAAGTAATAAGACATGTTGAACTGACACCAAACTAAAGGTGGTCATACACAGGCAGATTAAGTCCTTTAGACCAATTTGGCAGCTTATCTGCCCATGTATGGGGGCTTCCGATGGGTCTTCCCAATCGATATCTGCCCTCATTGTAATCCGATCATTCGGCCCTAGGTCCGATTGTTTGGATTACCCAATATAGCCCTGTCGTTATTAGTCATATAATGCAGTAGCTGTTGTTAGCTGTTCACATCGTCTTTTAGAAGGGCCAAACAAATGAATTCCATTACATTGCATTTTGAATTATATCATAATACAAAACACATTTATTGCTGAGGTACAAAGTAAGACTTTTTACATACTCTGCACCACCACACCACTGCTAAAGCCAATAAGAGGCCTAAATAAATGTAGTTGGAAAGTTATAAAACTGCTTAAAGGTAAAGTACACCTTTACATTAAGTTTTACTATGTTATAGATTACTTAGAAGTAACTTGACAGTTGGTATTTATTTATTTTGCATCTTTTTAAGCTAAAAAAAACTGCCTCCAGCAACCAAATAAAACTGTGATTGTGAGGCTGTTTTTATAATTATTCTTTTTTTTATTATTTAATTTTCCTTTTCAGGCTTCATTCCTCTACAATCCATTTTGATGTCAAACCCCTGGCTTAAGTAAATAACCCCAATAATCGAAACAACAATTTCATTTCCAAGCCTGAGAACCACATAACAAAAAAATGCTAAACATTTGAAAACCACAAAAAAAAATCCAATTGACTTATTTGCGTATACACCTTACTAAAAGCATACTGTTGAGTGAGCAAACACTTTAAAAATAAAGGAGGGGGAAAAAAGGAGAAAATGCTATAAGATGCAGTCTCAAGTGCCCCAAAGGCCTGGACTTAGACAGTAACCTGTTAGAAAACTGACATTTTTGACAGCACTTTGAAATACAGTATATCTGACAGATACTAACATGGCAAGGAAATAAGATAAGTTACAATAATATTTTCCCCTTTATGTTACTAGGTAAGAAGCAATGAAAGTATACAATATCTTTTCATTTTCCACTAAGCAGGATACAATTAATTACAGCGAAAGTTGATAATTACTGTAATCCAAAAAAGAACATCCTATGAGAGGCATACAAGTTTCATTTGTGTACAAGAATTATCTATTAGATAGCTCACAAAATCATTTTATTGGATTCATGTGGAATGATCTCTAATACATCTGCTAGGAAAAGAAGCCCCCCATAAGATAGATTGGATATAACTGTCAATGATTATCTGACACTGACAACTGCTGAATGAAGAGAAGCAGATGCTGAGAGAGAGGAATAGTGAACCTGATTGTTTCAGAAATGGTACAGCATTTCTAATTAATTGTTTTTACAAAGTGTCTTATTTCAGCATGAGGAAGCTATTAGATTTTCATTTTCGCGATAGTTCCCTTTTAAGGGCTTTTGCTATACCCGGAACAATGTATATTGCATAAAACAATTCATATGTAAAACACTGCTTCATGTAAATAAACCATTTTCATAATAATATAAATTTTTTAGAATTATGTGCCATTGGGTAATCCTAAGAAAATTGCCATTTTAAAAAATAAGGGCCGCCCACTGACATCGTATGATTATGATTGTGGTGTACACAAACATACCAAACAAACTATACATGTTAGGTAACATGAGCCAATTAATGAACAAAGTTCCGTCTTTTACTTCCATACTTCTTCCTGTTACAGTTGTAACAGGAAGAGTTGAGTTGTATTATTTCTGGTCAGGTGATCTCTGAGGCAGCACAGATAGATTCACAAATGGTGGTTCAAGGCAAGAGATGTAAAAGGGCAATTAATTTAATTAAATATATATACCAGTTTGACAAGATTCTTTAATATGCCACTTAATATGATATAAACTGTCTGTTGCTTAAATATTCATTTTGGGGTAAGGTTTTTCTTTTAGCAGTGTAATTGTTTTGAAGCAGTCAAAGCATCAGTCTTGTTCAAAGTCCAAATGCACTTTGGGGTTTCTGCATGCTACATAGTTTGGTCATTTCTAAGGATATTGTGCATCAAACTCTTTTGAACACCCCTGGCATTCATATTTATGATGTTTCCCCTTAAACAAGTAGATGTCGGAAATATGATACTGTAAGGTGCAACCGTAAAGGAGATTTTCTCCAATCCCATCTACATTTAAAGAACTCAGGAACTCAGGATTAGAAAGACATTTATTTCATAAGTTATTCAGAATGTGTACTTTGCAAATATATGTCTAGATTTTCTAGATTTATATTAGCGCAAGGGGCTTTTACAACACAACACAAGAAAAGTGCTTTGTTTGTTTGTTGTTCAAGAAAATGTTGATCAACGATTTTTATTTGGGGGTCTCTACATGCCACATGTAAATACATGCATATTAGATATTAAACAGTTTAGAATACCCTGGTATTCATGCTTTAGATGGTTCACTTTTGTAATTAACAACAGATGGGAGATAAGGAGAAATAAGTAATAAGGAGATGCAGGAGAAAAATGTTTCCATAAAATCTTGAAAGTTTTGCTTTTTAGCAGTTTGGAGTAGAAAGACATATTAAGCCATTGTGAAAGAATTAGTCAGAAATGATGTACTTTCCAAATATATATGATCTTTCTATGTAATCTAAGGCACTGTAAAATGAATTCTGCTGGGGTGCTTTACAATGCACAATTATAGTGGTGTGGGGTTTTGAGCTACACATATCAGAAAATAGAATCCCATTCCATTAACACACACAAGAGATAATGTCATTTGGACGCGGGAGGAGAAACTTCAGAAAGCTCTTGGCAATCTGAAATCAATGTACAGAATCATCAGTGCTCAAATACTTTGATGTAAATTACAGTAGCATGTAAGAATTTCATTAGATGCACCAAAGTAGGTGTCTTTATCCGGGACAACAGGCCAGTAGCAAATGCCTCAGATGATATGACTGTCAGCCAGCAATGCTATAAACAAATTGAAAGAGATGATTGCAATAGTTTTTCAAGTTTTACCAGTTTATAATAAAGAAAGATGCTGAAAACAAGAAATCAGGCACTGGATATTAGCTGATGGAATTTTAGTTTGCGACTTGAAGGGAGGCCACACGTGACATAACTGTTCAGTGAGTTTGCAACAGATCCTCAGTATTCAGCTCAGATTTAAAAGCAACATTTATTACCTATGTGCCCCCCTCCTCTAGTATCTGATTAGTTACTGCCTGGTAACCAATCGGTGGTGGCCATAGATGCACAGATAATATCGTACAAAACAAATTTTCGTACAATATTCAGTGTGTATGGTGGGAACTTAGCTGACCGATATCATCAGAAGATTAAGATTGGTTGTTTCGTTGATCGGACTGGATGGAAAATTTTTATTGGATGCCTTTGAAGGCACCCTTAACATCGGACATTGTTAGTGCTGAATCGTCAGATACAGGTAGAATTCTATTGTTTCTACCTGTATATTTGACGATTCAGCTCTACACGTGTGTGTTGAAACCAACAATCTTCCTTGGAAAGATCTTTTCCGAGAAAGATTGTAATTGTTACGTCTATAGCCAGATTAAGAGAGCTGCAAGCAGGATGTAGTGTTCTGGCTATTATGTTAGACATCCAGTCACTCCAGCCTTTATACATACTGTATACCTTTTTGGCTAACTAACTATTTTAGAAACAATTTTTTATTTTGCACAGACTACTTACAAAGTTTTTATTTTTATACTGAACTGTTCCTTTAAAGAAGGTTGAATCACTGTCCCTTCTGCAATGATTGAAAAAATGCTGCAATTCTTCTATGAAGCTCATTTTGGAGGAGAAAGCTACAGAAATAGAGCAAACATACACAAAAAATGCAAACCAATTTAGTATACATTAAAGAAAAGTGCTCCCATAGTCTATTTATGCCACATCTAGGACAGCATGGAAGCTCGTGGGTTACATCTCACTGTACAGGCCAGCTTATTACTACAATGTGGAAGTCAGTAAAAATTAGAGCTGCGTGCAGGGCCGTATTTACATGGCGGGCGCCCCTAGGCCCACTGCTGTTCGTCGCCCCCATACTTTGCTCTTTATTTGCAAATTTTCATCATTAGGACCAGAACAATGGGGATTGCCACATGGGAAATTTAAAAAACTATTGTATCTCCTCCATATCCCCAGAGTTTCTGTTTGCCGCCCCCTAAGGCCCTAGGCCCGGGCTTTGGTGGCCTTTCCACAAATCTGGGCCTGGTTACGTGTTAGAAATTCTTACAGAAAAGTCTAATCAAATTCAAAGGATTAGTCATAAAATAACATCCATCATCTTTTTCATTATTGATCAAATTCAACTTCACACATCCCACACAGGTATGGGACATGTTATCCATAATGTTGGGAATATGGGGTTTTCTGGATAATGGATATTTTGAAAATTTGGAAGTTCCTACCTTAAGTCTACTAGAAAATCATATAAACCCAAACAGGCTGGTTTTGACTCCAATAAGGATTAACTATATCTTGCGTTGGATCAAGTACAATGTACTGTTCTATTATTACAGAGAAAAGAAAAACTTTGGATTATTTAGGATGAAATGGAGTCTATGGGAGACAAACATTCCATAATTTGGAGCTTTTTGGATAACAGGTTTCCGGATAATGGATCCCATCCCACCAAAAAGTGTATATATATATATATATATATATATATATATATATATATATATATATATATATATATATATATATATATATATATATATTTACAAGTTACCTTTATATATGCACAGCATACTGTAGACAGAGAAATGTAATACAGGTATGGGATCTATTATCCAGAATGCTTGGGACCTGGAGTTTTCTGGATAACCCATAACAATTTTAGGACTACAAATTAACGAAATGTAAAATGACTGTTTTTTTTTTTGTTTTTGTTACAAATCTAGAATGTGCTGGTCCTATCTGCAAAACTGTACATATTTTTGACTGTGCAGAAACTGTTTTCAAATATATATATACAGTATATATAGGTATAGGACTTGTTTTCCAGAATGCTCGGGGTCTGGGGTTTTCTGGATAACAGACTTTTACGTAAATTGGATCTTCATACCTTAAATCTACTAGAAACATTAAATAAACACAAAAGGCTGGATTTGTTTCTGAGAAGGATCAATTATATCTTAGTTTGGATCAAGTACAAGGTAATGTTTTATTATTACAGAGAAAAGGGAAATCATTTATAGAAATTTGGATTATTTTATTTTAATGGAGTCTATGGGAGGCCACTCTGTACTATATAATTCTTTCTACTACAATAAATTAGATTTTACATTGTGTCCATAATGATACAGTCATTTAAAGGGATTTTGTCATGATTTTTATGATGTAGTTTTTATTTCTAAATTACACTCTTTTCACTGCAAATAATTCACTCTACAGTATCAAAGAAAATTCCTGAACCAATAAGTGTATATTTTTTTAGTTGTAATATTGGTGTGTAGGCAGCCATCTTAGGTTATTTTGCCTGGTCATGTTAGGATGGAACTACTTGTTTCTCCTACTCAGTGTAACTGAAAAAGTCACAGTGGGACCTGGATTTTACTATTGAGTGCTGTTCTTAGATCTACCAGGTGGCTGTTATCTTGTATCAGGGAGCTGCTATCTGGTTACCTTCCCATTGTTCTGTTGTTAGGCTGCTGGGGGGGATGATATCACTCCAACTTGAAGTGCAGCAGTAAAGAGTGACTGAAGTTTATCAAAGCACAAGTCACATGAGTGGGGGCAGCTGGGAAACTGAGAATACAGATATAGTCACTTGGATTTGTAAGTTAAATGCGTCGTGACTCAGGGCTAATTGAAGAAACTGTGTTATCCAAAGTTATCTTAACTCATTTAATGCATTTAACCTTTTCATTAGCATACCAAAGCTCCATTGTTTTCAATGGTGAACTCTTTAATTGGATGGGATGCTGTGACACAATATTCTGTGCTAAGTGGGATAAATGAGATAGATTAGTCACGACGCATTTAACTTACAAATCCAAGTGACTGCGTATGTCTAGCCCCATGTCAGATTTCAAAATTAATTATAAAATAAAATCTGTTTGCTCTTTTGAGAAATGGATTTCAGTGCAAAATTATCTGATGTTTTTTAAACACTTTAAACTTATTTCCAGCAGAACACATGAAATGTTATGGTGACAAACAGCAGCACAGTGTGTGTGGTGGGGGGGGCTGCATAGTGGCAAAAACGGAAAAGCAGTATTCATTTAAAGGGATACTGTCATGGGAAAAAAGTTTTTTTTCAAAATGCATCAGTTAATAGTGCAGCTCAAGCAGAATACTGCATTAAAATCCATTTCTGAAATGAGTAAACACATTTTTTTAAATTTCATTTTGAAATCTGACATGGGGCTAGACATATTGTCAATTTCCCAGCTGCCCCAAGTCCTGTGACTTGTGCTCTGATAAACTTCAATCACTCTTTACTGCTGTATTGCAAATTTGAATGATTTCACCCCTCCTCTCCCCCCCAGCAGCCTAACAGAACAATGAGAAGGTAACCATATAACAGCTCCCTAACACAAGATAACAGCTGCCTGGTAGATCTAAGAACAACACTCAGTAGTAAAACCCTTGTCCCACTGCGTACTATTCAGTTACATTGAGAAGGTAAAACAACAGCCTGCCAGAAAGCAGTTCCCTCCTAAAGTGCTGGCACAAGTCACATGACCAGTGGCAGCTGGGAAATTGACAAAATGTCTAGCCCCATGTCCGATTTCAAAACTGAATATAAATAAATCAGTTTGCTCTTTTGAGAAATGGATTTCTCAAATTAACTGAGGCATTAACTGAAGCATTTTGAAAAAAACATGTTTTCCCATGACAGTATCCCTCTAAGCAGCATTTATTTATTTCAATGTATGGTTCTTCACAGATTTGTCAATTAGCTGGAATCTGCTACATTATTTTTAGAGCGAGAACCAGGAGTGCAGAGAATGGAATGGTACTGATAGAGAAGGACTCTAAACCGGCCAGAATAATTATGAAGTGCTAGCTGAATGACTTTGAAGGATGACTGTTGTGGTCAGTGTTACCTAAATGAAAATTATTCAACATAAACTGTAAGTATCAGTTATAAGCTCTGAAATAAATCTCTCCATGTGGTGTTTTAGAATGACACAAACTGACAAAGTGTTTATATCCAAGGAGATTTTGTGTGCCAGCAAACAATTATACATCTTCCAGGATCAGCAGCAGCTGGAGGTAGGAAGAGATTTGTGGCAAAACCGAAGCAGCAATAAATAAGTAAGCTTTATACAGCTAACTCCTCACACTGCATGATGAATAGCAAGCAACCCGTCAGCCTGACAAGTGCTTATCACAACATATATATGACATATATAACATAACATATAATATTACTGTAACCCTTTCTTGGCTGTATTAAAACCAAACCAACTAGCATGAGTAGAGCATGGGCTA
>CM044434.1:38749358-38766322 GCA_024363595.1 Xenopus borealis | reverse complement strand
CTCCTGCTGCCTTCTTAGCATTGCTCGTGGCACAGGTAATATCTCTGAGAAAATTACCTTCCTCGCCCTCAACTTTACACCTCGTTTTTTTAAATTGTTCTTGAGGACTTCACCACCTCCTCTAACTTGGTCATTGGTACCAAGACTGCTTCGTGTTCAACATTAAGATTACATTACTTAGAACTCAACAGTGGCTTTTTTAGGTAACAGTTTTACTTTGCAGTGAACCACTGTACCACTAATAACAGTATGTTTGTACAAAACCTGTGAATGTGCTGTAGTTACAGCAACAGAGAAACAAAATCTGGGCAAACCCATGAGGTTAAAAACCAAACACTAATTATATATTAGTGGCTGCCTTCCCATCAACAGACTGAGAATTGTATTCTGGATGGTGGCACATGTATATTGCAGCAGTCATTTCTGTGGATTACTGTATCCCCCTCACAAGTGTAATAACAGAAATTAGGCTGCATCAGTTCAGAGAAGGGGATAAGACTTCACATTACAACCAAGGGACTGGGCTCACCAGGGCAACCACTTCAAGGGCTCAACGCCCCTAAACCCAGTGCAAACTCCCCCCAAACCAGTTGTGAACCCCATACACACAACCTCCTGAAAACTTCCTGTCCCACATCTTACCTTTGCATTCCCGAGGCCGCAGCAAAATTATACTGACGGGGACCTGCAGCTTTCCTTAGTTGGTGGCCGCTGCCCCACCAGTTCAGTTAGAACCTTAACTGAAATGTTTAATAATGATCCAAATGTTATTGTATATGTGGTTGAGTTCTTAAATCTAATTTGTTTTAAAATCAGCCATTTTCTCCATTGTGTTTACAGTCAGTTTAGCTATTATGCTTATACTTAAGAGCTGAGGAGAAATAGTGAGATTAAATTGGCAGTCTGTAGGTTTTCTCCTGTAAAATAATGAGTTTGATTTGTCTTTTTAGCACCATAAATTTCATTTGCAATGGTGGGATTGCCCCCTTTCTTAACCTTAGTTTTCACCTGCCACGGTTGCCTTTCCACGCAGAGTAATAAGCACTGGGTGAAACAATTCTCAACCAAACAGGTTTTTTTTCTGTTGCAGAGTATTAGATGATAAAGGCCATGAATACATGTCAAGAACTGTAATTCCAATGACGTGTGACAATGCTTGCTGCACACTTGTTATAGCTTCCAAAACTGGCTCTTCCAGCATTTCTAAAAGAAGCACAGGTTCAGTTACTTTAATACCCAAAAAATTTTTTGTCTGTCAGTTATTCAAAGGCCTGTGATATGTGTGCCCTGTTCTGTATGGAAAATTCTTCCACAAATATACTGCCCTTACTGTAACATTTGCATTTAGGTTGGATGCTGTCCAGGCCAACAGATGCTAAGATCAGCTGGGAGAGATCCTCCTGCAGCTTATAACTGAACCCTATTTTGTGCAGCCATTGTATAACTGAAACCAATAAAATATTTCATTCTAAACAGGTGTCCAGTAACTGATACCTACTGATTGGCTGTTATAGGTGACCTTTAGCAAGCATTGCACTGATTGCACAATCCCCCTCCCTAAACTGTCAAAGAAGAAGAAAAAACGAAATATGTGCAGGGACACCTTTATTATTAAATATCATGTTTGTTTCCAAGCATGCTGTTCCGCATAATCAAAGAGAGTAAAACTGTGAAGTGCTTTCTCTCGCCTTATAATAAATACAGTAGTCTTTGCATTGTTTGTCTTTGTACCCAAGAGTTTATGAAAGATAAGACACTGTAAACTGTATTTAGTAGATTTTTGGAAATTTTAGCTGGATACTTTAGAGTAGAGAGACATTTTGTCACCACTTATATGTTATATTATGCGTCACCAGTTTGTTTGGGAAAGCTACAAAAATAAGTTTTTCCATTATAATCGAATAGTGAATAAAGTACCCCTGCTGTAAATGATATTATAAGTGACCAACGACTTCCATGACTTCCTTCCAGGAGCTATTTTATCTATTATAATGCACAGGTTTCAGTGAGTCATGTGAAAGAAATCACAGGGCCATATTTATATATAGGTACCCAAGGGCCTGTACCTAAGGTGGCAGCTATTGGGTGGTGGCCCTCAGGTGCCTATATAAGTGAATAAAAAAATCCCACCAGGAGTCTTTCAGCATAAATCTGGAGGTGGAACAGCGGGGGTGAGGGTGCATTATTTGCTGCTGTGCTCCAGACAGGGCAAGGTTGGGAGCATCCATATCAGTGACTGATGCTGAAGCCAATTAGTGCACTCTCTGTCTGACAGCAGTCATACTGTTTGCAGAAATTAGCAAAAAGCTTTTGCCAAGACTAGTTGGTGACAAAACGGTGATTTGCAATATTTCATCCAATAAATGTGGAACAGGCAAAGAAGGAATGAGAAAAATCTTACATCTGATACTGAATTTATTTATTTGAATGTGCTGCGGAGTTTCTTCTACGCGCTGAACTGAAAGAATACATTTTTCTAAACATTCACATTTAAAAAGTCAATTTTAATTAAAGGAGGCCAGAAATGAGTTGTCCCTTGAGCATTAGCAGAAGAGCTTTCAGAGAAATACAGGTATCAAGCATGCAGGTCACAAAGAAAAGCTTCTAGGTTTGGAGGAAATTGCACAGCACTTCACCTGAAAATTATACTTGTGATTTCCCTTTTATCCTGCCTAACACAAAGTGAATAGCAGAAGAAGATGCATCATTATATAGCATCACCACAATCATTTGGTATCAACACATATTAGAATGTAAGCAGCAGCTGGTAGTGCTTTTTTCTACTATTAATACAAATATATATACTGTATATAGAAAGGCCAGTATTTTTTTCAAGAAAAGGTGGCAGCCCTAGTGCCGGAGCCCTACAGATTCTTGCGTGGGACTGTTGGCATCGGAAGTCCTAGCGCTTTTTTTTTTGGCTCTGGTAATGAGGCCCAATTACAGCTAATGAAAAAGAAAATTTTCTCTGTAATACCATGCTGTAAAAAAGTACAAATTTATTGGTACATAAAAAAATACCAGTTACTCCACATGGAGCCCAATTACAGCTGCTGCGTGCCCACTTGGACCAGGCTTCATGCATAATGAAGAGCGCCACATCCATTGCACTTAATGGAGCATCTCTGGCATCCGAGCAGCCTTTGCTAATGCTTTAATGAGTCAACACTATGAGTGACACAATGAATGGACGGCTTCGGGTCTTTTCACCAATTTTGGACTGTTCAATTGACGCGTACTTTTGCATTTCGGCTGTTCGGGTGGCATGGCTTCAGCGCTGTTGAGGGAGGCCCGACTATTTTTAAAAGTGCAGCACTGCTGAGCCCCTCTTCAGGCCTGGGCCTGGTACACTTGTAACCCCTGTGCCCCGCTGATGGCATCCTTGGTTCAGATGCTCCTAGAGCAGAGGTCCCCAACATTTTTTGGCCCAGGTACCAGTGTAAAGGCCGATTTATTTGCAAGGACTGGGGGTGGGGGGGACTAGCTCAACTGCACTCATGCAATTTTGGGTGCATTGGCATCCGATTTGGTGTGCCTGCGTTCATTTCGCTGCACCATGTACAATTCAGTGCACCACGTTAAATGCAGGCTCTGATAAGTGCATTTAAGGACTAATCACTGAGCTGCCAGACTGAAACACCAGAGACAGGACCAATAAACTTACATTTTGGGAGAATGTTAAAGAATAAAAGATGGAAAGCAATTGAAAACAGCCAACTCCTTTATTGAGGCCGAGAGAGTTAAAAGCAGAGATTGTCCCTGGGAAGGAAGCCAGCATTATAACGGCAGGCAGTTACCAACTATGAACCCTCTGTATTCCAAAGTCAATGGCAAGTTTTTAGCTTCAACAGTTTGTCAACCACACATCTCCTCTGCAGACTTGGAAAAGTTCATTATACAATAGCTCAGTGTGACATGTTAATAACAAGCATGCATAATAAAATACCCTAAAGCCCATACTCTTTTATGAACTCAGCAGATGATGCACAGTATTAGCAACATGCATTAAAATACATTAGCCAGAATTATAGGACAGGAAAGGGTTTATTAAAAACCATAAATACAGTGCAATATTTACAGACATTCTAATAATGTACATGATTATATTTATTCCTTGTATAAAACATTCTTAATATCCCTAGAAAAACAAAACAAAGAAATCTGTATTATTTTGAAATACTAGTTTATCCAAACATCTGGAAAACAATACAACCACAACACCAATGCAGGCATAACAGTGTTCTTGAGGGAATAAAAAAATGGATAGAAAACAGCCTGTAGGAGAATGGTCCATTTTAAGGTGAGGGCTAGGGTTGCCACCTGGCCGGTATTTTATCAGCCTGGCTGGTATTTTTGATGGTTGATCCCAATGTTATTAATAGGAAAAAAAGATAAATATTTAGGTGGCAACCCTAGTGAGGGCACATAGGGCGTGTTATCAGCTGGCTGATAAAGTGCTCACAATCTTGCCTATTGGTTTGAATAAGAAATGCCTGGAAATGCAAACACTTGTGCTTCCAAGCTGAAAGGCTAACGTTCACAGATTTTCTCATTTAAAAAAAAAATACGTGGGGAAGGAACACAGCAACATTAGTAGATAGAACAAAGGGTTAGACTGGTCTCCTCTCCTCTAATTTTGTATGTAACATACACTTGTGCTCATAAGTTTACATACCCTGGCAGAATTTATGATTCCTTAACCATTTTTCAGAGAATATGAATGATAACACAAAGACATTTCTTTCACTCATGGTTAGTGGTTGGCTGAAGCCATTTATTGTCAAACAACAGTGTTTACTCTTTTTAAATCATAATCACTATGTAAACTACCCAAATGACAACTATATACAGTCAGTGGTTACTCTTGCCAATGGCACTTCCATTCACTGACAAAGATTGTACCCAGCACAAAAAAATCCAAAGCCAGATGATTTACATTGTATATGTAGAAAACCCAACTAGAGGTCACACAAATGTATTTTCTGCATTTATTTTTTTAAACTGATGCTCAGTCTAAAAAAACTAGGTATTGCAAACTAAACCCTGGCTTCAGTTTGAACCTTTGTTCTTCAGTCACAAATCTAATTTGACAAAACACAATTTTTCACCTATATTTACACAGAGACATTGATAACTGTCCCCCACTTTTATGCAGTCACCTAATGATAAAAGAGAGGATCATTAATGCATACCAATGCACTGTAAAATGGAACAGTCTCTGCTTAAATTCCAGATAAACCCAGGGATATAAAAAATGGGAACATGCTTTTTGGACAGAGAGTACCTGCTATTGTATGCAGATTACAAGATTTACATAGTACATGAGGTTCGTTCTTTTGAAGACATTTACTCCACAGCAGCTCAGTATGTGTTGGTTTCAGACCCCGCTTAAGGAGTGCAGTTCCAGGAGATAATCTGGTCTTTATGAACAAATAGAGAAATATAAAACCGAGCAGATCTGATTAATCTCTTAGCCTAAAGGCACTGTCAGCGGAGGCTACTCACACTTGGAAATATAATTACCTCAAGGCCACATAGAATTTAAAAAGGAATTGTTAAAATATGTATTGTCAAAATGGCTTTGGCTTAGTTATGTTTAAAATGGGTATAGGATATATAATAAACCAGTAACAGAGTGTTTCCTTGTTTACATTCTTTATTCTTATGTGATCTCCTGATAAAGCTCTTTCAGACAGGTGTACATCTGGAAAATATAAGGCATGAAGGCAGGCTTAAAGGGATTCTGTCATGATTTTAATGGTGTAGTTTTTATTTCTAAGTCACGCTGGTTACACTGCAAATAATTCAATCTAACATGTAAAATTAAATTCCTGAACCAGCAAGTGTATTTTTTTTTTTTATTTATAATATTGGAGTGTAGGCAGCCATCTCAGGTCATTTTGCCTGGTCATATGCTTTCAGAAAGAGACAGCACTTTAGGATGGGACTTGGCTTTCTACTATTTAGTGCTGTACTTTGATCTACCAAGGAGCTGTTATCTTGTATCAGGGAGCTGTTATATGGTTACCTTCCCATTGTTGTATTGTTAGGCTGCTGAGGGGGAAAGAGAGAGGGTTGATATCACTCCAATTTGCAGTACAGCAGTAAAGAGTGATTGAAGTTTATCAGAGCACAAGTCACATGACATGGGGCAGCTGTAAAAATGACAATATGTCTAGCCCCATGTCAGATTTCAAAATTAAATATAACAAAAAATCTGTTTGCTCTTTTGAGAAGTGGATTTCCGTGCAGAATTCTGCTGGAGTAGCACTATTAACTGATGCATTAAGGACCTGGTGCTCTAAACTAGAGGTGTGCAACTGATGGTCTGCATCTGGCCCTCCAAGGAATTTTATGTGGTATATCAAATAATCTGCCCAGTGCATGATAAAAGCTGGGCACTGGGTATAAACCACTGGGGTGAGCCCAGTATTAAGTTACAGGTACAGAGTAGTTGAGGCTGAAAAAAGATCATTGACTTTCAATTTATGCTTAAATATATTTTACTTCTGGTTTAGCAGTCGAAGGTGTGCTAACATCAAATAGGGGAGAGAGTCTGATGACCTCTAAAACAAGCTGGCCCCTAGTGTATGCATCAAGCATGCTGAACTGGCAGGTCCATAGCATGGTAAGTTTGAAACTTCAGAGTTTGCCTTCTCGTCTTGTGAAATGTGGGGTGATTTTGAGGGTTTCCTTTAAAAATGAATGTCCTTTGTCATAATGTACTCTTTTCTATAGATTGGCATTTTCTTCATTTTGCTTATTAGAAATACAACTGATTGAACCCTTGGAAAGAGACCCAACAATTAAAAGCATTCAATGTCCAAAATATATAGATATATACTGTATATGCCAACAATCAAAGTTACCATAACTTTATCTTTATCAATACATACCGGTTTGGGACAGTTGACATATCTGGCCAGGCTTATTATCAAGTCATGAGTAATAGGATCTACCAAGTTCCGGAAGCTAGCGTATCTGTACAAGACATCGTCGAGTGATGTAGACTCCATTCCCAAGTCCTAAAGCACAGAGAGATACTGTTATTGTCTGAGTTTCAGCTTTAAAATGTTAGTATGGTACAGTAAAACTTTCTGAAATGAGCATTATTCTTCCCCAAATAAGCAGAAAGGTCAAAAGCGATTGCCATTCTGCATTCCACAAGTCTACACTCTTATAAATATGTGTAGCTGGTATTTCTGTAGCACCAGATATAACAAGAATCTTTATTTTCGAAGGTAGTACTGATTACCTATAGAGTAGATCCCCAACCAATGGCTTGTGACCAATATGTTGCTCTCTAAACTCTTGACTGTTGCTCCCAGTGCCTTGTTTTTCAATTCCTGGAAGGCATTAGTTGAATAAAAAACATTTGTACTGCCAAACTGAGCCACTTGTAGTCTGTTAGTCCACATAGGAGCTACCAATAGCCAATCACAGCACATGCTTGTCACCCCTGGGAACTTTCTGCATGCTTGCAGGCTTGGAATGGCAATCTGTGGGTTTCGAGCAAATGCCTGATGGGCTGCTTGCTTTAAAATGTAAATGGACTTCTCACCTAAAAATGCAAATTAGGTCTGTCTTTAACATGTAAATGAGCCAATCACTTTCAAAATGTAAATGAGCTGTCCATAATAGCTAGCCATAGCTTAGCCAATGCCTGCATTTGTTAGTGCTCATACATGTACTGGCATATGGAAGGAACCAGGAATTCTGACCAACTTCAGTTAGTAATTAGAGTTGTTTGCTATATACTCAATTCCTTATGCTTAAGATAGGTATGTTGGCAACAGGAGGATCCATGCTTCAGCCTGTATATGGATAACTGTGATATGTAGCATTAATTGCATGAGACAGACTAGTCTCTTCAAGTATGTCACACTTTGGCCCTGTGATACACATGGTAATTAAAGTCCTCTTATCTGCCGGGGTGCATGGTCTAGCTGGGGACACAAAGGAAAATTTTGAATATAATGTAAGTATAGGGTCACTAATCCATCAGATATCAGATATTTGTTGCAAGGGACAGTTCCAGCACATAGGGTGTATAATATTGCTGGGGATTATATTGTAATGGACTCTTAAAATATCTATTAATAAACACTAGTTCTAGTCAGTGGCATAGCTACCAGGGAAGCAGGGGGTGCAATTGCACCAGGGCCCGATCCATCTCGGTGGCCCACTGGAGAGGCTAGGAGAACTCCAATGTGCAATTCATAGGGGGAGAGCCCCATAGGGGGGCCCGTGTGCCAATCCTGCACCAGGGCCCACCAGCGTGTAGTTACGCCACTGGTTCTAGTTAACCTTGTGGTTGGAAAAATATATCATGCTTTGCAAATGCGGGAATACATGGGCTGCTTTGATACTTTTGTCAGTGCTGCTTTTTCCTCCCAGTCCAGCCCTGCATGCTTGTGTTGCTCTACAACTTTATTTTAACGTTTGAATATGGCTCACGAGTAAAACAAAGGTTGGGGACCCTGGCTCTAGAGCTATATTGAATCTGTTCTTGTCCTACACCCTTTGTTGACTGATCATCTGAACACAAATGGTTTATGAAAATGCAGATGTTTCTACCTCTTTACTCCTATGGCACTGGAACACCATCCTGTTATACCACACACAGTGACGCCTCAAATTTACTTCCCCTGAATAAGCTGGACAACGGCACCGCCTGTAACACTAAAATTACCTTCACACAACCACCTTCTTTCTTTACCAGCCCAAATCATAGCTGGGCCAGACACCACAGGTGCCCTAGGCAAACTGGCCGCAACGGCACCAACTTAGCTCACAAGGCACGTGCCTACTCTGCCTACCCCTTGGCCCGGCCCTGGCCCAAATGCAGAAAACCCCAAATGCAGGGACATGTGTTTGTCAGTTTGTCAACCTTCTATTCTACTGCCATCTGCACTAGAAGATACATCATGTGGCATGTACAAACAATTTGCTGAAATGCAAATTAAACAGCAACTGTTCAGTAAAAAAATAGGTAAATCGGCTGTGCAAAATTAAAAATGATTTCAATATTGTTAGTTAGCCAAAAATTTTATGTATAAAGGCTGGAGTGACTGGATGTTTAACATAATAGGCAGAACATTATTTCCTGCTTTGCAGCTCTCTTGGTTTCCACTGATTTGCAGCAATGAGGGGGGGCACATGGATCATAACGGTTGCTTTTGAATCTGAGCTGAATGCTGAGGATCAATTGCAAACTCACTGAACAGTTATGTCCCATGTGGCCCCCTTTAAAGTCACTGACTAACTCAGAGTTAGGGAGCTGAAAAGCAGGTAGTAGTGTTCTGTTCTGTTATGTTACTACTACTATCTACTCACTCCAGCCTTTATACATTACATTTTTGACTAACTAGCTATATTAGAATTTGTTTTTTTGCACAGCCTATTTACCCAGTATTTATTTTTACACTGAACTGTTCCTTTAAGAGTGCACACTATGGACAAATACAAAACATGCTCCGGTGCTGTGTACTATAAGTAGCTATTATTATATAGAATAAAAGATATTCTGTACAGAGTAGAATTATACCTCATTCAATTTTTTTCTTTTAACATTTTGCAGTCTTTCAGATGTCGATCTGAAAAGCTACAAGGCAATCTTGTAACTTTGCTGGCATTAACCTAGAGATTCCCTGTTCTCTCACTGTAAACTCGTATTTGAAGGGCTGTAATTGGAAGCAATTTGTATTTCTTTGCCTCTAATTTGAAATCTACCAATATTGTTTGTCACTCTGCTTTACCGTAAAAAAAAAAATCTATTTACCGACAGCTGGTTTGCAAGCCCAATCATTTGTAAATTTCATCCAATTTCATAAAAATGTCATCTATTTGTGGTATGTGGACATGACTGGCATGTTTCAAGACTTCACTTTGATAACTTTGGTTCAACAAGGTTTGATCAAAGAGTGAACTTCCGGTAATAAAACTTTGCAAGGTGTTCACCTGCATTCACATCTTGTGTGCCAGTGTGCCTTTTCCTAGTACTTGATCAAAGAGTGAGACATTTGCTACAATATTTGAGCAAATCAATTTATTCTCTTCTCCATTAAGCCCACCTCACTTTGTCTAACATCTCAAGCGACTATTTTGATTTAGTGGTGTAAAATAAATTGTGCCTTTTAGGTGCATATTTACTAAAGAGCTTTTTTTTAAATTGAATGGTATTGTATCAGTTTTAGCATTAAAATGGTTTGTTTTTACACTGAAGGAGAAAGAATGTGTTTAAAGGAACCGTAAAACCAAAAAAATGTTCAAAAGTAATGTAAATAAATTGTAGTGTTACACTGCACCAGTAAAACTGGTGTGTTTGCTTTAGAAACACACCTATAGTTTATATAAACAAGCTGCTGCTGTAGCCATGGGGGCAGCCATTCAAGCTGGAAAAACGGAGAAAAGACACAGCCATGTGTGCATCTCTCTAACGGACTTCCCAGATCTATATCTGGCCGAAAGCCAGTCAGATGTCGATTGGGCAGGATTAAAGTCTACCCTTCCTGCGCTAAACCCCTCCCCCAGCCTACCCCCCCCTGGCAAATGCACCTAAGTTGCTACTTACCCCTCAGCGCAGGTCCTGTCCATGGAGTTTGCAGGTACCATCTTCTCCCCAGCCGTCTTCTTCCTGGATTCTTTGGCGCTTGGCGGCGCATACGCAGTAGGAGCATTTACCGGTTCAGCTCTACTGTGCATGTGCCGAAAGTTGTGAAGTTTCAATTGGAGAACTTTGTCACAGTAGAGCTGAACTGGCAATAGCCTCCTACTGCGCATGCCAAACGCAGATTTTGCGCAGGGAGGGTAGACTTCTCCTTTAAAATCCTGTCAGATCATGGCTGCATCTCATCGTTAGGGCCCATGATTGGATCATCCCAATATCGCCCACCTCAATGTGGCACATCGGGGAGAGATTTGCTCATTTGTCGACACACCAAACGAGAGGATATCTACATACTGTATATGGCCACCTTAAGAGGTGTGCTTTAAACAGTCACAATTTTGTGTAAGCAAGGCTATGTTTATTTTCCAACTTAGGACAAGCTGGATAAATGGTCCCTGTAGTGAATGGAGTAGAGCAAGGTGGGCCCTCCCTTCCATACTCCATTTGGGATTTTGTAGCTGCTGAGTTAGTGGTAGCTTTTTGTATTGCACACCTCCCAACATTTTGGAAGTAAAAAGAGGTACAAAAATGTTTTTTTGCAAGTAGCACAGCTACATTTTTTGACCATGCCTATTTTGTGGCCACACCCCCTAATTACCATGTTCATTTTACAAAATTTGGCAGATAAAAAAAGTTTGAAAATATTTCTCCTGTTACAATTACTTATTTTCTTATCTCAAAAGTGTTACAAAGTATCTTATTTGCACCTGTTAGCTGTTCTGTGTTCTCTGCCAAAAGCCAATTAAGTTAGAAACTTTTTCTGGCTGTTCAGTTCAGAGAAAAGAGGGACTTTCCTGTACAAATGAGGGACTGCAGGCTGAGCTGTCAAAAGAGGGACTGTCCTTTTAGCTAACTATATTCATTTTGGGGGAATAGTTTTCCTCATAAAATCAATTTGTGGGGCGTCTTTATTTCTGCATACTTCTGTTACTGTTGGTGCTGCTTCAGGGGTCAGCGTTGGTGCTATATAACAAAAGGGAGGTATCCCTTGCGTGCACATTCACATCTGGAGCTCATTTGCTCATTTTCATCTGACACTTTCTCTGGCATGTACAGTACATCCTGAAACAAGTTTATTGCCATTTGCATAAGTGGTTAATAACCTTGGTTTAACCTCCCAAGCCATATGGTGGCTTTTACAGCTCAGTAACTTCAGATGGGTGTGATCTCTAAGCGTTTAGTAATAGATACATACCCTGCTCGCTTCACCAAGTGTTTAACAACCATTACAACTATGCTCTGCTTCATAAAATCTTTTCACGGTCTCAGCAGAATATTCAGCATTGGTTATGCAACCTGAGGATGATGGGAGATATAGTTCTGCAAGAGACGGAAAGCTGAGGCTTCTTTAACATACTGACATACATATAGGACATGCTGTTTAGGTTATAGTACATTTCAGTGCATGTTCACAGCAAGCAGATTGCAAGGTCTATAAGGGCAAGGGCACACAAAGCTTATTCAACATTTCTCTCTGCCTGCCTTTTTAATGAAATGGATCCATTCTGAAGAGCAGTTTGCTGTAGCTGAAATGCCAGGTGCAGCTTTTGGTCTGGAGAGGAGAGAAAATGCAAAAGCAGTGCTTTAAAGGAGTTGTTCAGTATAAAAATAAAAACTGGGTAAATAGAAAGGCTGTGCAAAATAAAACAAAATTCAATATAGTTAGCCAAAAATGTAATTTATAAAGGCTGGAGTGACTGGATGTCTACCAGAACAGAACAGTACTTCCTGCTTTTCAGCTTTCGGTTTCCACTGGTTATCAAGCAGTAACCAATCAGTGACTTGAAGGGGGGGCCACATAGGTCATAACGGTTTCTTTTGAATCTGAGCTGAATGCTAAGGATCAATTGCAAACTCACTGAACAGTTATGTTCCATGTTCCCCCCCCCTTCAAGTCACCAACTAACTCAGAGTTAGAGGGCTGAAAAGCTGAAAGTTGTGTTTTGTTCTGTTAGACATCCAGTCACTCCAGCCTTTATACATTATGTGTAGTATTATTTAGTATTATATACTAACTATAATAGAAAACTTTTTTAACAGCCTATCTAGTTACCCAGTTTTTATTTTTACACTGAACTGTTCCAAAGGGACAGTAACCCCATACCTACAAACATTTTGTAAACAGAAAGAGGAACAAAAAGATTTGACGTGCGGAGCATGGCGAAAATTTTTCACCAGACTTCTTTTTGCGGCTACTCCCCCTAAGTACCATGCCCATTTTACAAAATTTCTGTAGTTTTTATGTTTTTTTACAGTTTTACTAATGACAATGAATTGCCCTTTAAACTGTGAGTCTAACTTCTTCCAAGAGACAAAACTGTTACAAATGTATCTATCTAATCTAATCTACTCTCTCCAGTTCAGTACAGAGAAATAGGGACTTTCCAGTGCAGAGAAGTCAGGACTTTCCAGTACAAATGCGTGACTGCGGGTTGAGCTGTCAAAAGTGTGACAGTCCCGCGCAAAACGGGACAGTTGGGAGGTAGATCAAAAAATGAAATTGTAATAGAAAGTAATAAAAACATAACATGGTGTTGTCCTGCACTGGTAAAACTGCTGTGTTTGCTTCATAAACACTACTGTTGCTTACATAAATCTGATGTGTAGCAATGGCAGCAGCCATTCAAAAAAAATGCTCAGGTTACACAGCGGATAGCAGATAAGTGCTGTAGAATATAATGGTGTTATCTGTTTATCCACTATTTAACCTGTGCCATATAGCCTTTTTTCAATTTCCAACATTGCTACACAGCAGCAGCTTGTTTATATGAACTATAGTATTGTTTCTGAAGCAAAAGTTTTACCAGTGCATGGAAACAGCACAGTATATTTTCATTACTTTAAAATACTTTTATTTTTGGTGTTAGTGTTCCTTTAAATACAGTCCTGCTTACTAGTATCAGGACCTTGATATCAGGAACTTGAAGATCAGAGAATTATTAGGATGATGCCACTGTATCACAAGATATGGAAACAAGTGCACAATATTATCACTGGGAGAACATTTACTAAGCGAGTACTGATTGAAACAGATTTGTTTGCACTGGAGAATCTCCAGTTGGGAATAACAAGTCATTTGCCTTTCAAATGATAAATAAATGCTACCGAGTAAAGCAAGACATGGGATGAACATCATTAGAAAAGTGGAATTGCAGCAGCGCAATTTGCAAATGTTAGTGTTGCATGTTTTCTTTCTTTCTTTGCCCAGGACATGGACTTCTACAGACTGCTAGTAATGCAAAAGGAAATGCTTCATTAGGCTTGCACAGCTGTCAAAGTTATTATATACATTTTACAATCATTCCTGCCTAAACTGATGAATCCCTGCCCTACAGGATGTAAAGAAAATATGTAGGCAATGTTAATGATTTCCCATGGCCAGGCTGCAGTGTGATGATGCATAATAGGAGCTATTAGCTGTAGTATGAATGTTAACAAAAATTCACACTCGTGAATACCTCCAAGGTGGTTGCACTTATACACAGACAATGATATAGCAAAAGGTCATACAAGTAAAAGTATCAGGGCCTCCAGGGGTCAAAACCAAGTTCTTAAAGGAACAGTAACATCAAAAAAATGAAAGCACTTTAAAAGTAATAGAAATATAATTCAATGTTGCCGTGCACTGGTAAAACTGTTGTGTTTGCTTCAGGAACACTATTATTGTCATTTAATATAGATATGGGATATGGGATGACTTTGACGTAGTTGTCCAACTTAAATATATTGCAATATATGGACAAACAATCCCTGTTGTTTAAAGGGTAAGGCATTTTTTAGTAGCTGTATGCACAGAATGTCTCAATGTCTTAAATATATTGATAATGGGTTGAGTGCAGAGGACCTCTTGCATTTGTCTATATGTATTTTGTGGTCACAGCCTCATTGCACCCCCGCCTAATGGTTTTAAAAATTAGTGGGTGGTGAGCACAACTTTTTCTTGTTTGTTGTATATATATATTATCTACTGAACTTATTGCACCAGCCTAAAGTTTCATCTTCTAAATAGTAGCAATGATCCAGGACCTCAAAATTATCACAGGGTGTCACCGTCTTGGAAAGTGACACTCACATGCTTGGTGGGCTTTGAGCAACTGTTGAGAAATCAAGCTTAAGGGTCATCACTAATTTAAAAGCAATAAATTCAACTTGCCTGTGAAATAAACTGATGCTAAAAGGCTGATTATTAGATTATCGTGTTAGTTGCACTGGTCTCTGTTCTGCCATGTAGCAAATATCTGTTTTAATTACTAATCAGCCTTATACTGTGACATTTATATTCTATGTGTACTGTATATGTGACATTTCTATTCTATGTGTACTGTATATGTATATGTGAGTGGGTCCCTAAACTCAGTAAGTGACAGCAACACAGAGCATGTGAATCAGCAGAAAAGATGATGGGGGGCTACTGGGGCATCTTTGGGGGTACAGATCTAAAGGACAGTGCTTGAGCTGGTATAGAATCCTAAACCATAATGTACATTATTTCTAGCATAATTCTTTAGTTAGACTTTGATTCTCCTTTAACCGCAACGTAAGTGGAAAAGCCAATGACGGTGTTCATTCTGAATTACTTGCTTATAGCTAATTAGTGCATTTTTTCTTCCATTAGAGTCATTCTTTTACTGCAAGGCCATTGGTATTCAATACACAGTGTGATCACTGCTACTAGCAGCAAACAAGGGGAAGCAGCGCACACAAACCCCCCCAATCCACCACTACTTATTAAAAAGAGTGAGAGCTGAGAGGTGCATCCTTGCATGTGATTTGTTTATATTGTTTGTGTTATTACTGACCTGCTGCTGTACTGTATAGAGGAAATTGGGCAGCTAAGAGCAGCTGCTGTCTATGATCTCATTTGCACAGAAGAAAAACAAATTCAAGTTCTCTCTGTATAATGCTGTTGCAAAGGGGCTCCCTGACACTATGCTCTGCTGTAATAAGAGAGAGAAATAGAGAGAGAGGGAGCTGTCTGGTGTTGCACTTGCAAGCCTACAAAGGCCAGGCTGGATGTGATAAAATTCCCTGCATGTGGCTTTGTCTCTGTGCGGCACTTTCTCTGATGATTTTCATGGTAAAGGTATAACATTAGCGGCATTTGCCCCGGGTAAGGGGGGAGGGGGGTTTCTTGATGGGGGTAGGGTTTATTTAACATTAGGGTTGAATTATCCTGTAAGACACAAAGTGGACAGGTTTGCCACTTACACTAAACATGCCAGTGTGTAATGCATAATGCTGTGCCTTCAGTTAAAGGAACAGTAACACCAAAAAATGTAAGTGTTTTAAAGTTAAGAAAATATCATGTAGTGTTGCCCTGCGCTGTTAAAATTGATGTGTTTGCTTCAGAAACACTACAATAGTTCATATAAACAAGCTGCTAAGTAGCAATGGTGGAAATTGAAAAATGGCTATATGGCATAGGATAAGTAATGGATAACAGATAACATTATGTTCTACAAAGCTTATCTGCTATCTGCTGTGTAACTTGAGCCTTTTCTCCTTTGAATGGCTGCCCCCATGGCTATAACAACAGCAAATTTATATAAACAATAGTAGTGCTTCTGAAGCAAACACTGCAGTTTTACCAGTGCAGGGCAACACTGCTTTATATTTTGATTACTTTAAAACCATTTAATTTTTTGATGTTACTGGTCCTTTAACTTGCTGAAACAATCTACTACCTTGCTCAAAAAACTCAAAACTCTCACTTACCACATACAGCTCTCCGACCCACCCATGCCCGCACCAGCATGATGTGAAATTTCCACCCTGTCCCCAACCCCACAGGCAAGTAAGATTCCCTGGGAAAATTGTCAACCCTACAATGGAGAGGAATGCAAAAAGAATGTTTAGCACTTACAAAGAGAAGAGGAAAGTCAAACATTTTACTTGTAGTCCCACACACACAGGATTACAGATATGAGTTGTGAACAAAAGACTAAACTGTTGCAATTTGATTGTAAACAGACAGAATTATAATTGGTTAGGCTGTACGTATGTATTTATTAACGTGTATTTCTATAGTGCCAATATATTTTGTAGTGCTTGTATGCTTAATAGTTAATAAGTAGTGACTACAGCAAGCAAGCAAGCAGAAGTATAAGGAACAATGGGGCAGATTCACTAAAGCGTGAAGCTTCTAATGCTAGCGCTAATTCGCCAGCGTGACGTCATTTCGCAACTTCGCAAATTAACTAACACCGACTCTGGCGAATTTGCGCTAGCGATGTATATAGACTTGCGCAACTTCGCACCCTTACGCCAGGCGAAGTTGCGCACTCACGAAGGATCG
>CM044434.1:38644581-38681830 GCA_024363595.1 Xenopus borealis | reverse complement strand
GGGACTTTGGCCGTTTAGCACCTCGGTTGTTCAGGACTTCAGGAGAGACATGGTGGCACAGTTTCGGCATGGTCACGGGGGCCCGGCTATTTAAAAAAGTGCAGCACAGTCAGGCCCCCCTTCAGGCCCAGACCTGGTACAGGTGCACCCTCTGTTCCCCCCTGATGGCGGCTCTGTGGAGGTATGCTAAATGATAGTGTACCTGCTCTCCCATATAACAGAGACAGACTCCTGTAGAAGTAAAAAGAAGGAAAGCAGTGCAGGATTTTCTTCAGTAACAGAATAGGTCTCCATGTATAATGCCTTTTCCGCTATCAAGTCTCCCATTGAAATTACATTGTTGCAGATATGGGTGGTTCACTATTTTTACCAGTGGACTATATATATGGCAGAAGTACAACAATGTAGATTAAAAAGTACAAAACCTGCACTCACCCACCCCTTTTGCATACTTCCAATCTATGAATCCTCCCTGCATGTCTCTTTCAGAACCAGAACCTAGTCCCACTGTGTGGGCGGCTCTGGGTATCACTCTTGCTGATTTGAGACCCATGTCAGTCCTGCCTTCCTTGTTGCTTCGCTTGCTGATCACCTGCCTCCTCTCAGCCCCCATCACCTCCTAGATGGCCTGCCCTGAGCCCTACAAAAAAATATAATCTCTGCATAGTATTAGATATTATTTTGCATTATGTAGTATTAAAAAACAGTTACTGGTGTTCATCTCCAACGCCCTGCATCTAATGAAATAATGATTCTGCACATTGTTACTTATTTTTATCCTGTTATAATGGCTACAGTTTTGTTTTATCTCTAACTCCATTCACCTAATTATAAACACACATTAGTATTTGTTTTTATCTAATTACAGAACAATAGTTGTGGTTTCTGCTCATTAATTCCTCTTAATATGCTATTATAAAAAAAATAAATAATGTGCAGAATTAGTACACGGTCTGATGCAGGGAGTATCAACATAAAATAATATGTGCAGGCTGAGTTCAGCCTGTCAGTCAGTGTGTGACCATTTTCTGTGGGAGAATGAAGAGACGCTCCCAGTAGTTATGTGCAGGTTTGGAAAAACTCAACCCACACCCAACCCACAAAATCTTAACCCACAAAATGTTATCATTCTGAACACTATAATTATTATTTATTAACACGTATTTCTATAGCGCCAACTTGTTTTGTAGCACTGTAAAGTGAATGCGATTATACAACTAAATCACATGAATTAAATACATAGAACATACAGAGTTACATACGTACATCACAATAAATATAGAGTTACATACATCACAATAAATACTGGTGAGGAAGGCTCTGTGCAGAAAAGCTTATAATCTAAAGGGAAGGTAAAGATACACAAGGTGTGGGAGTGGGAAAGATCAGAGTTAAGTGGGTGAGGGATGTGGTACTGTAAGTGGTATTGCATTTGGGTAGTTAAGAGTGAGGGTAGGCTTCTCTAAATAAGTGGGTTTTAAGAGATTTCTTGAAAGCTTAAAGATTGGGAGAAAGTTGGACAGACCGTGGGAGAGAATTCCATAGGAGGGGTGCAGCCCTTGCAAAGTCTTCAATGTGAGCATGTGAGGAGGTAATGAGAGAAGAGTTGAGTAGCAGGTCAGTAGAGGAGCTTAGTAAGCAGTTGGGTATATGGAGTATATTGAGATGAGTTCAGAGATGTAGGGAGGGGCAGAGTTATGAAGTGCTTTGTCTGGGTCATTCATTTGAATTTAATTCTGAAGGGCAGTGGAAGCCAGGACAGGTATTGGCAGAATGGCATGGCAGAGTAGAAGTAGTTGCTGGGGTGTATAAGCCTAGCAGCAGTGTTCATTATGGACTGGAGAGGTGACAGTCTCTGGCGGGGAAGGCCATTTAAAAGAGTTACAATATTCTAGACGTTATGTGACAAGAGAGTGAATAAGAACTCTGGCAGCACCTTGGGTGATAAATGATTGTATTTTGGATATGTTCCTTAGGTGGAAGTGACATATATGTCACGCTTAGTGGCCAAAATCCCACACAGGTACAGCCAGAAGGGCCACTGGGTTAATATTTAAAGGGTAATTAGAGGGAGTAGACTAGATAGGATGCTCACAGAAAGTTTATTGGCAAACAGAAGATACAGCAACTTACTGGCTCAGGAGATCAAGGTAAAACAAAGTCCAAATACAGAAGCAGGAACAAGGAATCAGGAATCCAAGAACAAGGTCCAAGAACAGGGTCAAACTAAGACTAGGCACATAGAACCAGGTGACCAGCAGATTGTAGAACTATGAACTGGCAGTGGGGGGAGGTCTGCTCAAGCTTTAAATAAGGGCCCTCTGCTGGGAATTAACTAGGGAATAGGCTGCACCTGCCAGTTAGTGCAGAGCAGCTGAATTAATCAGCAGCACAAGGAATAACCATAGGGACCTCAATACAAGGTGAGCGCATGCCTCTAGCCTGCCAGAATAGGGGAGAGGTAAAGGAACAGGCTAGAACACAAGAGGTCCCAGGTTCAAACCCAGCAGAGGGATAAATCCTTACATTACCCCCCCTCTTCAAGAGCGGCCTCAGGACGCTCTAAACAATAACTAAAAGTATTTTCTTCAAGGCACTGAGGATGCAGAAATAAAAGTTCAGTTAATTCAGTCAGGACAAAATCTTGAGGGAATAATCTTCAAAAGGTCAGGCAGAAGCCCCTCTCCTGGGGCGCAGGACACAGCAGAAGCCCCCCTCCTGGGGAGCACAGGACACATCAGAATCAAAGTCAAAGGTAACAGACAGATGCTTGGTTTTTGGGTAAGGCCATTGGCACAGGACTCGGCAGAAGCCCCCAGGCAGGAACAGCCAGTAGGGCCACTGGGTTAATATTTAAAGGGTAATTAGAGGGAGTAGACTGGATAGGATGCTCACAGAAAGGATTTCTATTGTAAGAGGATAGCCTTTTTTGCATAGTATAGCAATTGGAGGTAGCAGAGTTTGGCATAGGATCGTAGTCCCAGGTCCTCCGTTACTCCCAGAAGACAGACCAGTGGGGTGTTAATGCATGGGACATTCAGGTTATTCAAGATGTATTGCAGGACTTTGTCCCGAAACCGTTGGATGACAGGACAGCTCCAAAACACATGCATATATGTGCTTATCTCCTGGTTACATTTTACACATTGGTCTGAATTTATAGGGTACAATTTTTCAAGTCTGTATGGAGTAAGACTTTATTTAGAAATTTTATTTGTATATATCTGTCTCTAATTGACATGGTGATGTCAGGGATCTATTTAAATGCATCCACCCACATTTCCTCCTCCAGTTCCGGAATGTCTCTGACCCATCTCTCTCTCAGCCTGGCCATAGGGTCCGGGCAGGTTTGGCATAGTATGGCATAGAACCATGACATTGATTTCCTAAGGTCCACCCTGCGCAGGTATTTTTCTGTTGTGAACTCCACTGTTTCTATGGGTCTAGTGGGAATCGCGTTCTAAAAGCATGTCTTAATTGCAAGTAATGGAAAAACATGGAGTTGGGTAAGTGGTACTTGTCTTTAAGACTTTGAAACGGTTTGATATCTCCATTCTCGACAATATCGTGTAGGGTTTTTATCCCTTGATTTGCCCAACTATTAATGTCAGGTAGTACACTGAAATGTGAGAGTGTTCTATTGCCCCACAGAGGTGTCCAACTGGATCACACTGGCCTCACTTTATGGGCATGTTTCAATTTTCTTTTGAAAACCTCGACCACTGTAGCCATTGGGACAGATGTCATATGGTGTTCTGTAGGACCTCTATATGGCAATTTAGCCAGGGCCTCTAGGGATCCCATTATTGAGGCTTCCAGGATAGTGGAAGGATTGTCTGCTCGGGGTACCATCCACCAATGTACATAGGCTTGCTAAAAAATAGAGCTTAAGGTTAGGGAGTGCCAAGCCCCCTGCCGTGGCCGGTGTCTGCAGCGTTTTGAATCCCAAGCATGGGTGCTCTCCCGCCCATAGGAACTTGCATATTATACTATCTATCTTATTAAAACACTGATTCCAGGGTATTATCGGGGAATTATGAAGAGCGTATAAAAATTAGGAAGGAATACCATTTTAAATAAATTAATCCTTCCTGGGAGGGAGAGTGGCAGCTATTGCCAAATCTCTGCCTTAGCTATTAGGGATTTGACTATAGGGGTCATATTATGTTCTTTAAATTTTTGGTTGTCTAGGTGAATTTTTACCCCAAGATATTTGAAGGTCTGTGTCACCTGTTAGCCATTGATTTGGGATGGTGCTCCCACTAAAAGTGGGTCAATTGGGAATATGACGGACTTAGACCAGTTACTGGGGAGACCAGAAAATTCCCCAAATTCCTCTATTACCCTCAATGCAGCCCCCATGGGGATTGGTTAAGTAGAGGAGCATATCATCAACATCAAGGGATACTTTCTCAACATTTCTCCCAACCTTCCACCTCCTGAGATTCTCTAATCTTTATTGCCAGGGGCTCTATTGCCAGGGCAAACAGCCACGGGGAGAGGGGACAGCATTGTCTCGTTCCTCTTTCAAGCTGTACAATGTCAGAGAGGAGGCCGTTAGCTAGTACTCTTGCCTTGAGGTTATGGTACAGAGCCCATATCCAAAAACCTTTGCCCAAACCCGAATCTCATCTGAGTTTCCCATAAGTAGGTCGAGGAGACTGTATCAAAGGCCTTGGCAGTGTCAAGTGACACCACTATTCTATTCCCTCTGTTACTGTGTTCTATGGCCAGGTTATTATTTAGTCTCCGGATATTTAGGTCCATGGCTTTGTTAGGCATAAATCCAGTCTGATCTGGATGTATAAGCTCTGTGATGACTCGTTTAACCCTATTTGCGAGTACTTTCGCAAATAATTTGACATTACAATTTAATAGGGAGATTGGGCGATATGACTCACAACAATCGGGCGGCTTCCCTGCCTTAGGTATTATTAAAATATGAGCGATGTAGCATGAGTCTGGAAGGGGGTTGGTTTGCGAAATTTCATTGAAAAGGGTACAAATCTTGGGGTCAGGGTTTCTGCATAGGTCTTGTACCGTTCGGCAGGGATACCATCCGGACCCGGTGAGCGTCCCCCTGGCATGTCAGCTATAGCACTCCCTATCTCCTCCTCAGTCATATTGCTCTCTAGGTCATCAATCATGTGTTGACTAAGACGTGGGAGTTCGATATTATCTAGGTAGGCTGTGAGGCGATCAGTGGATGGTGGGGAGGGTGCTGCATATGTTTCTCAGTAGTATTGCCTAAATCTATTTGCTAGTAGTGTTCTATCAGTAATCATTTCGTCTCCATCCCCCCTGATGCCCTGTATTGTCGTTTGAGGGGTATCTCCTTTGGCAAGCAGGGCTAGCAGTCTGCCATTTTTGTCTCCTTTATCGAACCAGGTCGCCTTACGATATAACTCTTTCTGGGAGAGTTTTTCAGTAAATAACAGATTTATGTGTCTTTGTGCTGCTGCAAGATTCTGCCTTGTTGTATCTGAGCTGCTATCAGGCTCTGCTCTAGAGCAGTTAATTCGGTCTTTGCGGATTCAATTTTAGATTCAGTATCTTTTCTTGCGGCTGAGATTAAGGAGATATACACGACTCTTGTATGGGCCTTACATGTCTCCCAAACAATATCATCAGAGGCAGTCCCGGCATTATTTAGCCAGAAGGACTCTAATAGTGGATGGTATTCACCTGTAACTTTGGGAAGGGAGATCCATTTTGGGGAAAGTCTCCATTGTCGTGTGGTGTCAGTGTCTTTTCCTGCCAGGGTTAGTACTACAGAAGCATGATCCAAACATACTTGGGTGGAGAAGTGGATTTTTTCTATGGCCTGCAGAAGGTCTGTGCTGACTAGAATGTGATTGATTCTGGATAAGGCAACCCTGAGGCCTGTGGTCTCCAACCATTGTGCAAAAACTAAGGAGTCATTCGCTATAGGTCGGAGTCTATCTATTTTGGGGTCTGGGACCATGTTAAAATCTCCTGCCCATATGATGGGGAAGTTACCCATCAGGGCTACCTTTTGCAAAATCTGATTAAGGGGCAGATTTACTAAATTTGCGTGAAGGATTCAAAATTCAAAACACTCTCTGCACCACTAAGTGGGTTTCTTGTAGTAATATGAGATCTGCTCTTGATTTCCGTAGCTGTTCTAAGACCACCGCTCTTTTGATCTTGTCGTTCAACCCCCTTACATTCCATGACAAAAGTGTGAGTTGCTGCTGTAGCGGCATAATTTTAGCTAGTTTTTTTTGTATTTAGTAAGAGCAGCCCAAGGGCCCCTCCCCTGTGTATGGCCATCCTATATTGAGGTGTTGGATGTATAAGAATGGATCTTCTCCTGCTCCCAGGGGCCCTCCTATCTCACCCACACAGCATTCTATTGTACAATATACACTTTCAATGCATATCTGGCTCTGTCTTGGCAAAGAAAGAAAAATAGTCAAGAAAAACAAATACATAAACTTAGAAAAACACACTTTCCCCAACCAAACCCCCTCCCGGTACCCCCCCCCCCCAAAAAAAACATCTGGAGATACATGAATCCCAATACAAGGTCTTCCTAGAGTCGGAGCCTTAACTCATTAACGCAAACCGTCAATTTGGTGTGTGACTAGTATACTCTGGGCAAACACTCCTGGTATACAAACTTTGTCACAGCAGTTGGGCTTATCTTAATTGTGAGCTCTGCGTTCTCAATAGTGTATTATATACAGGGAAACCTGTAATAGAACATTTAAAGAAAATTTCAAAGAAAAAAAATGTAAATCCTCCGACTGACAATGTGTCTATTCGAGTTTGTCTGGGGATGGGGCAAGGGGTGCTGATGGGGTCAGGGCCAAGAGACAAAGCAGCTGCTTGTTTGGTATGTGGGGAGTGTTTCATACTTATATTACATAAAAAAATAAATACTGTCAATGGTAGTTCCATTGATCTGTTCAGGTAGGTGTTATCTGAAACTGGAAAAGGTATGAAGGTGTGATGCAGCCATTATATTACCATTGTGACCAGATCTCACTTTCACACCTCTGTGAATTTTAAACAACACCTATTTCAATAGTTCGATGGAACCGTTGTGATTGAATATTAAAGATTTCCTTAATGGGGATGTTCACCTTCCAGATTGTTCAACAGAAATCAAGATTTATTCAATTGCTTTCATTCTTTTACTTTTTACTGTTTTCCCAAAATTGGGAAAGCTCAGTGATCCGGGGGCATCTGAACTGTAACAATTTGCTACAATTAGTTGATACAATTAGTCAAAATATTTATTAGCAGTATTTGAGGAATATTATCAACTATTGTTCAATTCTATTTTCTCTGGATCAGCTAACAGATCAGTTTGGCTACTTTCACTAACACACAAATGTTGTGACCTCATCTACTATTAGATTGTAGTGCATTTTTAGACAAAAAATCTTCCCTGTGTGCTCAGACATGTGAATTACAACTGTTGCCAATGCTTATAATATAGGATTGAATCAGCTGTTTCTGCCAGCGTAAAATCACTGTTGACAAAACAGTTGAAGCAACATTAGACTTATCCTACCCAAACAAAAAACTCACCCTCTGCCTATGCCAGCATGCCTAAGATTTTACATCTTCTGGGCATCTGGATATGTGTATGTACTACTTTATGGTAGGTGAGCAGTGTCTCAGTCAAAGTCCATGGCCCTTGGATTGTGGGGGATCTGGTGTGGTGCTTATTACTCACTGTTTGTAGTCTATACTTAGGTGGTGTTACATTTGGCAGTCTGAAGTAGCTTGCCTGCATGGTGACCCTGACGAAGTGCCAGGAGAGCGAAGGGCACGAAACGCGTAGCACTCTCACCATCCCACTGTCTTTCATGCTGTTGGTGTGTATAATAAAACCGCAATAATCTTACAATAAGTGAGTCTCTTCTATAACTCCGGCGAGCGCTTGGGAGCGGGCACACGGAGGATGCCTGCATGGTGGGCTCCAGTTATTTTGTGATGGGCATGTGTCCAGCTAGCAAGTTGCATTTGCCGGTTGTTCAAACATTTGGACTTTATCGCCATTCAAAACCCGTAGCTTAGCTGACTCTCTCAGGCATCTTTCAATTCCAAAAAAGGACTCTGGCGTCCTGAAAGTTGATTTCCCCTTTCTTCCTTGCGGCCTGTCCCAGTAGTTTAGTAACTTAATGAGGAAGGGTCTCGGTGGTGCTCCAGGAGGAAGTGCTCTCGTCGGGACTCTGTGCGCCCTTTCAGCGACAAATTGTGAGGAGAAAATATCTGCCCGAGCGTGTCTTTCAGCCACTTTTTGGCAAAAAGTTCTGGATTTTGCCCTTCACTGCATTCTGGTAGGCCTACCACTCTTATGTTGGATCGCCGCTGGCGATTCTCCATATCCTGCATTCGATCTGACGCATCTTTGAGTAGTTTGTGTAGGTGCGCTATGTCAGTGGGTACAGAGGAGGTGCAGTCCTCCAGCGTGCTTACTCTCCCCTCCTGTTTTATCACCTGCAGATCTTGTTTGAGGAGAGAGAGCTCAACCTTTACTTCTTTTTTTATTTTTGCAGTAACTGCAGCCGTGATTGTGGTCTGGCAGGTAGTAATTGCCATAAGTACGTCCTGCATAGTAGGGGTTGGTGTGTTGGTGGTGAGGGTGAGTCACAGGCGCCATCTTGTCCGGGGCCTCTTGCGTACTCCTCTAATTTGGCAGCCGCGTCAGCTCTCACTTTCTGGGTGTTTTTCCCCATTTTTCCTGTGCCAGCAAGCCTCTGAGGTATGTGCAACGGTTTCCAGTGTTTCTGGAGCTGTTTTTTGAGTTAGTATGGGCTGTTCAGGATTCATTCCCCGCAGAGCTCTAGAGTTTGCTGCCGCTCAGATCGCCATTCGGCTCTGCCCCGGTAACTTGGTTATTAACTTAGTATGGTGTAGAGCAGGGATTCCCAACCTTTTGAACCCGTGAGCAACATTCAGAAGTAAAAGAATTTGGGGAGCAACGCAAACATGAAACATGTTCTTGGGGTACCAAATAAGTACTGTTACTGGCCTTTTAGTAGCCCCTATGTGGATTGTCAACCTACATTGAAACTCTGTTTGGCAGTATACCTGGTTTTTATACAACCAAAACTTGCCTCCAAGCCTGGAATTCAAAAATAAGCACCTGCTTTGAGGCCACTGGGAGCAACATCCAAGGGGTTGGAGAGCAACATGTTGCTCACGAGCTACTGGTTGGGGATCACTGGTGTAGAGAGCATTTTGCTATTTGTTTATTTAGTTTTTTATTCAGCATCTCTCCAGTTTACAAGTTCAGCAATCTGGCAGCTAGGGTCCAAATTACCCTAGCAACCATGCATTGATTTGAAGGTGAGACTGGAATATGAAAAGGAGATGGTCTTAATAGAAAGATGAGTAATAAAAAGTAATAATAATAATAATAAATCTGTAGTCTTACAGAGCATTCATTATTTAGATGTGATCTGTGCCCCCATTTGAAAGCTGGAAAGAGTCAGAAAAAGAAGAAAGCAAATATTTCAAAAACCAGTTCAGATTTGTGTCGAGGCCACAAAGGCCCACACCTAGGGTGGCAAAATTTCTGGGACGGCATTATAGGGAAAACCTGGGAGCCGCAGATCCCCAATAATCTGGCACATACGTGTGTGCAGGCTGTGTGCACCAAAAAAATTAAGAAAAGTTCCTCAGAATTAGCCTTTCTACAACATACTTAAAATTAAAGTTAAGGTGGGCTGCGCCTTTAAGATTTACACAGAAGAAAACATAAGTTTGTTCTTCAGTACTTCTAGGGGGCAGATTTATCTGCTGCCTATGTTTGGGCCACTGGCGTGACTAGCTATGCATGGGCCTAAGTGTAGGATATGTGTGCTCCTGGTGTGAATGCTGCTGACTTTTTGCAGATTCAGAGGGCCCCAAGGGGTTGTGGGCCTGGGTTTGATTGTACCCCTGACAGATATATCTTTCATAAAACTGAAATAATAAACGTCTTAAATTAAATCATTTAACAATGTTGTATTCTGTATTGCATCATTGATTTAGTCTTCCCATCTCAGTAATACTTCTTTATATGCAGGAGTGAGAATATGTATTTTTATTGACAGCTCTTATTTATTTATTAACTAGGCATTAGTTCCACAGTGCTTTGCTCAGGTAATTATTTCTTTAATTTTTTTTTTTTGTTCACTGCAGTAATTCTTGCAAGCCATATGGTAATTTTGCAGAATGATGACTCTTGAACTAGTTGATTCATTTGATTCGATAGGATGGTTAACGCTTATATAAAGTCAGTTTTACATAATTCAGCAGCTCACTGGCCTTTGTGACTAATTGCTTAATAAGTGACTCCAGTTTGTGATGAAAATGTTAAACAGGTTAAGTTGAATTCACCTAAAATGACTGATCCAAAGTACACAAAACAGGCATGCACTTTGGATCTTCCCCAGGCATCCTGGTGAGTTTCCGTATCTGCCGAAAATGTGAAAATAACTATGCTAAGCAAACGTCTCTTTTTTTGATAAATGAAATATATTAGCTGTAGACTTCAAATCTGATTATATAAAGATCAGAGAATAATATGTATCTTTGTGTTTAGCTGCCATGTGATGTAGAAACTTACACCCATGTCCCTCTTTATTACATATATACAACTGTGTACAGTAAATGTACACAGTTGTATTAAAATGGTTACTTGCTTAAAGGAGAACTAAACCTTAAAAATGAAAAGGGCTAAAAATGTCATGTTTTATATACTGAAATTATCACCAGCCTAAATTTTCAGCTTGTCAATGGCAGCAATGATCCAGGACTTTAAACGTGTCACAGGGGGTCACCATCTTGGAAAGTGTCTGTGACACTCACATGCTCAGTGGGCTCTGAGCAGCTGTTGAGAAGCTAAGGTTAGGGGTCAAGCAGAAAATGAGGTTGACCTGTAATATAAGATGATGCTACAGGGCTAATTATTTGATTCTGATGTTAATAGCACTGGTTTCTGAGCTGCCATGTAGTAATTATCTGTATTAATTACTAATCAGCCTTATAGTGTGACATTTCTATTCTATGTGTATTGTGTACTGTATATTGTGAGTGGGTCCCTAAGCTCAGTAAGTGACAGCAGCACAGAGCATGTGAATCAGCAGAAAAGAAGATGGGGAGCTACTGGGGCATCTTTGGAGACACAGATCTTCCCTGTTAAAGGGCTGTGGTTGCCTTGGGCAGGTACAAAAGCCCAAAACATAATGTACAACATTTCCAGCTACTTTAGTTTCTTTCCTTTCTTTCCTTGTCCTTTAAACAGATAGATTATGTTGCAAAAGGGAGACCATTGAATAATTTTGCCAAATACAACAGTAGTCCTAGAGCTAATGGCTAGATGACAGTTGTAGTTTGGCTTTTTGGCTGTATCAATCTGATTCTACATATCACAGTCTTCCTCTGTATCACTAGTATTTAACTAAAGGCATGGGGTGACTTTCCAATCTGGAAGTTTATCTTCACTATCCCTCTCTCAGCATCTGTTTCTCTTCAGATATTAATTGACAGTTAGATCCAATATAGGTGGCCATAGACGTGCAGATTTACCTGCAATATTGGACAAACGATGGGACGTCCCCATCTCCCGATCTGCCATTAACCTTCAGTTTAACATAATAATAATAATCCCACTGAAAATCGTCAGATCGGCAACACATGCAGAGATATTATCGGCAGCATACAGAAACCTTCTAACCTGTCCGATCGAGGATTCATACGATCAGATCTTTGCATCTATGGCCAGCTTATATCTTATGGGGGGCTTCCTTTCCTAGAACATGAATTAGAGCTCACTCAAATAACTGATTCCAGTAAAAACAAAATCTAACAAAATAACTGCCTTTTGCGCAAATTCACTAAAGGGGCGAATTTTCACCTGTGAAGGCTTTGCCACATTTCATGCCACTTCGTCTGGTGCAAATTCGTTTCCAATACGCTAATTCACTAAAATGCAAAGTTGCGTCTCTGGATCTGAAAGCTGGTGAAATTTCACTAGCTCAAATTCATCAACGAGAGCATTTCCTGGCAAACTTTTGCTAATGTAAATTTCTGCCTAGCGAAACTTTGCTAGTATACTTGCGCTTTTGTCAATTTGAATAGGGTGGGTACGTATAGGTCTGATATATGTGCCTCTATTAGAAATCTTGGTGCAAATGCTTGAAGTGGCCACTTACTATCAAAAATGTCCAAGGAAGCAAAGACAAAGGAGATCATCTAATGCCCTAGACGTCAGCTCACCCTAAAACAAATGTGGCATGATCCTCAAATGGTTAAAAAAAAGTTCAAACAAAAATATTTAATAGTTACAACTTTTAAAGACAATCCCACTTTAAAATATGAAAAAAGCCAGTTTTTTAAAATAATTTTTGTCTCTTCGGCATACAAGGTATGATGTCATTGACATAAGATTGAGGAGGATGTAGCTTCATCTGATCAGTTTGCCAGGTATAACTATAAGAAATATTGGATCTAACTGTCAATGAAAATCTGACATCTAGCTCCTGCATGAAGACAGAATAAAGAGAAACAGGTGCTTGAGAAGAAACAATGCATCATATTTAATTGATTGTATTTAGAAAGTTTCTTATTTCAGTATGCTATAGCTGATATTTCATTTTTTATATTTCATTTCAATACAGTCCTCTCCTTACAGCCTGCAGTTTAAAGGGATACTGTCATGGGAAAATGTTTTTGTTTTTTTTTCAAAACGCATCAGTTAATAGTGTTACTCCAGCAGACTTCTGCACTGAAATCAAATTCTCAAAAGAGCAAACTGATGTTTTAATATTCAATTTAGAAAATCTGACATGGGGCTAGACATATTGTCAGTTTCCCAGCTGCCCCCAGTCATGTGACTTGTGCCTACGCTTTAGGATGGAACTACTTTCTGGCAGGCTATTTCTCCTATTTAATGTTACTGTATCAGTCTCAGTGGTATTTGGCTTTTACTATTGAGTGCTGTTCTTAGATCTACCAGGCAGCTGTTATCTTGTGTTAGGGAGCTGCTATCTGGTTACCTCCCCATTGTTCTGTCATTAGGCTGCTGGGTGGTGAAAAGGGAGGGGGTGATATCACTCCAACTTGCAGTACAGCAGTAAAGAGTGAATGAAGTTTATCAGAGCACAAGTCACATGACTAGGGGCAGCTGGTAAACTGACAATATGTCTAGCGCCATGTCAGATTTCAAAATGAAATATAAAAAAACCTGTTTGCTCTTTTCAAAAATGGATTTCAATGCAGAATTCTGCTGGAGCAGCACTATTAACTGATGTATTTTAAGGGAAAAAACATGTTTTCCCATTACAGTATCCCTTTAAGCAGCATTTACTTTACATGCAGTGGAGTAACTACCAGGGGAGCAGGGGGTGCAATTGCACTGGGGCCCACTCCCTCTCGGGGCCCTCTGGAGAGGCTAGGAGTACTCCAATGTGCAGTTCATAGGGGGAGAGCCCGATAGGGGGGGCCCAGGTGCCAATCCTGCACCAGGGCCCACCAGCGAGTAGTTATGCCACTGTTTACATGGTAATTTACGCCACCGGGGAAAGCTTTATATTAGTAACTCAAGCTTTGATTCAGTCAAAACGCTGTGCTTCTGGCTTGAAATTAAAGTTTTATAAACGAGACCCTCAGTTGTTCCCCACATTCGTTCTGGGCAAAAACTATATTACGCCTGATCAGCCTCCTTCCTTTTCTGTAAAGAAGCAGTTTTGCTTCTGTCACTTTAAGGCGTTTCGTGACTCAGCAGACAACGAGAAGATTGTCCTTCAGCGTTTGCCGTCAGAGGAGTCTGCTCTGGAAGGTCGGGTGGCAGAGGTTACAGCTGCACCACGTGTGTGTGTGTGATAGAGAGAGAGAGAGAGAGAGAGAGAGAGTGAGAGTGTGTGAAGCCGGTTCTGTCCTTCCACTGAGCTCCACAGACGCACTGACACAGAAAACGGAGGACATGGTCAGCAAGACGGAGGAGCCCGGCGTGCACAGCCCGCTCCCTGCACAAACTCCTGACAAGAGCCCGGAACCCTGCTGCGGTAATTACACAGGACGAGTGCTACACAGCCCCTTATCATTGTGTCACCCGTTAGCTGATAATAATGCATTTTGCATTCTGGCTGAACTACAAGCCCTGACATCCTGCAACGTTGACTTAAGCATGCTGGGTATTGTAGTCCAGAACCAGACGAGGAAGCCAACGATGGCAATTACTAGTAGATTCGCCAAGTGCTGCTCTTTATTGGGGGCTGCATGTAAACAGGCATCCACCAACCTCAAAGGAGTATAATTTCCAGCTCCTGTGCTAACTCTGGTACAAGGGTTCCTCCTCAGATGTCACGTTAAAGGAAATGGTTTGTCTGGATGTCCTTGAAGAGTAGTTTCCTTACAGAATGATGGAGGTTCCTTAAAGGAGAACTAAACCCTTAATTTGCCCTTTACCTGATCCCCCCCCCCAGTTTAGCTGCCAACCCTGGTAAATGATGCCCTGAATCTGCACTGAGGGGTAAGTAAATGATTAGGGGCATTTACCTGGGGTAGCATCTAGGCTGGGCGGGAGCAGGGTGGGTTTTTTTTTTTTTAATTAAGAGTTGAAGTCACCTTTAAACCTTTATTATCTGAATTAAGAACATGATCTATGCAGTATGGAGTCATGAGGATGTGTGTACTGCCTTCTTAACTGGGATTATAAGGGTTTGACTTTGTCCATGCTCTTGTACAGACTTTTCCTTCAATAGACAGCAGAGACTTGAAGCGAGTTCCTCATAATGAAAACTCCTAGGTTTAGGGTAGTGGCTCAAAATTCATTTTAAGTGTGCTCCACTGAGCACTTTTGTAGTTTAATTCTCTATTTCTAGTGGTTTCTGTGACATTAGACTGTTATTAATGTCAGGCTCTCAGCTCAGTAGATCTCTTTCAGAGTCAGAGCATCAGCAATCTTAACTCACTGTGTGCTGCCAGCATAGTCTTTTAACCCTATAGTCTCTGACAAGGATCCTGAAAGAAAGCTGTTGAAGTGAAGTCTGGTATTAGCAGTGTAAAACTGCTAATATCACAGACACAGCTAAAAATATATTTAAATTAGAAAAGTGTTTTGAGGAGCATTCTCAGTAAGTTTACATTTATTTCATGCTGCCATTGGCATGCAGTTTTTAATCTGTAGGATGCGTCCAACCCTGTTTTTAATTTTTTTAGGGGTGTTTTTGTGAATTTTGTGCTGCCACCTTTGTGTTTGTACCCAGAAGGACCCGCTGTGCTCTTGTTGATGCGTGCAATTTGTTTTTCTTAATCCAAGGACTTATAAATTAAACTTAGCACTGTCCTTGTTTTCAGAGTTTGTGCTGCCTGGGAAAGAACTGGAATGTCTGGCTAATGCATAAAGCAAGGCCATGGTTATTCAGTTTCCTTTTTTTAAAAAAAACAAAACATGCTTTAGTTTTAAAACACTGAATTATATATACTGTGATCATTAAAATCCATATATAAACCAAAGCTGCAAATGTGCTCGGCAAATGCCCATCAATGTCTGGCTCTTGACTAGGGATGCACCGAATCCACTTCACTTTGGATTCAACCAAACCCCCAAATTCTTCGTGAAAGATTCTGCCGAATGCTAAACAAAATCATCATTTTTTGTGGCAAAAAGTCACCCAATTTCCCTCCCCGCCCCTAATTTGCATATGCAAATAATTAATCGGTTCGGCCAGGCAGAAGGATTTGGCCGACTCTTGCTGAAAAAAGGCCAAATACTGAACCGAATCCTGGATCCAGTGCATCCCTACTTTTGACCCTTTTAGCTGGCACAAAGTCTTTTGGGGAATTTAGTCAAGGTGTGTAGAAAAATTGGCTGCAGATCTGGTTGTTCAGGAGTTGGTGGACTGGATCTACTTGTATTTTATAAAAATATAATGCAGTGTTGACCTGCACTGGTACAACTGCCGTGTTTGCTTCAGAAACACTACTATTGTTTATATAAATAAGCTGTTGTGTAGCAAATGGGGCAGCCATTCAGAGGAGAAAAGGTTCAGGTTACACAGCAGATAAGCTCTGTAGATAGGGTTGCTACTTTTTATATATATATATATATATATATATATATATATATATATATATATATATAAAGAAAAAAAATACCGACCCTCCTATATTCTTGCTGTTTTTTCCTATTAATAACATAGGCATCAAGCATCATTTTTACCGGCCAGGTGGCAACCCTATCTGTAGATCATAATGGTGTTATCTGTTATTAGGGTTGCCACCTGGCTGGTATTTTGATTGATCCCAATGTTATTAATAGGAAAAAAGGTAAATATATAGGAAGGCCAGTATTTTTTTTCAAGAAAAGGTGGCAACCCTATCTGTGATCCACTATTTAACCTGTGCCATATAACCTTTTTTCAATTTCCGCCATTGCTACCCAGCAGCTTGTTTATATGAACCATAGTAGTGTTTCTGACGCAAACAGATCAGTTTTACCAGTGCAGGGCAACACTACGTTTTATCGTCAATTACTTTAAAACACGTTGATTTTTTTTTGTGTTATTGTTCCTTTAAGGCATCATAGAAACAAAAGGGTCACAGACAGAATTTGATTTGTTTTTTTTAAGTAAAATATGCCAGAAAGTGGTTAGTTAGTTACAAGTGGAGTCTTTGCTGTGACATTGGGTCAGTAGAACAGATTTTTATGGAGTTAGGGGTTTCATAGGAAAATGTGGTAGAATGGATCAGTGCAGATACACACGTGACAATTTGTTTTAGGGGCTGTCAGTGTGTCTGGCGTCATCTGGTAATATAGACACTATTCACTTATATAAGATAATCATGCGAGCCCCCCCCCCCCCATCTTTAGAGGAGTGGTTTCTCCCTAAGGGTTGTCCCACTGCCACTGGGAATTTTTATGTTACGCTAGAAAGTAAATGTGAAGGCTTCTGCCTTTGGTTCACTGCACTGCTGTGGGATAGGTACGTTACCGATTAGGCCCTATCGCTGAGCCTTGCAATAGGGTAACCGATATATCGATTAGACCCGTACAGATCGCTTTCCGACTCGGATTCATAAGAGGACAGTGCCGAAAATCCGCTGTGGGCAGCGAACGTCACCGCCTGACAGTCCGAGCTTCCGCACTTATTTATTTGGGCGCTTTTCTGTCACGTGTGAACCAAGGGTTGTCTCGTAAGTCGGGCTCGTGTAGTTACGAGCATTGAAACTGTCCCCCTCCCACGTTTCTCTTCCACTATGTTGTTGTTGTGGTGATGAAGCCCGGCGTTCTCTGCTTCCTGAAAAAGGTCACCTTCAGCTGATACTACCATTTGTCCCCCCCCTTGGAGGGGTGTTTAGACAATCTGTAATATTTATGCGTTTTATAAGCGCGTTCTCCATATGTGCTTGCGCGATCTACCGTACACGCACCTAATTGTAATTATGGTATGAGCCGGTCTCAAGGGCTTTACACAGTCATTTATAAGGCATAAAGAATTTGGTTCCTCCTATTGTTTCAGCCTTTGGTGGTATGTTCCATGCCCTCGGATCTTGTCCCAGACCGTGCTAGTATTGGCAGGTTGTGTGGGAGGGAACCGGAAGTAGCTGAGAGGTTATAGCTTAGAGGATATGTAAACAGTATTTTAACCCTGTAGTACTTACAAAAACAATTCTCCCACATTTCTACCAATGAAAGCATTTGAAAGGTGTAAGGGTAGGCTTGCCACCTTTTCCTGAAAAAAAAAAAACCTGCCTTCCTGTATATCTTTTTTTTCCTATTAATAACATTGGGATCAAACATCAAAAAGACTGACCAGGCCGCACCGGCCTGGTGGTACACGCAAGACCTATTCGTGTGCTTTGCCTGTGCATTTTAGTAGATACACATGAAAACCCAGAAGCTTTGAGAATGTCTGCTTCAGAATTCTGAGAGTTGTATTTAAAGAGAAAGTATTCCTTCTTTTCAACTACAGTGTAATAAAGTGGGCTTCAAGTGGAACTCATTTTAAAGGGAATGCTAATTCTAAGTACCGTATAGCAAAGTGTAACTGACATAAACTGCATATATACATTTAAGCAATTTGATACATTTTCTGCAACACCCAGGGGAGTATAGATACAGGGTAAAATGCATTTTGTTTATTTTTAATTGATGGCTTATTTTTGAAGTTTCAAATATTTCCAGTGGATTTGCTGCTGTTCACCATGAAATATGCCCTTAATTTTAGGGTAAGGCCAGACAGGAAGATTCGGGGAGATTTGTCGCCTGGCGATTAATCTCCCTGAACCGCTTCCTCCTGCCTTCCAGCTGCTTAATGAATAATCGCCTGCACCTATTCACACACAGCGCTGCGCTTTCCCAGAATCGCTCGAAATTGCCTAAGGAGGCGACTTCAGAAAATGCAGCGCCGCGTGTGAATAGGCGCAGGCGATTATTCATTAATCAGCTAGAAGGCAGGGGGAAGTGGTTCGGGGAGATTAGTTGCCCCAATTCTATTGGAGTTGTTAAATGAATCAATACGAAAAAACTAGCACCTCTCTTTTATGACACATGGAGCATTTCTTTGCAAAAAAAGTAGATTTTTTGCATTTTACAGATGCTCTAACTAATTGTGAATGCTCTCAAATGGCTGTAGTTTGTGTTTAATTTTGTACTTTTGAATGCTTAGTGTGGGTACTGGGGTTGATTCAGGCCAGGCTTGGACTGTTGCCTTTCATTATCCAATGTGTCTGCACCTACTCATATTTAAAGGAACAGTAACACCAAAAAATGTAAGGGTTTTAAAGTAATGAAAATATCATGTACTGTTGCCCTGCGCTGGTAAAACGGATCTGTTTGCTTCAGAAACGCTACTGTAGTTTATATAAACAAGCTGCTGTAGAGCAATGGCGGAAGTTGAAAAACTATATGGCACAGGTTAACTAATAGATAACAGATAACACCATTAGACAGACAGAGCTTATCTGCTATCTGCTGAGTAACTTCAGCTTTTTCTCCTTTGAATGGATGCCCCCATTGCTACACAGCAGATTATATAAACAATAGTAGTGTTTTTTAAGCAAACACAGCAGTATTCAATAAGAGGGGCTACATCGATTTAATATAAGTGCAGTGAGTCTTCAATCAGCACCTTGCATTTAATAGGTGTGGCCCTGTTTTTTCAACTGGTTACTGTGTTTCCTGGGAAATATTAGGCCCATGTATAAAATCGTAACAACGCTGCACAAGTGTCAAACTCAGGCTCATTCTTCTGTAGAGCGAAGTCAGTCAGTGCTTTTGATTCTTTCGTTTTAGAGTTGAATGTGATTGAGTCTATTCCTCTGATGTAATTTTCTCTGTGCTGATTAAGATGGGCAACAGCATTTGCTGCTGTTATTGTAGATATTACTTGGAAATGTAATTTCCTGTGGAGGTCTAGCATTCACATTGAGAAACATCTTCTCTGCTTCCACAATTGAACAGTGGTTTAATACATTCATTTGCTAAAACTGATTATGGCATTTTTGGAGGTAACCAGCATGAAACGTGCATCACCATCTTGCCTTTCAACTCTCATAAAGAAGTGAATAAGAAGCTTGATGATTGCAAGGCATATGATCTGTGGCTGTAATAAAGGTTATTCACACTATTGCCTTTGGGTGCACTCATCTGAGGCCTGTCTCATTCCTGGTGCCTTTCCTAGTGACCTTGAATCAGTCAAAGTAGGCAAGCCAGATTCTCTGTATAGCTGTTATAGGAATTGGTTAAATGTTACAAATCTGATGTCACTGAGCATGAAAAACAAAATGCTCATTTTGACATTCTTGAACACGAATCTCCAAGATTCAACCCAGTGATCCAAATATGTGATGCAAATAATGACTTAGCCTTTAAGAAACATGATGATACTGAATAGGAAATAAGCTCAGATGAGCTTTGCAAGAATATGCCCTGTTGCAAAATGTCAACTTTTATTAAACAAAGGCATAGAAAAATGGCCCTATAAAGGGTCTAGTTCACATAATTTTACATATATTAGATATGCAGTGGCGTAACTACCAGGGGAGCAGGGGGTGCAATTGCACCAGGGCCTGCTCCCTCTCGGGGCCCACCGGAAAGGCTAATAGAACTCCCATGTGCAATTCATAGGGGGAGAGCCCGATAGGGGGGCCCGGTTGCCAATCCTGTGCCAGGGAACACCAGCGAGTAGTCAGTGGTATAACTACCAGGGGTGCAGGGGGTGCAATTGCACCAGGGTCCCCACCCCCTTGGGGCCCATCAGAGCCACAAAAATGGTTATGGCAGACGGTTATCTAGGGGGAGATTTTACAGCACACATGCTATCAACGCTCCAACATGCAATTTATAGAGGTAAGGGGCAGACAGGGGGGCCCAGGTGCCCATCCTGTACCGGGGCCCACCAGGGAATAGTTACGCCACTGTAGATATGTTATATTATGGTACATATATCAAACTTACATTTCTAATTTATGCATTAAAGGACAACTTAAGCTGTCTTTAAAGGTTAGCTTTATTACATCTGCCAGCTGTGAGAATTTTAATTTATTAAAACAGTTGCTTTGAAGAACGTTTTGTAACATTACCGCTAAGTTTTGAAAATTTTATTTTGGTTTATAGGTGAAACTGTTTATATTGATGCCATTAAAGTGAAGGATGATTGTGGGAGTCCAGCGGTTTGCTGTGGAGCTGTGCACACAAATGTTGTAAACAGGCAGTACATTTCAGCATGGACTCCAAAACTATAATCACTCTTAAACCATATCCTGGTTTCCTTTTAGCATTTTGGGATCTCGCTCAATGTCTGATTTTTTTTGGAGCACTCTTGTGTAGTTGGTATTGTGTGTGTTTTGCATAGAGTTTTATGGTGTGTTGTATTGCTTCTCTTTCTGTGTTAGGGCCCTTACACACGGGCGTTTTGGACCTGCGCTCCCCTGCGTTGCGTTCAGCCGCAGGGGAGCGCAGGTATAGACGCACATCATTCGTTTCATTGGCCCTGTACTCACGAGACGCATGTAAGCGCCGAACGCAGGTTCAGACGCAACATGCTGCATTTTTCCTGCGTTTGGCGCCTACATGCGTTCGTGTGAGTACAGCCCCATTGAAAATAATTGAGTGCGTCTATACCTGCGTTCCCCTGCGGCTGAAAGCAGCCAAACGCAGGGGAGTGCAGGTAAAAATGCCCGTGTGTAAGGGCCCTAACACAGATAAACTTGTGTTGCTGGTAGAACAGCTGAAATAATTCACACCTTCCGTTCTAACAATCTTTCTGTTTGAGTAATTATAGCTGCTGTTTGAACCTGCCCTCACATGTTTGTATGATCGCAATGAAATGGAAAGTGTATTTCTCTGGGTGCCTGGTGCAGTAGTTCCTAAGGGCCCTTACACACGGGCATTTTTGACCTGCGCTCCCCTGCGTTCCGTTTGGCTGCGTTCAGCCGCAGGGGAGTGCAGGTCTAGACGCACCTCATTCTTTACAATGAGGTTGTACCCACGAGATGCGTGTAAGCGCCGAACGCAGGTTCAGACTCAACACGCATCTCGTGGGTACAACCTCATTGTAAAGAATGGTAGGTGTGCTTAGTCTGAAGGCCAGTTAACTTAAAAAGTCAAATAGCCACCTGTAGGCCTTGTGCTGGTATTGTTTGAGTTTTGTTTGTCACCTTTTGTATGTTTTTTTTGTTTGTTTTTTATATACAATTCCACTTTATTTTATTCTGATATTCTGATACTGCTGAAAGGAGATTAATTATACTCTCTCTTTCTTTGCCTTTGCTATACACACATATATGTATAAAATGAAATACAAATATGTATAGTTCAACCAGAAAATGCTAAATTGGGCTACAGACATGCCCACGCAAACTACCAATTAATTTGCAAGAAAAAAAGTGTATTGTTGCAAAATTCCCATAAATTATAGTGGCAGCTATAGTGTAGTGACAGGAGAAGATATGCACGTTGTGTATATACACACAAATGCATTGGGAACACTGCACATTGTATTCCAAATCAAAACATGAAGAAAAATTTAACAAATTTGTGATATTCTTGTACAGAAAGTGAAGAAAAGGGAATATTAAGCTGTTTTTTTTTTTATACTTTCTTTTGAACCACTGAACTATTATCTGTGTTGCTTAGAGCCCACCAACTTCTGGCACCTGTTAAATTCCACAATTCATCTGCATTTCTTGTTTTTGCCTCAGAAACAGCATTGATGGCACCCCACAAGTTTTCTATCGAATTAAGGTCTGGGGATTGGGCTAGCACTAGCCACTCCACAACATCAATTTGCTGCCTTCCTTCCTCAAAGGGGTTGTTCACATTTGAGATAACTTTTAGTATGATGTAGAGAGTGGTATTCTGAGATAATATGCTATTTTTCCCATTTTTTATTATTGAAGGTGTTTGAGTTATTAGTTTTTTATTCAGCAGCTCTTCAATTTGCATTTTAAGCAATCTGGTTGCCAGGGTTTGTATTATTCTAGCAACTATGCATTGATTTAAATAAGAGGCTGGAATCTGATTAGGAGAGGGTCTGAATAAAAGAATCAGTAATAAAAGTAGTAATAACAATAAATGTGCAGCATTACAGAACATTTGCTTTTTAGAAGGTGTCAGCGATGCCCATTTGAAAGCTGCAAAGAGTCTGAAGAAAAAGCCTATAAATAATGAAAACCAATTGAAAAGTTGCTAAGAATTGGCCGTTCTATAACATAATAATATGAACCACCCCTTTAAATAAGGGCTGTAATTAACACCTGTTTTTTCACAGAATGAATGAGCTTACTAATTGAACTCCTCACTGCTATTATTTGGAACAAGCAATTATTTTGAACACTGCTGTTATTTGGAAGAAGCCTCAATTATTGGTTCAGTTACAAAGAATCAGCAGTATGCGTGTGTGTGATAGATATAGATATATAGGAACAAAAAAAACAGCACCAAGGGACTTTTGCAAAAAATCTTGTATTTAAGATGAGGTATGCACAACCAACGTTTCTGTCCCCATTGGGACAACCGAAATTTCGGTTGTGCATACCTCATCTTAAATACAAGATTTTTTGCAAAAGTCCCTTGGTGCTGTTTTTTTGTTTCTACATACACTAATTGTACGTGCACAGGGGAAACTACAAGGTAGCTTTGTGGTAATTGGTGCTGTCCCGTATATACATACAATAGTTTGCAATAAAACGAGAAGTGCATTATTTTGTGTATTCAACACCTTACATTTTGGCAAGCACCTTACTGACTGAAAGCATTAGAATGACACCTTTCTGTTCACAGGAAATTAAGAAATGAGATCTCAAACAGCAAAATGTTTAATACAGGCATTACTGAATTTGGCTTAGTCATTTTCGCGGGGTACATTGATTTGGCAGCCCGTTTGACATGATGTCCGTCTGCTACTGCAGCTTGGCTTGTCGTCTTCTGTTAAGGGGAAGGGAATGTATAAACTTGCCAAACCAACAGATCCAGTTCACTGCTGTGCAGCCTCTGCCCCAGGTTGCTGACACACCCATTGGAGAGCATTTTTCTAAACTCTGTTTGCAACATTTGAACGTATTTCTTCCTCCGCCCACTCTCTCGTATCAGTCACAGTCTTTTATTTTGTGTCATTCATTTGCAATAGAAAGCACATCTTACAGAGCCAGCTATTTCTGTGTGTCATACAGGACACTGGAGTTGTACAGGTAATATTATCTTTTATGTCCTACTGGTGGGAATAGATACAAATTGCTTGTGCTTTGGACTGATTAGCTTTGTCTTTTGTACTATCTTTCCTCAATCGTACACTGCTTGTCTTAACATGTCTAGTGGGGTTTTGGCTATAGCAGTACATTTACTGAACAGTCAGGGGATTCAGTGAGGAACTGTACTGGCATAAAACAAGATTCAGTCAAAACCTTTTGGCCTAGTTTCTATGGCTTATCAGTTTAAAGGAGAGCACAATCATTTGGGTAGAAATGCTTCACATTATGTTTGTGTATCTTTAATACCCCAAGGTGACCACAATCATTTAGCCTTCGAAAAGGCCCCCAGTAGATCTCAATACTCTATGCTGCTGATTCAAAGCACGTGCTTTTAGTTGCCTTGAGTTAGGGACTCACTCACAATGTACAATGTGTGTGTGTGTGTTTATGCACCATCTCTCATACAGTCAATAAGTGATTTCCTTCTCCAATAATAAAACAGCATGCAGTAACTTGTACGTGATGGTGACTAAGCCACATTAATCTATAGTAGTGGCAATCCAATCCAACGGATTTAAATAATTTTTTAGCAGTCTTAAAGGGATCCTGTCATGGGAATTTTTTTTTTTTTCAAAATGCATAAGTTAATAGTGCTGTTCCAGTAGACTTCTGCACTGAAATCAATTTCTCAAAAGAACACATTTTTCATATCTCATTTTGAAATCTGACATGGGGCTAGACATTTTGTCAATTTCCCAGCTGCCACAAGTCATGTGACTTGTGCTCTGATAAACTTCAATCACTCTTTACTGCTGTACTGCAAGTTGGAGTGATATCACCCCCTCCCTTTCCCCCACCCAGCAGCCTAACAAAAGAACAATGGGAAGGTAACCAGATAACAGCTCCCTAACACAAGATAACAGCTGCCTGGTAGATCTAAGAACATCGCTCAACAGTAAAAACCCATGTCCCACTGTATACTATTTATTCAGTTACATTGAGACGGAAAAACAACAGCCTGCCTGAAAGCAGTTCCCTCCTAAAGTGCTGCCACAAGTCACATGACCGGGGCAGCTGGGAAATTGACAAAATGTCTAGCTCCATGTCAGATTTCAAAACTGAATATAAAAAAGTCTGTTTGCTCTTTTGAGAAATGGATTTCAGTGCAGAAGTCTACTGGAGCAGCACTATTAACTGATGCGTTTAAAATAAAAACATGTTTTCACATGACAGTTTCCCTTTGAGATTCAAGATCCAATTTATGGAAAGACCCCAAGCATTCCAGATTATCTAGCAGCTCAGAAACCAATACAGTCTTCAGTGGAATTCAATAATCAGCCCTGTAGCATACTATGTAGTATATGAGCCTCATTATCATGAACCTGTCAACAAGAGCCCAGGTCACACCATGAATGTAAAGTGTCACATGATGGCCTTAAAAGTCCGAAGACAGGCTCCTGTGATTAATTTTAAAAGCTTTAAAGGGGTTGTTAACCTTCCAAACACTTTTTTTTGTTCAGTTTTTTTCTTATTGTTCACCTGAAGTGAAGACTTTTTTCAATTGCTTTCCATATTTTATTTTTTACCGTTTCCCCAAAATTAAAGTTTAAAGGGGTTGTTCACCTTTGAGTTAACTTTTAGTATGATGTAGAGAGTGATATTCTGAGACAATTTGTAATTGGTTTTCATTTTTTATTATTTGTGGTTTTATAGTTATTTAGCTTTTTATTCAACAGCTCTCTAGTTTGCAGTGTCAGCAATTTGGTTTCTAGGGTACAAATTACCCTAGCAACCCTGCATTGATTTGAATAAGAGACTGGAATATGAATAGGAGATGGACTGAATAGAATAAGTAATAAAAAGTAGCAATAACAATACATTTGTAGCCTTACAGAGAATTTGTTTTAGATGGTGTCAGTGACCCCCATTTGAAAGCTGCAAAGAAACAGAAGAAAATTGCAAATCATTAAAAAAACTATGAAAATAAATAATGAAGACCAATTGAAAAGTTTCTTAAGGTGGCCATAGACAGTGAGATCCGCTCATTTGGTGATATTGCCAAACGAGCGGATCTCTCCCCGATATGCCCACATTGAAGTGGGCAATATTGGGATGATCCGATCGTGGGCCCTAGGACCCAACGATCGGATCATAATGTAGGTGATATGGGCGGTCAGATTGCGGGACCGCATACATGTACAGATGCGCCCATGATCCGACTAGGTTTTTTAACCTGCCCGATCAAGATCTGGCCGACTTTCGGCCAGATATCGATCAGGGAAGCCCGTTGGATGGCCCCACACACGGGCCAATAAGCTGTCGGCAGCTTTTATCTGCCTGTGTATGGGGGCCTTTAGATTTGGCCCTTCTACAATATACTAAAAGTTAACCACCCCCTTAATGTTCATGTCTCTAGTATTTCAGTCTGGCTGCTCAGTGATCCCGGAGCATCTGGACCATTACAATTTGCTACATTTAGTTGATACAATTAGTTGTTTAATTTCTCAGCAGTATCTGTGGAATATTAGCAACTACTGTATCAATTCTATCAGCTGCCTTTAAAGGGCACCTATCGTACAAAACAGTTACCCCCAACCAAATGTGCGGGCTGATAGAGCCTGCATTCCGGTTGAGGATACTAGTATTTTTTTTTTTTTTAAATGCCCCCCGCCAGAGCGCTTGCACTGGTAGGGAGCTCCCGGTGCGAGCTGCCGTGACAGTTGCTGCGCATGCACTTTTGCGCACGCGTGATGTCATGCGCATTAAGAAAAGCAGTCACTGTTGGGGCCACTTTTCTTAATGCGCATGTGCATGACGTAACGCACGTGCAAATGCGCATGTGCAGCAACTGTCATGGCAGCTCGCACCAGGAGTTCCCCCAACCGGAATGCAGGTTCTATCAGCCCGCACATTTGGTTGTTTTTTTAGGCAGCTTCTTAATATACGGTTATCTTTAAAAAAAATAAAAAATGCATATAGATTATTTTCAAGTTTAACTGTTGTATTTTTTAATTAGGTTAGTGCACAAATGGGGTTATTGGCTTATGTCTTGCGTGTAGCACTAAAAACAGAATTTTGCAGTTAGTTGGCCCCTGTCCCATGTTTTTTGCTTGAGAAGGGGTACCATATTTAGCATTGCTGCTTTACAGTGCTGGGGTCCTAAATTCGATTCCAGCCAGGGCAAGTACTCTCATGGAGTCTATGGGAAATGGCCTTTCCGTAATTCAAACGGGTTTCCGGATTTCCTTGCGTTTGTATCAGTAAATGATTTAATGATCTGATGTCTCTGTTACTCCTGCAGCTTCATAGGAGGTTTTCTTCCTCAAGTGAGCTGGCAGATATAAATGTTCATTTATCAAAATTGGTTGCACATCAGGTTGTTTGTGGTACAGTGCGGCCTCTGGTCTCATAACCCCCTTTGGGATTTTTTAGGAGGCACAAGATTATTTGCTATGAGATGAGCTTTATAGTACATGGAGAGTGTATTGTCTGCGGTCATTCAAGCTGCTAAACTTTGTGCCACATACAACTCCCTGTCTGTGCTAGTATAGGTAGTAATAATTACAGTTCTGCTGAATATTTCAGGGTATAGTGGTCCTTTAATTCTCCTCAAAAGGCAGAGCCTCTGTCACATTCCTATCTTTTACGCTAGACCACAGTTTAAGAGGTTCTCTACTGGCAGTATCCCTAGAACATATTCTGCTTCTAACAGATACAGACAAAACACCTATTCACATTGTCTCCCTGCATAAATACTGCACAGAACTATAGCAACTTTGCAAACTACAACATATCTAGTTAATGTCAGATAATGCCCCACTATTACGGACCTGCACCTTCATTGCCTAGTCAGTAAGTGCTTTCATGTTTAATTTTGAAAATGTAGTTGTAGCCTCTGGTTTTTGTCTGTTGCTGTAAACCCTTGCCTGATAATGTAATACGTTTTGGGTTTAGATATTTATTTTCAAACAGCTGACCAGTCAGTACTATCTGTTGATCTGTTCATATGGGTTACTAGACAGCAACTTACATACGACTGAGATACAGAACTGTTTTCTTAATGCTCTCTGCCTGCCGAGTTGGATCCAGTTATCCAGCTTTAAGCTTTTTCACATGCACATGTCATTGTAGTCTCAAAGCATTGTTTGCATCTCTGCCAAAATATAGGATAATTAGCTGCTCACATTCTACAAAGATATACCCAGCCTCTAAAGTTTGCAATAAACAATACACCCGCTTAGTGTTTATTGCTATATCTGCAAGAAAAACAATATGATCTGAGGACAATCAGCGACGGAGGAAAAACTGGTTAGGCCCAAGTTCCATAGTATTGTTTTATAATACACAACAGCCATATATAAATAATTTTTTTACCCCTCCTCTTGGAATACAAATCATCGAACGCCCCAATGACTTCTAATATATTAGTATTTTAGAATAGAGTTTACATTATTCCATATTCAAATAGATAATAATTGCGCCTTAAAATGTCTGCATTCTAGTAAATAAAGTACTGGAATTGGATCCGTTATCAGGAAACCCATTACCCAGAAAGCTTCAAATTATGGAAAGGCTGCCTCCTATATACTCTCTTTTATACAAATAATCCAAATTTTTTAAAATGATTTTCATTTTCTCTGTAATAATTAAACAGTTGCTTGTATTGTTCCAAACTATGTTCTAATTGGTCCAAGTTGGAAGAAAAAACAGCCTATTGGGCAGCTTGGAAATTGAAAAAATGTCTAGCCCAGCGTTACGAAATCAGTTGGAGCTATAGAAATACATGTTAATAATAAATAGTAATAGCCCCATGTAAGATTTCAAAATTGAATATAAAAACATCTTTTTGCTCTTTTGAGAATTGGATTTTAGTGCAGAACTCTGCTGGAGTAGCACTATTAACTGATGCATTTTGGAAAAAAAACATTTTTTCCCATGACAGTATCCCTTTAATGTTTACATGATTTTCTAGTAGACTTAGGGTAGGATGATCCAATTTACAGAAATATCTGTTATCTGGAAAACCCAAGGTCCCAGGCATTCTGCATAACAGGTTCCATACTTGTACTTCAATGTAAAATGTAATACTATTGTAGTGCCTTGATCTATATGTGGGGACATATTTTACTGAACAAAGCAAAGCTTTCCTTTGGCATAAGCAATTAATTCTATCTGTAAGCATCCTACTTCTCATGTAATTGCTTTAATGTGCACTGCTCCAACTTCCAAAAGAGCCTAGCAGTGTTATTATTATTATTATCATTATTATTATTGTTTGTTTTCCAGACTTGGAGTTAAAATCAAAGCAGCCTAGGTATAATTGTTAAACTTTGGTGCCAATAACCCCCATAAAACTAAAAAAAAATAATTGGTGGTCAGCCCCTTGGATGTTGCTCCCAGTGGCCTCAAAGCAGGTGCAAATTTAGAATTCCAGGTTTTGGTTGTATAAAAACCAGGTGCACTGCCAAATTGAGCCTCAGTGTAGGTTGACAGTCCACATAGGGGCTACCAAATGGGCAATCGCAGCACTTATTTGGCACCCCAAGAACATTTTTCATTATAGTGTTTCTCCCAAACTCCTTTTACTTCTAAATGTTGCTCACAGGTTCAAAAGGTTGGGGATCCCTGCCCTAAGGCATAGAGTAGGGTCAGGCAATATTTGATTGACAGCAGAGATTTTTAATTGTTTACTATGGCCAAATATGCTTTAATAAAAAAAAAATTGTATATCATGGTTAATTTGAAAAGGACTTTTATTATATAGCTTTTGATATCTGGGTGACAGAAACAATTTAATAGTATGTACCAAAAACAGATCAGAAGTTGATTTAAACAAAAAGTGGCAAAAATGTCTTATATGAATGTAAATGTAATCAAATACATTATATACTTAATTATATTAATAAGCCTTATTTAACAAATACTTTATATTGTGTAGAGCTTATTGCTGCTGGAAAAAATGCATTTGCTTGAGTTTTATTAAACAGTGGTTCAAAACCTGAATTAATATTTTCCTCTCAGAAGTATTTTAATCTAGTACTGGTAGTATCTCATGTAAAATAGAGCAAGCTTCCAGGTGTGTTTTAAGACTAGTAAACTGAAGTAAGGAGATTATTCAAGGCCTTAAAGAAGAACTAAAGCTTACCTAAAGAAGTAGGCTAGAAATGTTATACCTTATGTTTTGTGCTTCTGTACCAGCCCAAGGCAACTACAACCCAAGGAAGATCGGGGTCTCCAAAGATGTCCCAGTAGTTCCCCATCTTCTTTTCTGCTGATTCACTGATTCACATGCTCTGTGCTGCTGTCACTTACTGAGCTTAGGGACCCACTCACAATATACAGTACACATAGAATAGAAATGTCACAATATAAGGCTGATTAGTAATTAATACAGATAATTACTACATGGCAACACAGAAACCAGTGCAACTAGCATCAGAATTTAATAATCACCCTTCTAGCATCAGATAATATTAGAGGCCAATTTCATTTTCTGCTTGATAATTTCCAATGACCCTTAAGCTTAGCTTCTCAACAGCTGCTCAGAGTCCACTGAGTGCCGCGGACACTTTCCAAGATAGTGACCAAGTTACAAGTTTGTAGTCCTGGATCATTGCTGCTATTGACAAGCTGAAACTCTAGGCTGGTGCAATAAGTCCAATATATAAAATATGGAATTTTTAGCAGCATTCATTTTTGGGGTTTAGTTCTCCTTTAAATCATCCTAGACTTTATTACCAAGCTAGCTCATTCATTTGAAAAATAGCATCTCTTTGCATGTCAAAGAAAATGAAAATCAGTCTTCAGTAGTCTTGGTCACAAGGTCTTGTTTGGGTACTGTAGCATCCTTATCCTTTTGGACATTAAAGAACAAGTAACAAGAGTGAAGCCCAGCCCCTTAGCTTTCTGAGCTGACCTTATCTCTCAGACTAGTCTTGGAGATCATTTGCATAATGTGACATAGCAGAGAGCAGTGTGTGTAGCAGCTTTTGCTTGGGGAAACTAGCTTACTAATGCACACAATGGACTGCTCGGTAAACTAAGGGGCTGGGCTTCACTCTGCACCAGGAAGAAGGTGAAACAAGCTGCTGATAACACAGAAACCAGAGCAGACTTGCAGCAGGGACTAAGGTACATTAATCTGGGGGGCTGTTTAGAGCAAATTTACAGAAAGAAAAAGAAAAACATTTACTTTTCCTTTAAGCATCAGTCCACAGCACTTAATACGAAAGCTGGGTGGGTGAGCATCTCAACAGCAAGAATTTCAGTGTTGATGTAGAGGAACAAAATAATTGTCAGTAATTGTTTGCTAGGTAAATGCAAATGTAGATTTACAACCAGATAATTTTGTGTTTTTTTTTGGGGGGGGGAGGGTAATCTGTTTATCTGATATTGTGCATAAAGGTATGTATGTATTAAGGACGCCTTTAACATGCCTTTTCAACACATACCTTTTCAACACATACCTTTTCAACACATACCTTTTCAACACATACCTTTTCAACACATACCTTTTCTGGAATTGATCATGCTCAAAGGGTCCACATCAAACCATGAAGATGCTAGGTGGTCTTCAGTTATCGAGCTGTTCATACATTTGTGGTGCTATATAAATAAAAAAATATATATATAAATAACTTTGCGCTCTCTTCATAACTATAGCTAGGATTCCCCTTCTGCATAGAACTGGAGACAAATTTAGTAAACCTTGATTTCAAGCACAATGGGGGTAGTGACTTAGAGGCACTTTACATTTAAGAGATTGCATACTCAATGTTGCTTATTTTACATTGGAATATCCTAAGATAATTCTCTGTTTGTCATTGAATGTAGATCATTCAACCGGCATGAACTTGATGAACGGTGATGGAGCCCATGAGCACCAGGCTGAAGCAGAGCCAAAGCAGAATGGACATGAAATGGAAGATAAGACTGAAGAAGGAAACGAGCAGGAGGTTATTGTTATCCAGGACACCGGTTTTACGGTGAAGGTTCAAGTTCCCGGAGTTGAGACTTTTTCTATCCAAGTAAGGTTTTGGTCTGTGTCTAGTAACTTAAACGATTAAAGAAAGGTCTCACTTAGTAATGGACAGATGACTGTTGCTTTGTTTGGAAGAAATGCTTAATTTTTGCCGTTTCTTAATCATACTGTATATTGAAGGCACCTGAGTTTGTTGAGAATTCTTTGCCACTATCATTATGTTGGTTTTCAAATTGCTATGTAGTCTGAGTGACCTATCCTATTTTCAATTACTTGGATCAATTTTGAGCAGCTTTTTGATTTGGAATTCTAGTAGCTACCTGGTTGCTTTGGTCATGTGGTTTGACATGAAGGTATGTAGGAGAGAGACTGAACCGAAAGATAAATATAACAAATAGCAATAAAATTGTGGCCTCCACAACAGGGCTTTGTAACTGAAACCTGGAAAAAAAGCAGAAGAAGGCAAATATAAAATTGACCCAATCAAAAGTTGCTAAGAAACAGCCAACAATGTAAGGACACAGTCAGAGTGCAGCAGTGTTTATAATGCACTCCTTCTTTATGTCAGGTCTCTCCCCAGGAGATGGTGCAGGAGATCCATCAAGTTCTCATGGATCGAGAGGACACCTGTCACAGGACATGCTTTTCTCTTCAACTTGATGGAAATGTGCTGGATAACTTTGCTGAGCTGAAGACTATAGAAGGCTTCCAAGAAGGCTCAGTTCTAAAGGTTGTTGAAGGTGAGTTTGTGCTCAGAATTTCGTTATAATAGTGGTTACAGGGTGAGTGTGTTTAGGAGATTGTTCTAAAATTGGTTACGGGCAAGTCTGATCCTTTTCCAGAAACTTGTAAATGTGGATTTCTCCCTCCAGCTTGTAGAAAATATGCACATCTGGTTTAATTCAATGAGACTTGTTACAATATTTTAAAGCTGTAATTGGTAGAAAATGTTTTGGCACACCACTGACAAATGAAATTATATTTAATTTTATATTAAATTGTTTGTGTAGATTCTGAAATCAGCCATACATGTCACAATGACAGGCCCCTTCATTATTCAAAATACACCTGTCATCTAGAATTCATTTAATTTTATCAGTCTTTACCCAATGGTAAAAAATGATAAAGTAGACAGTATGGGCACTCCTGCACATTTTTTGTTAAAGGGATACTGTCTCAAGAAATGTTTTTTGTGTTGCTTTTAAATTTAAAATTTGGCATGGGGCTAGACATGCCCATTTCCCAGGTTTCTTTAGTCACGGGTCTTGCTCTGATAAACTTCATTCACTTTTTACTGCAAGTTGGAGTAATATAACCTCCCTTCCCACTCTTGCAGCAAATCTGCAGCCTAGTAACAGAACAATGGCTAGCTAACAAGCTAGCAGCTCCCTGGCACCTCTGCTGAAGGAATAGTTTGCATCATGTCTACCACTATGTGGGACTAGGGAGCATGACTAAGGTATCATGAGAAGGGGAGAAACAATATGTTGCAAAGCCGTTTCATCCTGGAGTTGGCTCCTTCTCAAAGCTCAGATTATGGTCTGCACACCAATGTTACTGCTAAAAAATTTACATTTGTTGTTTCAAGAATAAAACTTTAAATGGTAGAGTGAATTATTTGCAATGGTAACAGTGTAATTTAGAAATATATATTAAATAAACCTTAAAAATCATGGCTGAAACCTTTTAAAACCTTTTTTTATGCCTTTCAGCAACATGTTCTTTTTGATCACACACTTTTTTGCTTCCCTTGTAGAGCCATATACCGTTCGGGAAGCCAGAATCCACGTCCGTCATATTCGAGACCTGTTGAAAAGTTTGGATCCTTCAGATGCTTTCAATGGGGTAGACTGCAACTCCCTGTCATTCTTAAATGTCTTCACTGATGGTGATCTTGGAGGTATGTAGCATAAGAGGATGCTTGAAAGATGAGTTTAGGTATTGTTATAGTAAGGATATTTATTTGAAAAAATATTATTATATTAATTCAAAAAACTATTAATGAACTAAGAATTGAGGTCCCTGGCACTAAAATATCAAATGTGTTTCACGTATCCATTTAATTTGCTTTAGAAACGCATGAACTTATCTGGGCAAATTTTACTTGGGCAGTAACTCATAGGAACTAGTTAGTAACTTGTAACAGCTGCATGTTGAACAATGAAAGAAATTATTTGATTGGTTGCCTTGGGTTACAGGCCATTGCTTAAAAATGAGCCCCATTGTTATGTGCAATGTACATACAAATCTGCTTGTTTAAGGAGGTTGTCAAAAGAGCAGATTTTCCCCTGAATCTGACTGCAGACCATCAAGCCAAGAATGGCATCAACAAGCCTCGATAGGATTATGAAATCTGCCTGGTCAAAAGTTATCAGCTGGCAGGTCCTAAAGTGATCCTATACATGGGCCGTGCTCTGTCTTAAAGAACCAAGCAGCTTTTATTGGCCCTTATAATGGCCACCTTAAGGCAGGGAGTTGCTCATCTATCAATTATTGATAGCAATAATATTAATGCAAAAAGTATTGGAATTTAACCATGCACATGAGAACAAACTTCAATAAGAAGAAAAATATGTAGATTTTGCTTATTAAATCTAAAATTGTCTTTGAAGCTTTCCTTAAACAGAAATTTGCAAATGTCTTTTTCGTTCTGTTTGTTACTATAGTATTTATTTATCAGTGAGATCCTTCTTCATTATCCATTGCATAAATGTCACCATTTAGACACTGGAAAGAAGAAAAAGAAAGGAAATGAATTTGAGCAGATTGATTGTACCCCACCTGAGTACATTGTGCCTGGCAGCAAGGAAAGACCATTAAGTCCACTCCAGCCTCAGAACAAAGACTTGAAGGTAATGTGTCTTGGATTTCTTATACTTTGTTTCTAATGAGAAAATATTAATGCTAGCCATACACAGGCTACCACCTCCATTGTACTGCAGCAGCTTAATGGCTTGTGTACAGGACCTACCAAGGGCCTGCTTATTCAGTAGCTAGATGAAAGTCATCCAGATATCTATTGGGCATGTTTGAAAGTCCCACTAGGCAAGGATCACACCAGCTCTCGCATGGAGGTCACGGAATAGGCACCTCAGTATGATCCAATCTTTGGCCACATAGCCAACAACCAGATCAAAACTGTTCTTGTTGGCAGTCTTGCCAAACATATACATCTCAAGGTACATGGGCAGTTTAAGAGGCAGCATAATATTGGCAGCTGTATGACAGTCATATTTGATAACTGGAGGAGGTCCAGTCTGATTCCAAAGAAGATATATGAGATGTAATAAAAATAAAACATTTTTCATGCTTGTGTTACAGCCCTTGCAGTGTCTGAAGGTGTTTACCATGAGTGGCTGGAATCCACCTCCTGGCAACAGAAAAATGCATGGTGATCTGATGTATCTTTATGTTATAACCATGGAAGACCGGCATGTCAGCATTACAGCATCTACAAGAGGATTCTACCTCAATCAGTGAGTCTTGGACTTTGTATAAAAATAAGAGATGAGCCAGGGAAAATAATTAATCCAAATATTTATGATGCATCGCAAGAACTTGAATGTGTTTTAATTGCATTAACTGGCATTTTACAGAAAAAAATATGTTGACATTACATATCATTCTGTAGAGAAATACTACTGGAATTAAAGTGTTTCTCTAAATACTTCTTGCTTCCAAAAGTGAATTACAATACATGTAGCGCTCTCACTAAAGTGTGCACACTCACTAACAATATAATCTGTATTGTATTTATTGATCTTTCAACATACCTATTCAGGAGTTCCTGATGTTATTTGCAGAATTATTGCTGGCCACCCAGTTTTTTGGCCGCACTTCATGGCAATAGGCTGTGTCCGCTTGGTAGCATTTGTTGGCGCTTGATTATTCAATTATCAGAATGCAGTGGATCTGGCAGTCTGCTTCAGTTTTCTCAGAAATAATTGGGGGTACCAGCAGACCCATAGACTGTGGCAATCTCTAACTTCTCTTTTTGCTAAATATTCCCCAATGGTATCAGGTTCTGGAAGAAAGAAGTGTAGTTCTCCACAATCCTTTTATGTTGATAACATTTATTTCTCTTTTATTATTCGCTTACAGTTTCAGAGACGCATGCACGATTATCCTGTACGGAAAACCATGCAACGTATTTGTTCATAAGTAGCCTATCTTATCGATTTATACCTTTTTCTAATTTCAGAGGCAAACTATTTTTCTGATGATTTTATATGTATGTGTGCCACTCCCTGCTTTTTGTTACTGTAACATGCACACTAATCTTCATGAAATACATTTACAGCAATTAAATCAGTAAATGTTAATTTGCCAAGCAATTCAACCTTGCATAACTTGTCAAACCTTGCTCCCCTGCAGATCAACAGCATACAACTTTAACCCCAAGCCAGCCAATCCCAGTTTCCTGAGCCACTCCCTAGTAGAACTGCTGAATCAGGTCAGCCCAACTTTCAAGAAGAATTTTGCCGCCCTACAGAAAAAAAGGTAAATCTTGTTCTGTTTAGCTATGCATGTAAGTATATCAGTGGAAGAGTGAAAGTTCACAGTGTATTCTTCTTGTGCTCTTAAACTGATTGCAAAATGTTATATATACTGCCCAAAGGGACAATTAATAAAATGTATATCAGGCTGCTTATACTTGACATTCAAATAGATAATATGCTATTTCTAGGTAAGATTTGTAGTCAAACCATTTTCTTTAAAGTGGACCTGTCACCCCAAAAAAATATTCAAAATCCTATTTTATCACATTAGTCAAGCAAAATAAACATTAATTACACTATATAAATTATTTTAATCTTGTTTTCTTCAGTCTGGGAATTCATAATTTTAGCAAGCAGGCAGGGGCCATTTTGTGGACACAGTTAAGACAAGCCTTGCATCATCTCAGAATCCTGTTTGTGCACCAGAATGGGGGTCCCGATGTCTATCCCCATGTCCTGGCTACACAATTAAATGTTTAAGAGAAATGGGGGAATGTGTGGGAAGCAGTGGCATCTAGGAAGTGCTAAATAGAAAGTGAAAGTAATTATCTGCCCCGCCTCTATGCCTAAGGCCTAAGGCATAGAGGAGTGGCAAACAATATTTGATCGACAGCTGAGATTTTTAGAATAGCTTAAAACAGCTTTAATAAAAATTTTAAATTGGATTTCATGTTTAATTTGAAAAGGACTTTTATTATACAGATTTTTGTGTTTGGGTGACGGGTCCACTTTAAATATTCAGTTAACCAAGGTTGTATAGATCATTGTGTGACTTGGTTACTATTGTGATAGTTGCTATAAAGATAAAGGGGGATATTTCTACCTTTTCTGTATTCTTCATGGTGGCAATTCTAATGCTTATTTTCATTTGAAAATTATTTGATATCATTTTGTACATTAGGAGTATTGTGCAGTTGTAAATGCTTTGCCCATCTATAAATGCTTTGCCCAAGGTTGGAATATACAGTGCAGCTATGGTTGAAAAGTGGCAGAGTTCTCTAGAGCAGTGCATTTAATACTGGGTTGTGAATGATTTTTCTTTTGGAAACTTTCAGGGGTAGGGGTACTAGGCTGGTGTAAGATTCAGGGGAGGTTAGTCGCCTAGCGA
>CM044434.1:38604203-38638887 GCA_024363595.1 Xenopus borealis | reverse complement strand
TGTGGTGGTAGATTTAGAAGAATGGTTCATCACTGCTCAACATTTTTGCTTGTAGGTCCACAGTGACTTTACAGCAGCTGCTACAAGAGGTGCCATGGCAGTTATTGATGGAAATGTCATGGCAATCAACCCCAGTGAAGAGACAAAGATGCAAATGTTTATATGGAACAATATATTCTTTAGCTTGGGTTTTGATGTCCGAGATCACTACAAGGATTTTGGTGGGGACAGTGCTGCCTATGTATCACCGACAAATGATCTAAATGGGGTAAGGGCATATAATGCAGTGGATGTGGAAGGACTGTACACTTTGGGGACAGTGGTGGTGGACTACCGAGGTTACAGGGTCACTGCTCAGTCCATCATTCCTGGAATATTAGAGCGAGAGCAAGAGCAAAGTGTCATTTATGGGTCCATAGACTTTGGTAAGACAGTTGTGTCCCATCCAAAATACTTGGAACTGCTTGAGAAGACAAGCCGTCCCTTGAAGATAATAAAACACAAAGTACTAAATGATAAAGATGATGAAGTGGAGCTTTGTTCGTCTGTGGAGTGTAAGGGTATCATTGGCAATGATGGGCGTCATTACATATTGGATCTACTACGCACCTTCCCACCTGATCTCAATTTCCTACCGATTGAAGGTGAGACTATGCCAGAGGAATGTACCAAAATGGGATTTCCTAAAGAGCACAGACACAAGCTGTGTTGTCTACGTCAGGAGCTGGTGGACTCTTTTGTGGAGCACAGGTACAGTTGTTGATCACATAGCAACACCGCTGCAACCTTTCCATGATGAATATTTGTGTGGCGTACATTGTAGTAGTGCTACGCTATAGCATCTGAGCATTCCAATAAGGTTTCATTCCTTGATGTTTATTGAAGGATTGATTCAAGAAATTTAAATTTAGTTGGGTAAAAACAGAATTTCTTTCCTCCCTTGGCTTAATGGAGAGTGTAATGCAAAGATAGTCCACCTTGAGATGAAATTCATAAGCCCCTCCTATACTATGATGTCTGCTTTGCAAGTAAACATAAATCAAGGAATGCAACACAAGATGACTCTATTCTGTGTCATGTAAGAGTTGTGAATGTAAGCACAGGAGCTAACAATATAAATGACATGAAAAATAACTATATGCTCACTTGGCCAGCACTATACTTTGGTAAATGCAGGAGATGGTGGTGTATATGTTGCAAATGACCACAGCACTATATTAGTAGGACATATGAAAAGTATTTAAAGCCACCAGAGAACAAAAGCCATAGCATAAAGTAAAAGTGTTCAAACAATACACTATGCAATCATTCCAACATGCAATAAAAGGTGATAAGTTATTACTTCCCTACATTTTTATTACATTACTGTATTACATTTTGTCCCTGGCTTTTTCAGCTGAAATAACTTTTAGCAAAGGGTGAAATATCTATTACAAAGCAAAAGAATGTAGAATCCTTGATTTATGACTGTATATAGACACTTTTGAACAAATGTTCTATAGTTTTATGGTTTAATGGTGCTATATGGCATAAACCGGGCTAAGCTTAGCTTTGCCCTAAAATTGGATTTCCGCGCTAGAGATGGAGGATAGTTAGAGGGATTTTTAACCTTCCAGCACTTTCGTTGTTGGTTTCTGATTGTTCACCAGAAATAGACGTTTTGGGAAATTATTTTATATTATCTATTTGTGACCATTTTTCTAATAAAGTTTTAAAGTTTCATTTTTTAACTTAAGTTAATCTGAAGCAGCTCGGGGGGGTCCTCTGACTGAATATTGGTCGAATTTTAACCCTTCATATTCGAATATCGAATTTGAAGGGCTTAAGCGGAATTTGAACGATCGAATAGGAAAAATTTGATTGAACAATTAAATCGTTCGAATTGAACTATTTTAACTGTTCGATCAAATTTTTTTTATTTGATCTGAAAATGCTGAAATAACCCTATGGGAAGCAATTCGGTAGGTTTGATCTGGCGAACTAGGGATTCAAAAAAAATTTTTTTAAAGGGCAAGTACTTCGACCATCAAATGATCAAATAGATTTTTTTATTCGATCTATTTGAATTTTTGAAATTCGATGGTCGAAGTGGCCACAAAAATTATTCAAATTCAAATATTTTTGAAAATTCGATCGAATTTCGAATCATTCACACGAATTTAGTAAATCTGCCCCTAACTGTTGTTAATTGATACATTTATTATCTTTAGCCCTTCTGAGCAGAATCCCTGGTTTTCATTAAAGGCAGCTGTTAGAATTGATACATTTCCCAGCGCATCTGTGGACTATTAGCAACTATTGTATCAACTAATGTAGCAAATTGGAACAGTTCAGAGTCTGAACCTGAATTACTGAGCTGCCAGACTCAAACACCAGAGACACAAACTTTAAACTTCAATTATGGAAAAATATGAAAAAAAAACAGAAAGCAAATTTAAAAAGTTATTTCTCGTGAACAATCTGAATGCAACTGAACTGCAAAAAGAGTGTTTGGAAAGGTGAACCAATCGTTTAAAGATCTTATTGGCAGTTTATGAATATTATCATAGCTGGTTCCATTTGCTTAGGTATTGTAGAGGTGCCTTCTGGAATATCACATGGCCCAGAGCTACTTTTGAGCACATTATATATATCTTCCATTATCATTTGTACTGTAGCGAGCATTGCTGCCTTATTGCTTGCCATGAAAAGGCAAACCTGCATCCTTTATTACCTTAAGTGCTTCTTTTCAAGTATAATCATCTAAGTACCTCAGGCTATGCAGACATTATCTCTTCTGGGTTCTGTAAGTTTCCAATGAGATTAAAATTTGCCCCCAGAAATGCTGGTGTATAACACCGAATGCTGGACCGCTGGCCACAAAAAAAAAAACTAGAACCTGAAAGTTTTGGCATGTGCACCATTTCTGGTGCTTCTACCTTACTCATTCTATATGCACACAGCAAGTAACAATGTTTATTAAAGGAACGATTCAGTGTAAAAATAAAAACTGATTAAATAGACAAAAAAAAATAAAAAAATTCTAATGTAGTTAGCCAAAAATGTAATGTATAAAGGCTGTAGTGACTGCAACTTGAAGGGGGGGGGGGGGTTGCAATTGATCCTTAGCATGCAGCTCAGATTCAAGCACAGTTATGAAGCATACCCCCTCAAGTCTCTGATTGGTTGCTGCCTGGTAACCAATCAGTAGAAACCAAGAGAGCTGCAAAGCAGGAAGTAGTGTAACTAACTATATTGAGAACATTTTTTTTTTTTTTTGCACAGGCTATCTATTTAGCCAGTTTTTATTTTTACATTGAACTGTTCCTTTAAAGCAGGAGTTCCCAACCTTTTTTTTTACCAGTGAGCCACATTCAAATATAAATAGAGTTCGGGAGCAACACAAGAATGATAAAAATCCCTTGGGGTGTCAAATAAGGGCTGTAATTGGTTATTTGGTATCATCTATGTAGGCTTGCAGCCTAAAGGAGGCTCTGCTTGTCACTATACTTATACTTTTATGCAATTAAAACTTGCTTCCAAGCCTGGAATTGAAAAATAAGCACCTGCCTTGAGGCCACTGGGAGCAACATCCAAGGGGTTGGAGAGCAACATGTTGCTCACGAGCTACTGGTTGGGGATCACTGCTTTAAAGGAACAGTAACACCAAAAAAAATGTGTTTTAAAGTAAAGAAAATATCATGTAGTGTTGACCTGCGCTGTTACAACTGATCTGTTTGCTGTTCATATAAACAAGCTGCTAAGTATCAATGGCGGAAACTGAAAAATGGCTATATAGCACCGGATAAGTAATGGATAACAGATAACATTATGTTCTACAGAGCTTGTCTGCTGTGTAACTTGAACCTTGACTAGTTGCCCCCATGGCTACGCAACAGCTTATTTATATAAACAATACTAGTGCTTCTGAAGCAAACACTGCAGTTTTACCAGTGCACGGCAACACTGCATTATATTTTAATAACTTTAAAACAATTAAATTTTTTTGTTACTGGTCCTTGAAGGGGACTATGTGAAAGACACCGTAGTAGTTCAGTTCTAAAACCTAGGGCCTTAAGGAGGGGCATGTGAGTACTGAATAATTACCATGAGAATGCACCAGCAAAAGTTATGGGGATAAAAGCTGTATACATTGGAAAAACTTATAGAAATCAGCATAGGTAGTAAAATATCCCAAGCTGGGTACTTTTCTTCAGTTTTTCTAACTAGGCTTGTTTCTCTGCATTGTTTTCCCACTCTTGGCTTTTTGTTCCTGTTTATTTTAACATCTAAGGAGCATGTTTACTAAGATTGGAGATAAATATTTGGAGAAATTTCTGGAGATGTTGCCCATGGCAACCAATCAGATCTTTGCTAACTTATAGGTGGCTGTTTAAATCTAATTGCTGATTGGTTGCTATGGGCAACATCTCCAGAAATCTCTCCAGATATTTATCTCCAATCTTCTGCGGTATAGCCTTATATAAATAGGCGCAACAGGACTTTTCCATGCTGCAACTTTTAAATACGCAATTCATTTTACTCTTGTGATGCACTTTTTCTGCATGGAAGTAGTTTTTTCCCTTAATGTTTTCTTAGCAAGTACAGAAGTTTAAAGTAGAGAAGGTGGCAAAGCAGAATACATAGTTAATGGTATTAAACTAAAGTAGTTGTCAGTGGGAACATGTAACGGTGAGAAGATTAAAGGACATAAAGACATAGGGCAAACAAGAATGTGCAAGTGTATTATACTCTCTTAAAGGAGAATTCAACCCCTTTGGGCAAACCCACCCCCCCAACTTGTTACTTACCCCTCCTAGGTCCTCTCCAGCGGAGTTCACAGCAACCATCTTCTCCTGAGCGGTCTTCTTCCTGTAGTCATCGGCGTTCCTGTAGTCGGGCACAATAGGAGGCATTTGCTGGCTCAGATCTATGGCGCATGCACTAAAAGTCATGAAGTTTCTGAAAAAAGAAATCGGAAACTTTGTGACTTTCGAGCACATGCACACTAGCTCTGTACTGCCTCCTACTGCGCATGCGCCGAAATTCACTAACTTTCCGACAAAAAGAGTGTAAAGTTTGTGAATTTCGGGCACATGCGATGTAGGAGGTATTTGCCGGTATGGAGCTACTGCTCCATGTGACCACAAAACTCAGATGACTACAGGAAGAAGAGTGCTGCGGAGAAGATGGCTGCCACGAACTGCTGGAGAGGACCTAGAAGGAGGGGTAAGTAACAAGTTAGGAGCAGGGTGGGGGGGGTGGGTTTGCCTTTAAGAAAGTATAATACACTGATATAGTCTTGTTTTTCATGTCTCCCCTGTGTGGGAGGGAGGGGGACCGACACAGGGGAGGGGGAGGATTTTTTTGCCCAAAGGGGTTGAATTCTCCTTTAAATACAGAAGAATTGTGCTTAAAAAAAGTAGTGTTTCAGGATGATTTACTTAATATTCCTGCAAAAAACCCTAATTCCTCCCTTCTCTTCCACTTCATGGTCAATTAATTATCTGGCTGTGCAGGGGAGCCAGCAGCACTCAGCTCACTGCACTGTAGGACAGGACCCAATCAGCAGCTAGGCTGACCTGTTAGGGAACTGAAGCCTGACTTTACTTTTGTGATGCAGGGCTGTGATTGGCTGTCCCCTTCTATTGTCTTCTGGCAGGGACTGGACACGCCCACCCCTCATTTGAAACATGGGCAGGGACCAAAGAACATCTATGGGGAGCGCCAATAAACCTAATTTGCATATTTAAATTAGGGGCAGGGATGGAAATCGTGACTTTTCATCACAAATCAGGAAAGTGAAAAAAAAAGTTCAAGCTTTTTACTTTCCCACACCTAAATTGTATATGCAAATTAGGATTCAGATTCAGTTTGATATTCACCCGAATCTTTCACAAAGGATTCCGTGATTCGGCTGAATCCCAAATAGTTGATTCGATGCATCCCTATACAATATTTGCGAATTTTCATTTATCCTATCTTCATTTATCCACTTTGGGTAGAGGCAGACGAGCACATTCAGGGAGATTGTCGCCAGGCGACTAATTGCCTCTTCCGCCCGGCGACAACCCCCCACGAACTGGCGACTAAATCTCCCAGAATCTGCTTGTCTGCCTCTACCCTTAGAGGCAGGGATTTAATTTCTTTCTTACTGAATGATGCACAGCTGCCAGGAGTTTGCTACTCTTTTTTTATAATGGGCTTTAAATACACTTTCTGGTTCTATAAACATTGAACCAACAGAAGCATGGGAAGAACATATAAACTCTTTGCAGACAATGACTTAAAGAGATTCGGACACCTGAAATTAAAACTTTATTTTTTACATTTATTATAATAATGTCTTTGGAAGCTACTTCTAAATTTGCCATGAAGTATTTGCATGATGCTTTTACATTACCTGTCTGATCCCCCATGTTCCTGTATGAGGGGGCTGCCATATTTGTGCAGCAGGAGACCGTTAGCATTAGAAACTGTAACTAACAGACTGAGATGGGACAGTCAGGTTGGCAAAGTCAGAGAGTCAGGCTTAGGAACTTCAACTAACAATAATATACAAAAACAAACCTCTCAGCAAAAAAGATCAACTTGACCTATAAGTAACATTTAATGTACATTCATATGTTAAAATTATTTTTTTAGTGTAGGTATCACTTTATTGTCTAGACCTCCAGTGCTGCTTATGAGCATTGCCAACAGCTGTGCCACCAGGGTCTGCCCAACAGTATTCGGCTTCCTCCCAAACTCCAAAAACATTGTGTAAATGTGTAAGCACCTTAAAATGTTAGCTCTACTGAGGAATCAAAAAAAATAATTCTAAAACCAAATAAAAGTTAATAAACTCCACTTCAAAACCAAAACACTGCAAACAATACAAGTGTTATGTTGTGTGTCATTTGCTAATGCTCTTCATGCACACGGCTTCTCTGTTCCTCAGATATCTCCTGTTCATGAAGTTGGCTGCCATGCATCTAATGCAGCAAAAAGCATCCATTCAGGATACCCTGGCAGTTGATACTCCCAATGCTTCATCTGATTCCACAGAGACTAGTGAGCAGCCAGAAGGAAACTGTCAGTCTGAAGAAAAGGAAGATGTGGATGAGGATGGAGAGGCTCAGCTGAAGGTGCTGGAAGAAACAATGGCAGCCCACAAAGAAACAGGTATTTTAGACTCCTTTCTTTACAGTGGATATTTCTAATTCTACAAGCTGGTAACCAGCTATCCATAACTTAACTGAAGGCCATTTCCCAGAAAGGAATTTTAAGCAAATATTTCAGCTTTTTAGGCAAATATTTAAAGTTTTTAAAAAAGTAAATTTTATTAACTAAGCTGCATAAATCCATATTTGTGGCAGAAAGAATCCTTGGGTTTCTTTAATGTTTACATTTTTTTTAGCAGACTTAATATACACAGATCCATATTACAATACAGCTGTTATCTGGAAAATCCCAGGTCCTCAAAAATTCCAAAAAATACATTCTATACCTGTTTTTGTGTCTAGGGATGTTTGAGAGAACAAAATCTGTTTTACATTAGTTTTTACTGAGCACAAGTTGATGTAGTTTGCAATTGCTTCTCTTAATATTAACAGACAAACGTGTCGCTTAGCATCTACAAATCATGCCCAAATAAAACACACTATAGGAGTACGTAAAGTAAAAAAAAAAAAGTACTAAGATACCGATGTTGGCACATAAAGTTGCATCTGTGTAGAAGGGATGTATCCAGGAGATAACTTTTAATTTATTTTAGGATCATGTATTTCTCTAAAGATGGTCTTATTTTGCAAGTGCAGGTATGGGATCTGTTATCCAGAATGCTTGGGACCTGGTGTTTTCCCAGGATAACAGATCTTTCCATAACCTGGATCTTTATACCTTAGGTCTACTGGCAAACCATGTAAACATTAAATAAACCCAATAGGCTGGTTTTGCTTCCAATAAGGATTTATTATATCTTAGTTGGAACCATTTAAAGATAAAAAAAAGGATTCTAATGAAGTCAAATGGGAGACAGCCTTTCTGTAATGCAGAGCTTTCTGTATAACAGGTTTCTGGATAACCGATCCCATACCTGTAATACTTTGAATTTAAAGCTGCTGGCTGTCCCTTATAATAAATACTTTATATAACAAATCTATATTTATTTAATTTATAACTTTGTGAAGAAGCTAACCTCCTTTTTTTGTAGAAGTTGTGTATCAGTTTCCCTGAACAGCAAATTTGGCTTCACCAGTAGTGCCATTGCTTTTAAAGTCCATAGCACAATCCTATTGGCAGAACCACCTTTAATGAAGAATGCACCACAGGATTTTCTAGCATTTTTTTTTTTTTCAAATATATACTCTAGGCCTTGATTTTCTATTGTGTAACCAAGGTATAAGGAGGATTGTATATTTGGAATGTTTACATGTCCTCCATTTTCCAAACAGTGGATGCCAAAAGCAAAGAGGTGATTCTGAAGGCTTGCCAAGCAGTTGGCTCCATCAGCGATACATCTTTCGACATACGATTCAACCCAGACATCTTTTCCCCAGGTACAGAAAAGATTTATGATGGTAAAACTGGTTACATTTTGGCTTTCCATCTTTGCTGGTAGTAAAAAAGATCCAAATGCCAAAATTCAAAGGCAAGAAGACCTGCAAACAGCAAGATAAATGCAGTGTATGGTGTAGTTCCACATGTGATTCAGTAAACTAGACTGTAACCCACCTAATGCAATATTAACACTGACTTGCTCATATTACTTGGTTTAGTGTTCTATTGTATGAAAAATCCTTACATAATTAAGCATATGAAAGCCAATATTTTGCAGGTTGTTCAGAGATTACAACATTTATACTGATAGTTCATTGGACATAAATATTACAAATTGTACTTATAAATAAATGAAATATGGGAAATATGAAAACAAGGAGGTAGGATTGTCAACTTATTTTGGGTACAGAACATTCCTTCCCTGCCTATTTGTTATGCATATGGAGTGAGAAGCCACAGATTGTCACACAATGGCACTTCTGTGCATCTCTTATTTGACCAGTATATCCATCCATTCTGCCTTTGTGTAGGTGTGCGTTTCCCGAATGAGTTCCTGGAAGAAGTGCAGAATCAGAAGCAGTTGTTGAAGGATGTGGCAGCCTTTGTCTTAACAAGCCAGATTCCATGTTTGGTAAGAAATGCATTAAGTCAAGGAAAGAATAAATACATTTATGCATTGCAAGTGTGACTATCAATTGACCGTAATCTGTGGCAGCTCTGAAGATGTACCTTTGATATTTTGCTTTATGTAATAAAGGCTTTAACTGTATAGTGTTTGTTTGCTTTAGTTAACCAGCACCTGCAGATACTTGAACTAGAAGATTGCTGTACCTACCTTAAAGGGGTTGTAAACACAACTGTAATGCAACAGCGCCCCCTTCTTTTCTCTAAAAGTTACTTGAAAACCATAATTATAGATGCAAGTAACTTCACCAATGAAAATTCTACTGGTCGAAAACTTCATTATAAATACAAAAAAATGGACCAATAAGAACTCTGATTCCAGCACGATGTCAGGCATCTTGTTTTCTTACATACAGAGATAAATATTTTTTCATTATATTACACTGGACAGTGTAATATGGGGATAAAGGACAGACTTGTTCAGTGCTGGGAAACTGGGCTTAAAGCTTCCCGCTCCAATTACAGAAACAAAGAACAGGGAATCAGATTAATACAGATCAGCTGGGATTCTCATTGGAGGATATTTTTGCATTTTAATGCAGCCACTGGCCATGGAGATTTGAGGGAAAGTTTTTTAAAAGATTTATTGTGAAATATTTCTTTAAGAATACAACCCTGATATTGGTGGACTACAGGTCCCAACATGCCTCCACCTTCAGTATATGTTACATTATTCTGGGATTTGTAGTCCAGCAACAACTGAGTAAAGTTTGGTTGATCAGTGCAGTGCAGCAGGGTTTACTACCCCTTTAAGGGTCATAAAAAGTATACGCTTCAGTAGTCTGAAACATAATGGTTGATTGTGAGATCCCCATATCAAAATTTCCTCATATTCTTAATTGGCTGTGTATGGGTTGTTGTTTTTTTTTTTCTTTGTCAATAAACTTAAATACCTTTCTCCAGATCAAAGACTGCCTTGACCACAGTGTTGTGCCAATGGATGGAACCACCCTGGCTGAAGCGATGCACCAAAGAGGAATAAATATGCGCTACTTGGGAAAGGTTATTGATGTCGTCAAGAAATTCCCTGTTCCATCACAGCTGGATCATATCCATGTAAGTAGGCCTGATATTCCTTCACTTCAGTGGGATATGCAGGGGAACAATTGGCTTTATGCAGGAGGACACAAATTGCTCATATACCCTGGTGTTTTTATCAGCTTGTTTTTTGTAGGATAAAAATATTTACAACTGTGTAAGGGAAATGGTTCATTCTATATTCTACACCCTTTCTGTGAAACCCTAAATAATCCCTGGTGTGACAAATTGCCTTCAGGTGTCGCATAAATAGTTTAAGTGGGTGTAGGTAGTTTAATTTTCACATTATCTCAAAATAACTACACTTGTGTCTAAGGACAATTCTTTATTCTCTAAAGGGGGACACAGGGAATAAATGGGGTTAAGCTCCATCCTCCAGGAGGCAGGACGCTTGATACTAATTTGAAAGGGTAATGCCAGCCCACTTAGGCTTACCCCTACATTTAACTCCTCCTAAAATCAGTTTTTCAAGTGTCCTGATCCTAGGAGGTTGGAGACTAACCTGGTCTCTAGTGAGACAGATGAAACTTCTTCGGTCTGTGGGTAGCAATGACACCCGGGGTGAAACCGGGGTCAGGAATGCCTGACCCACCCACGGGTAGCCACCTCCATGGGTTAACGCACAGGGGTAATATTCTGGTCTCTGACCGTATCCACCGCCCAGACAGTTGCTCCTTGCTACAAAGAGGAAGGCAGATGGTCTTGCCGGTTTGACATTGGGGTAAGTATACTGCCCTAATCCGCAGCACTCTTTCCTCTGTCGCTATTTCCCCAGCTCCCTTCTGCTAAGGAACGGATTAACTAGGGATCGCTCAGGTTGCAGTGTTCTGCCTCCCCCCTTCTCTCTCTCTCTCTCTCTCTCTCTCTCTCTCTCTCTCTCTCGCGCATAAGCCCTGGACAGACCCAGCAGGGGGCAGGCGGTATTAGCTACAGTGCTGTCCCCCAAGAGAGACCCGGAAGGGGAGGGGGTGGTCCGGGAGCCATCTTGACTGGTGCATTATGGATCTGGCGCCTCTGCTGCTTCACGCCAAAAAGTACATGCACCTATATAGTGCGCGCGCACCGGATATCAGGCAGCACTCCAGAACCTCAGCAACGGTGAGCACAGCCAGCAGAGAGAGTGACAGCAGATTCCACTCTGGGGACAAGCCTAACTACTGTGGCTCACCCTTACACCTACTCCACCACAATGTCAGAAGCTAGTACAGGGGATCTATTCCCCAGGGTGGAAGGAGAGCCCCCAACTCCAGTGGCACAGATGAAATACCTTGCCTGCACTCAGTGTCACTGTAAGACACATGGAGGCCAAACAGAACCTTTATGTAGAGCCTGTTTCAGGGGAGTGGAGCCTGCCCCTATACCAGGTAGCAACCCTGACCCCTTGCCCACTGCAACAGAAGACACCTCACTGGGCCCGTCGGCTGACACCTATGAGGAACCAGCACCATTATGAGCAATACAATCATCGCAGTCCCTGGCGTCTATCCAGGGCATCCCCCCTCCTCGCAAACTTGCTAGGAAAGGCCATTGCCAAATTAGATCACAGACCCAGTGGCAAGCGCAAAAGACCAGACAAAACTAAGAATGATCCATCGAAAAGTAAATACTTTGAGGTATCATTGGAGTCCAAAGAAACATCTGAGTCAGAGGGGAAACTTCCATCTTCCCACACCTCTTCAGATGACGATGAGGCCGAACATACAAGCAAGGACGTACATCATAATATTGATGGTATAATCAAACGGGTTACAGAGATCCTCAACATTACTCCAGACCTTGGACAACAACAAACCAAGGGCCTATTCAAAAGACAACACAAGGCATCAGCCTGCTTTCCTTCACATGACCAGCTGACAAGCATCATACAGGATGAATTGAATTACCCCACAATGCAGCGGCATTCAAGGATCCTTCCGACAGATGACTAGAGGGTTTTCTCAGGACCATTTATACATCCACGAGATCACTACATCCTACCCTAGCCTCGGCATGGGTGAGAAGAGCCATTCAGTCTTGGGCAGAATCCATAGTCCACGACATACAGGAGGGTGCTACCAGATCAGATCTCCTAACAACAGTCCTAACACAGACTGTCTGCGTGAGGCCACTCTAGACTCAGCACTCTCTGTGGTGGCACGTCGAACCCACTTGCTAAAGAACTGATCAGCTCCAAAAAGTCACTCATAGCGCTCCCCTTTAAAGGAGGCCGTCTATTTGGGGATCATGGAGATCATCTTATGGGCAGGAAGAGTACTCCTCTCCCTCAGTCCAGGGCTCAATTGGCCACGTCTTCAAGAGGTGGAAAAGGTTTTTTCTTTGCCAAACCAATTGTTTCACCAGTTGCACTGCCTCACCACATCAATCTCGGCTCAAGAACAGACCAGGGGACTGGAATTGACCTACTTGGAAGCCCAACAAGGCACACAACAAGCCCCTGGTGGATAAGACTTCAGTCTGACGGAGCGCTCCCTCTGGAGTCCGCAGACCTGTTAGGGGGAAGTTCCTCCCCCCAGGAAGTTCATCATGTCCAGCAGGACTGGACTGAGAATTAAAATAGGCCCTGGCATTTCAGGTACACAAGAGGCCCATCAGCCCACATAGAGGCCCAAACAGCCCCCACCAGCCCACTAAACACTGACTTTATATGGGACCTTATAGCAGCCCCTCTGGCATTTGCCCTAACCCACAAATGGCCAGTCCGGGCCTGATGTCCAGGGTCCCTCACAAGTCCCCCAAAGCACAAGCATCTTCAACGTGTGTAACAACATTACAGAGGAATCGGAATGATTGTGCCAGTACCACCACACAAGAGGTTGTTTGGCTTCTACTCCAACCTCTTTATCGTACCCACGAAGGACAGATCCTTTCGTCCAGTCCTATATCTGAAGGACCTGAACAAATTTGTACGATTGGTGCGATTCAAAATGGAGACGTTGCGATCGGTGATCCGGGGAATGGAACTGGGACAGCTACTAATGTCCCTAGATATCAAGGATGCCTACCTACATGTTCCAGTTTGGTCCCCCCACCATCGCTTCCTCAGGTTTGCATTTGCGCTATCATACGCACTATCCTTAGCCCCGAGAGTGTTCACAAAGCCAATGGCGGTAACAATTGAGACTTCAGGGAATATCTGTGATGCCCTATCTGGACGATCAATTGATAAAGGCCAGAACAGTAGCCCAGGCTGGGAGGAATTTACAGCTGGTATCGTCTTTACTCCAGGAATTTTGGTTGATCATAAATTGGGAATAATCCAATCCCAACCATCTAATGACATTCTTAGGTCTGGAGTTCAACACCTCGCAACAGATGGTGTCACTTCCCCGGGAGAAACACAAGATCCGGGAACAGGTTCACTTACTAATATACACTCAGATTCCCACTATTCACCAGGCAATGAAGGTTCTGGGAACACTGGTGTTATCAATAGAAGCAGTGCCATTCACACAGATTCACCTTTGCTTTCTCCAAGCAAGGATTCTCAGAGTCTGGAAATGGGGACCCCTCTCCAAGATGTTTTGCCTGAATCAAAGACTGAAGGACTACCTGCATTGGTGGCTACAATCAACTACGCTAGCCACGGGACAATCCTGGGCAATGCCTACCTGGACAGTGTTTTGTCAAATTATTTTTATTGAACAAAGAATTTTTTTTGGGCATACACTGCAATGATGTTGCATACATATTTGTATTATATATCATGTATTAACATAGTTCAGTGTGGCTGGCTAGAGCCCTCATGATTAACATTGGTTCTTCTTCAGTTAGTTATCTGAGGTAATGTTATCATAGAAATATATGCCAAAAAATGAATGCAGGATGGGGAAAAGGTATTGGTGCTGGCCTCTCCCACCGCCAGTATAAATGCCAGAAAAAGGAAAAAAGACCAATACCTTGTTCAAAAGTCGTGTTCCCAGTTTTATTGTAGTGCTCCAGACACGTGAGTCATGTTCAGACGTTTCGGGACAACAACTGCCCTTCCTCAAGTTGAGGAAGGGCAGTTGTTGTCCCGAAACGTCTGAACATGACTCACGTGTCTGGAGCACTACAATAAAACTGGGAACACCCCACTTTTGAACAAGGTATTGGTCTTTTTTCCTTTTTCTGGCATAGAAATATATGGCAATGTATATGTACATATGCAATATGGCCCAGTGATTCAGTAATGAAAAGGAAAAAGAAATAATAAAAGAAACAAAAGAAGCAGTATAAAAGAATAATAAAATAACAGACAAAATCCAAAAACAAGAGCCTGTGGCTGCGCATTTGCTTAATAGATTGGAGCACAAGTTAGCATTAGTTCTCTAGCCCAGGATAGAATGTGTGTATAGGAGATGTATTGATTTCTAGTTTGTGGGGGAACCCAAGTGGCTAAGTAAGGGTATAAGTTGTCTGTTAGAAGCTTCCTCTTGGTTTGCATCCCAATTATACCAGATTATGTTAAAGCGATCTACCGTATCATTTCGTAGTTCTGTTATAAAATCCATCTTTCTCATGTACCAAATTCGATTTAAAAATTCCGATTCAGTTGGAGGGGATGGATCTTACCATTTGCTTGCTATACAGCTCCATGCTGCTGATAAAATATAGTTAGCTAATCGCTGCTCGGAATTTTTTAGTTTTGGTTGTCTCCCAATACAAAGATCAGTGGGTCCATTTGGATGTCTGTCATGAATACTTTATTTAATCATTTATTTACATAGTTCCGATACTTTTTTAATATGAAGAATTGTACCTTCCTAACGGTTACCAACATATGGGGGTGCAGTTTGAGGAAAAACCTGTGTAGCTTAACTGAGGTATGGTACCATCTCATTTTTATTTTATACATTTTTTCTTTGATTACAGTACATATTGGGCTTTTAGCTGCATTTTCCCACATACTCAGCCATCTGTGCAAATCTATTGTGCATTGTAGGTCCTTCTCCCATTTTGTCCATATAGCTGTGAGGGTGTAATTCCAGCTTTATATTATCCTTTCTGCATATACCCATGCTGGTAAAATGCTGAAAGCGCATCAATGATCGGAAGTTCACCTTTTGGTAAAAGTGTTAGAATATAATTTTGCAGTTGAAGGTAACAAAATCTAGAGAGGTTAGGTAACTCTGCTTCTGCTCCACATTTTGGACAGGGGGTGAAACATTTTATTCAAATGAAACGGTTTATCAGTTAAGTCTACTGAGATGGTTACGTGATAAAAACCTGTTGGGACCCACCTGGACAGTGTTAACCACAAATGCCAGCCTTCACGGCTGGGGAGCAATGTGACAAGAGCTAACCGCACAGGGAGTGCGGTCTCCCACAGAATCCAAACTCCCTATAAACATACTAGAACTGCAGGCAGTGCGATTGGCCCTCAACCATTGGTCTCACGGACTGCAAGCAAAATCCATACGTGTGCAGAGCGACAACGTCAGTGCAGCAGCTCTAACAGAGTCCCAACAGATCTTAGCATGAGCATAGGCCAACTCTGTTCGACTGTCAGCCATTCACATTCCAGGTGTATCAAACATAAAGGCAGACTTTCTCAGCCGAAATCAGCTAGATGCAGGGGAGTGGGAGCTGCACCCAAAAGCCTTCCTGGAACTAGTATGTCATTGGGGCAATCCTCGTATAGACCTGATGGCATCCAGAAACAACCGAAAGGTGCCAAGATTTTTTGAACGATCCAGGGATCCAAAGGCAGACAGAGTAACCATGATCCAATTTTTGCACTTCAATCTACCACGTGTTCTGAAAAAGATCAGACAAGCCTACATAACAGTAATAGTGGTAGCACCCTACTGGCCCAGGAGGACCTGGTTTTCGGATCTGCAGTAGATGTGGACCGACCGATCCGCATGACTCCCAGAAGGGATCTTCTATCACAAGGACACATTCTTCATCACAATCCTGGCCTATTCGCTTTGATGGGATGGTTGTAGAAGCAGCCATTTGGAGACTCAAGGGACTTCCTGAAAGCCTCATAGCGACTATGATAAGGGCCTGTAAACCGACTTCCTCTAAATCCTACTATAGGATTTAAGACTATAGGATCTAAATCCTACTATAGTTTGGCCCTCCTACTGGAATTGGTGCAGAGAATCCCAGGAGTCTTTCCTACAACTTGACATTCCACGGGTGCTAATATTCCTACAGCAGGGAATTCAGTTCCATCAAGGTCCAAGTGTCAGCACTGTTCTCCTTCAGTCTTGATGTCCACTGGATGACTCAGTCAAAACATTTATGCAGGGAGTGGCTCACTTGCCCCCCCCTTTCAACCACCGGTTCCGGGTTGGGACCACACCTTTGTACTGGAAGTTCTCCTGGAACTTCCCTTAGAACCAATTGACTCTATTTCCGACACATGGCTTACATGGAAGGTGGTTTTCCTAGTAGCAATTTCGTCTGCCAGCAGGGTGTCTGAATTGGGGGCCCTGTCGTGTGACCCCACATCTTTCACAAGGACAAGGCAGTGTTGTGCACAAATGTATACAACGAAGCGGTCCGTGGCCAAGCTCACCCGATTGCCAAGCGTCTCCTCTGTTGCTGCCGATACGTAGTGCCGGCTGCTTCACGTCAGTTTGAATTTAGCACAACTTGAACTCGCGTATCCACGGTGCTAATCGAAGGAGAACCGTCACACTTTCTTAGTTATCAACTCTGTGGCTTTATTGAGGCACACACATAGTGTTAACAGTGGGTATAGCTACACAACTGACTGACGCGTTTCTTGCCGACCACGCGGCACTTCCTCAGAGTCCATACACACCACGTGATGAGAGATTTAAATAGTGTTCAAGGTGCTCATTAATAGATTCTAAAACATGTATTATAATCAACTGTTAAAAGTGATGCACCCATATCCTTATCTTTCAAAGGAAACTGTTTCTATACCAATACTATATAATTACCATACAATCTTTCACTTCGAAACCTGCAACAATGTTACTCTCATAAAATGTGTTATCATATCTATACTGTTACATATAAATGAAAATAAAGAAACAAAACTAGCATAATATCCACATACAATTTATGCTACCTCCTTTATTACTAAAAACATTACTTTAATTAATTTAAGATAATTTCAAATGAGGATATCTCAAATGAATTAATGTGAGGTTTTATCATACTTCTACATTTACTACGCTCAGTTATTCGTGCGTTATTAATTTATTTATGTAAATTTATATTTATCCTTCTATTAATTTTCTATTTCGTTTCTTTATTTGTAATTCTCACATTCACAGGAAACAGAAATTATTTGTTTCATTGCCTCCATTATAGTATGTTCTCATTATTCTATACACACCTTTAATAAACTTAATACCATTGCATTATAAATGAATTGTTACTCTTATTCATTCGCTTAGTATTAAGCCGATAATTTTTTTTTCTCCGTTTTTTCCCCCTAAGTTCTGAAGCTATATCCTTTCTAAATCGATCATGGGTTCTTTCTCATTTGTTTCCCCTTTATTACTCTCACTATTTGGTTTCATTATCCACGTACCATTATAACCAACTATCAAATATCCAATTCAAACCTCCCAAAGACTTTGTGTTGTGCACAGTTCCATCTTTTCTACCCAAGGTGGTTTCCACATAAATCAGGAGATTGTCGTACCATCTCTTTGTCCAGATCCCAAAAATCAGAAGAAACGCAGGCTCAACACACTGGACATGGATCTAGAACGATCCAAGCAGTTTTGTCGAACCCAGGCCTTATTTGTAATTCCCTCTGGAGCCAGGAAGGGTCATGCAGCATCCAAAGCTTCAATTGCAAGATGAATCAGGGAAATTATCCGGCATGCCTACTTATCAAAGGGGAAACCACTGCCTCAACGGATCAACAAGAACTATGGGTGCATCCTGGGCATGGCACAACGCTGCTTCTCTGGACAAGATCTGCAGAGCAGCTACCTGGTCCTCTTTACACTCTTTCACCAAATTTTACAAACTGGACACCTTTTTGTCCGCTCAGGCAACATTAGGACAAAAAGTTCTGCATTCAGTAGTGCAGTAAGGCAGATATCTCTATGGTATCCCACCCTACTGGACCTTGGGCTGATTTAAAGGAAAACTATACCCCCAAAATAAATACTTGAGCAACAAATAATTTATATCATATCAAGTGGCATATTAAAGAATCTTACCAAACTGGAATATATAATTAAGTAAATATTGCATTTTACTTCTCTTGCCTTGAACCACCATTTCGTGATGGTCTGTGTGCTGCCTCAGAGATCACCTGACCAGAAATATTTCAATTTAACTGTAACAGGAAGAAGTGTTGAAGCAAAAGACACAACTCTTTTAATTGGCTCATGTGACCTAACTTAATAGTTTGTTTGGTATGTTTGTGTGCCCCGTTGGATCCTAGGATCCCAGGAGGCTGTCCTTATTTTTTAAAATGACAATTTTCTATTTATGATTACCCAATCGCACATGCTACTTAAAAAGTATATTATTATGAAAATGGTTAATTTACATGAAGCTGGTTTTTATATATGAGTTGTTTTATGCAATATCTTTTTATAGAGACCTACATTGTCCAGGGGGTATAGTTTTTCTTTAAGTCCCCTTTCGTTCCCTGTGTCCCCCTTTAGACAACCGAGAAAACATGATTTTTTGTTACTCACAGTTAAATCCATTTCTGTGTGATAGAAAGGGGGACACAGAGCTTCCCACCCTGTTTAAACTTTTGGCGACTTTGCCGGCCTATTAGCCATGTTGGAATTGATTTCCCTTCTACGTTCTTCCTTATAAATGGTTACGTTAATTAAGTTATCGGTTATTAATATACGGACTTTGGTACCAACTGATTTTTGTAGGGGTAAGCCTAAGCCTAAGTGGGCTGGTAGTACCCTTTAAAATTAGCATCAAGTGTCCTGCCTCCTGGAGGATGAAGCTTAAAGGAACAGTAACACCAAAAAATTAAAGTGTTTTAAAGTAAAGAAAATATCATATAGTGTTGCCCTGTGCTGTTAAAACTGATCTGTTTGCTTCAGAAACACTACTATAGTTCATATAAACAAGCTGCTAAATAGCAATGGCGGAAATTGAAAAAAGGCCACATGGCACAGGATAAGTAATGGATAACAGATAACATTATGTTCTACAGAGCTTATCTGCTGTGTAACCTGAGCCTTTTCTCCTTTGAATGGCTGCCCCCATTGCTACACAGCAGCTTATTTATATAAACAATAGTAGTGTTTCTGAAGCAAACACTGCAGTTTTACCAGTGCAGGGCAACAATGCATTATGTTTTTATTAAATTTTTTGATGTTACTGGTCCTTTAACCCCATTCATTCCCTGTGTCCCCTTTCTACCACAGAGAAAGGGATTTAACAGTGAGTAACAAAAAATCCTACTATCTTAAACAGCATCATGAAGATCAAGAAGCTATGAAAACAAGTCTGCAATAAAATTCAAGAGAAACATCAAATTTGACTGGATTTAAAAAAAAAAAAAAAAAAAAAAAAAAAAAATCAGAAACTATTGCTCAAAAAGTTGAATGGTAAATGGCATGTGATAAAAAGTAGCTAAAGTGGAAAAATGTTCTTTATTTAAAGCAGTGTCTGTTGAATGTTTTGGCTTTGAACTACATAAAATGTTTCCATCCCAATCCTCGACCTGCTTTAGGAAATGTGGAGGGGAAGGTACGATGGCTCATATATGGTGGCAATGCCCTTTGAACAAGAGTCTTTGGGGTAATTGATCCCAGATCTATATTCAGAATTACCCATGGATAGCATTAACTACTGGATACCAAATATCAACGTTAACTCCAGGAAACTAATCACGTTTTTATTCACAGCAGCTAAACAGCTGATTGCTGAATCGTGGAGAACTCCACACCATTCAGTCCCAAAATTAAAAGCCTGCACAACGGCAATTATGATAAATGAAAAATTGACTTCCTTCCTAGCAGGGACTCATAATACATTTTACATATATGGCAACCACAGGGACCTTGGTGCACCAGTTTGGGGCTAAGCTTGACACCTCTTTCAGCATAAGACCAAAAGCAATTTAAGGAATAAAATAAAAAAATGTAGAATGGGTTGTGGATCCAAGATAACAGAGGGTCTTTTAATGTTCCCAGATGCATAATATTAGGAAATACTGGTTTCTCAACTGGACAGTGCTATATAAACAGATTTGAAAAATTAGGAGCAGGTAAATGAAAAGGGCAAAGAGTTGGGTTTTAAAGTTGTAACTGTATTTATTTTGAAAGCAGAAACAAAAGTAAGCATAATAATAAACTATTTAAGATTTGATATCTGGAAATTCTCCATTTGACTTTTGTGTAATGTTAATAAAAATACAAAGACTGTATTTTTCAGTATTGGAAAAATTGAAACTCAAAAAGATCGAGCAAGCTGATCAGTTGGTTGTTTGCGGAGTGCTTGAAGATAAGAGATGGAGGTTACCAAGATTGAAGGGATAGAGAAAATAAAAGCTTTTGTTTGCCAGAAGCAAAGTGCAGTTGAGATGGAAAGGCTGGATAGATGTGGTAGGGATTTGATTAAATTAGACTTAAACATTATGTTCCTTTTATAAGGTATAAGGATTTTTAGCCTGGTTTCCTTATGGGATTTGTGCCTATAGCTTTGTTGGAGTGGCTTAAAACAAAGACCCTAGATGTCTTTCTAAGAGTGATCTAATCGAAACTCAGACCTCGATGTGAGAATCTGAAGCAAGACTTTTCATCGTAAAACCTGACAGCAATTTCTTTGGCAGATGTGCTCTTTATCCATATGGTCAATTGATCAAAGCACCAGCCAGTACTGTAACACAAATGGCAGTAAAAAATCTGTTATTAATGCTAACATGATTATGTTGCGATGTTTTTACACCTGAAATTGCACTAGTTGAATTTCTTATGCAATTTTTGAATAACACTGTTTTTTCTTCTTTTGTCAGAAAATTTTAATCAGTGAAGTAATTACAAGATCTGCAAAGCACATCTTCAAAACATATCTACAGGTAAAATTGCCACTTGTTCCATAAAATACATGGTACTGTCTTATGATAGAGCAAAAAAGCACATGAGCAAAAATTGTTTAGCCAAATTTGGGAAAAAGTCTATCTGTTTCTGGATAAATGTAGTTTGGTTTAAATTATGTTTTATACACTAGTGTAAAAGCTGATGTATGAAGAGGAATTGTACAATTGTAAATACATTTTATACCTTGTCTTCATAAATCCAGCTCTGCTTTTTCTAACAGATTTCCTTCTCCTAGGGTGTGGAACTTTCTGCCTTATCTGCAGCCATCAGCCACTTCCTGAACTGCTTCCTTAGCCCTTTCGCTACCTCTGTAGCTCATCTCCAGTCTGATGAGCTCGTCTCCAAGAAGAAGAATAAGAAGCGCAGAAACAGAAACCTGGGCAATGCTGACAACACAGCTTGGGCCAACACCACCCCCCAGGAACTTTGGAAGAGCATCTGTTCAGAAGCGAAAAGCTACTTTGATTTTACTTTGGAATGGTGAGTTTGGAGAGATAGGGTGCCAACATGAGTGGAAGCAGCTGTGGACTCCAAATAGGGCTTTTAAAAATGACAGTGGTTATCATGAGCTGAACTCGCTAGGCTATTGGGTATCTCTAAGTAAAACAAAATCATTATATTTATAGGGAGGGCTAATTTTAATAACTTACTGTCAGCTGAAGACTGGAAAGGTTTTCATAGTACATGGGTATACAGTGCAACTACTATTCAACTACATGTGGGGAAATGCTAATCCAGGTAACTTGGCTACCTACAGCTGCATCCCTAATAAACTCACATGCCAAGTCAAATGTCCTTCATTCAGCACAGTGTCAGTGAGAAAGATTTGGATTGAGTTGAAGGGACCAGAAGAAGAACTGGATACAAGGGTAGAGTAGTAGAAAACTCAAATAGCACAAAGACCAACAGTAAGGGGATATGAGTAAGGACCAAGCTATTGGATATCTCGGTAGGGTTTAGAGGAGACATAAAAGAATTATGTCAAATTCTGCATCAAAAGGTTAGTTGTAAGAGACATGAGTGTAGAATGAATGTTGATTGGTGGTAGCCAGTGTTACATATGTACATCTTGTTCATTGGCTTTTCTTCCATTCACCAGTGACAATGTGGAACAGGCCGTGGAGATGTACAACCTGCAAAAAATCAGCCTAATGAGAGAAATATGTATCAAAGTTGGAATTCAGGTAAAGAAACACTGTAGGACTGAATTGGCTTTCCATATCCCCATTCATATCAAGACCCTTGACATTAATTGAGCCTTACAATGACAAGAAAGTTGGGGGAGCATGTGATAGTGGTATCCGTAGGTTCAGTGCTTATTGATGCAATGAGTCTGCTTTTCTGAGCAATGGTTGCTAGGGGTCTGCCATTCACTATGTTGCCTACTGTGCATATTAATGAATTCATTGCTACAAAGGCAAGGGGAAAGTGTATGCCACTGTGCCAGCTGCCATAAATGCACCAAAATGAATTTACCAGCAGGCTTTGCTGTGAGCATTCTAGGAACTTATGCAGATTGTTCCAGTCTTACCTCCCTATTCAGACCAGGAAAATCTCCCATAGGTCTGCCATATTCAGTTTAAGTGAATTTTGGTTCTCTAATTACATCATTTGATATCTCAGATGCATATTTTCCCTCATGACATAAATCGTGTGACTGTGTCTGATCCCATTAGCTGAAACCAGTGTTTGCTTATAGCTTTCAGACCTGATGAGGGCTGCTCAATTCCCAACCTTTCATCAACTGCTCAGTCTTTTCTATGACATTGTTTCCCTTTGGTGTGCTGGAGTGTTACTTTTATTACTTTAGCCACTCACTTAATGTATCATGCCTTTTTTCTTTCCCTCTAGATTCTTTTGAAAGAATATCATTTTGATAGTAAACACAAGCCTACCTTCACTGAAGAAGATATACTGAATATTTTCCCTGTGGTGAAACATGTCAACCCTAAAGCAACCGACGCTTTCCATTTCTTCCAAAGTGGCCAAGCAAAAGTACAACAGGGTGTGTAACTTCAGCCTCCTTTTGTGTGATTCATCTGTCCTGCGTGCACTTAAAAGTAGTTATTTACAAAAATAAATGTTGTGCAACCCTTAAATGAATGGAGGCATCATTTCAATGTTTTTATGCATTCATTTAGGCAGGTTTTCAGCATAAAAATATGAGATCATTAACCAAAACGGCTTACTGTCATATTAGGTGTATAGGAAAAAAAGCAGATGCCTGTACATATTAGATGATATTAGTGGTCTTAAGAATAAATGCGTTTAGCTACTATTCAGTTGGAGCCAGTACAGACCATTTTTTAAATTGTGACACGGGTCATTACATAAATGGGTTTGACAGTGGAAACAATTATGCTAGTGTGCTAATTTAGATCAGGTAGCTTTTTTCTTAATATTTATATATTCAGGAATTTTAGTGCCTTGGATAACTGGAACCGCTGCTTTTTGGAAATTGTTCCCAGTTGCCCTATATAGTTGTATTTCTCCAAACTGAACACAAATTGATTTTGCTGCACCACTGTGTTAACTAATTTCTAGCATATTATTGATGGCCCAGCAATAGTCTGCCATGTCAACCTATTTTTTTTTCGAACTAACAGGTTACCTAAAAGAAGGATGTGAATTAATCAATGAAGCCTTAAACCTGTTTAACAATGTATATGGTGCAATGCACGTGGAAATTTGTGCTTGTCTACGCCTGCTTGCCAGACTCAACTACATCATGGGTGATTATTCTGAGGTAAGCAGCCAATCAGCTGAGAGTCTTGCACATGTCAATGAGCCGTATCCCCTTTTCTGCTAACCATGCACATCTCTGGTTGTTCCATCTGTAGATTATTAGCAGTTAAGATCTATTTTTTTATGTATCCATTGATTGTTTGGGAAACTGGAGAGTAAAGCTCCCCATAGACGCAACGATATTTCCCTGCCGAACGACCGATCTTAGGGAAGTCCGACCAATCTGTCAAATTATCGTGCGGTTAGTGAGATACAAATGATCGTTCATCTTACGATTTTTCGTCCGACATTGGTCTGATGATTGATCGGCCAGGTTAGAAAATCTTTATCGGTCCCCATGCAATCTACCTATGTTTGCAGGGCAAAGCAGGCTGCGATCCTTCAGTTTTGCTGCAATATCGCCTGAAATGGTCTTTTTAGTTGATGGACACATGAGGCATTTAAACGATCGTTTTGAGACAATCGTGGTCTCACGATAACAATTGGATCTTTCAAAAATCTTTACGTCTATGGCCATCTTTAGCTGGGCGGAGAGGGGGTTGCATGGCATCACTGAATATTAGAGGTAATAAACTCTATTTAGTGACCTGGCTTCTGGGATCTAAGCTCCTGTGAGACCTTTGAAGACATATCATGCCAATGTCTTATTTAATATTAAGGAAATAGAATTGATGGGGATAGCAATGACATGGACACATAGACATACATCCAAAAAATGTACAGGAATCTGACAACGGAACACTTCATGGCGGTAGTTGGAGCTCAGTCACTATGGTGAACATGAAGATGTTTCAGTACTGCTGAGGACTCCCAGTCTTACTATTCTTTGGGTTTTGGGCTTTGATTTGTTATTTTAAATGTAATTTTCTGACTTATACATATTTTGTCTGATTTTCTTTAGTAATATATGAGTTAACATATTTTAACATTAAGTTTCTGTCAATGTCTTATTGTTGTTATGTTTTCTTATAAGGCCTTAAGCAACCAGCAGAAAGCAGTATTAATGAGCGAGAGGATTCAGGGTATTGAGCATCCCAGTACCATCCAAGAATATGTAAGTTCATTATGAGTTGGTTATAGTTGGCAAACTAACACCTATTTACTCATCCCTTTGTCTCACTGTTTTTATAAGTTACTAAAAATATGTAATATAATAAGTATTAAAGGACGTTCTCATTGAGTTCTATTTTTTTCTTGGTCCTTTCACATTACTCTGTTAATTTGCCCATGTGTGTTTAATCTTTTTCAGATGCATTTAGCCCTGTACTGCTTTGCAAACAGTCAGGTCTCTACTTCATTAAACTTGCTGTACCGCTCACGCTATCTCATGCTTTTAGTGTATGGCGAGGGTCACCCAGAGATGGCACTGCTAGATGTAAGTATACCATTGCAACTGCTAACAACATGCACTGCTAAATCCAAACTGTATCTTTCTGTGGCTGGAGGTGGGGGAGGTTTTCTGATCTTAAAAGACACTTTTGGGTTTTACCTGCATGTTTTCATCTATATTGAATGCATGGTGTTACAGGATAGCAAATTGTCTAATTTCAGCGCATTCAGTTTGGGTGTGAATATTGGGTTTACTTTGTTTAGCCCTAACATTTATTGAAGGGGTTGTTCACCTTTGAGATAACTTTTAGTATAATGTAGAGAGTGATATTCTGAGAGACAATTTGCAATTGGTTTTCGTTTTTTTAATTATTGAAAGTTTTTGAGATATTTAGCTGTTTATTCAGCAGCTGTTTCAATTTTCATTTTAAGCAGTCTAATAACTAGGTTCCAAATTACCCTAACAACCATGGATTAATTTGAATAAGACTGGAATATGAATAGGAGAGGGCTTCAATATAAAGGTCAGGAATACATTTATAGCCTTAGAGAATTTGCTGTTTAGATAGGGGTCAGCGATACCCATTTGAAAGCTGCAGAAGAAAAGGGAAAATAACTGTGTGCTTAGACTTGGTCATGCTAGAACATACTAAAAGTTGCCTTCAATGTGAACCACCCCTTTAAAGGATAATGCATAATAGTAAGAGCCGAAGTGCTTGAGAACCACTCTTTATATTGTTATACAGCTACTGACAGTGATTTGTTTCATTATGGCAAACTGATTCCTTATAACTATGTCTGCACTTTTCCTAGAGCAACATTGGTTTGGTGCTTCATGGAGTCATGGAATATGACCTCTCGCTCCGGTTCCTTGAGAATGCTCTAGCTATCAATTCAAAGTACCACGGAGTCAAGTCATTAAAGGTGGCACTCAGGTGAGTTCTTCTTGGAGAATTCTGCCTGCCTCTGTATTTACATCATGTATAAAGTATATAACAGACTTTACTAAATCTTAATTGTCTTTTAGTCATCATCTTGTTGCTCGAGTGTATGAAACCAAGGGAGAATTCCGCTCTGCCTTACAGCATGAGAAAGATGGATACACGATATACAAAAATCAGGTCAGCTCCTGTGCATGGCTGTTTTAACAGCAGGGCAAAATTGAACTCCATTTTATGTTTTTAGCATGACTTTATTAAAAATAAAACTGAAACCTGCCAGCCTGTGTATTTGCTGAGCATCACAGTGTATGTGTAGTTTCTTAACACTGCTGGGCTTAAAGGAGAACTAAATCCCCTCCTAAAGAAAGTCCCCATGTAATAGTCCCCATTAGCCTGCCTCCCCGCATAGTCCACTATTTAGAAAAGCATTGCAGAAAACAGCTCAACCTTCAGATACGTTTGATATGTTGCTTATGATTATTTTTTCTTTCATAATGAAAACAAATATTTATTTGGAAGAGGACCGTGCCTCCGAAAATTAAGTTTGGAAAGTTTAATAACATATTGCCGATCACATATGTAACCTCTGTGTTGATTCCCTTCTAGCTTGGGGAGCAGCATGAAAAGACCAGAGAAAGCTCTGAGTATTTGAAGTATTTGACCCAACAGGCAGTTGCCCTGCAGCGCACAATGAATGAGATTTACAAGAATGGTTCCAATGCCAACATTATGCCTCTCAAGGTAACACAGCCTTTTGTCATTTGATTCTGCTTTTATTCTTGTTTGTTGGAGACTATGGTCATCTATAAAAAGGACATTTTCTAACCTTTGCTAATATATACTTTCATACCTTGATGAAACCGTCTGATATTAATACATGTTAATGTCCTAGTACATGAACCTTTTTTTTTTTCCTTATACACCTGATCTCTTGTCTTAAAGTGGACCTGTCACCCAGACATAAAAATCTGTATAATAAATGTCCTTTTCAAATTAAACATGAAATCCAAATTCTTTTTTTTTTATTTAAGAATTCATAGCTGTTGTAAACACATTTAAAAGTCTCAACTGTCAATCAAATATTGCATGCCCTTCCTCTATGCCTTAGGCATAGGGGCGGGGCAGGCAATTACTTTCACTTTCCATTCAGCACTTACTAGACGTCACTGCTCTCCCTACATTCTCCTCTCTGTTCACCATTGAATTGTGTAACCAGTGCATGGAGATGGACATCAGGTCCCCCATTCTGGTGCACTAACAAGATTTTGAGATTTTGCAAGGCTTGCCTTAATAACAGTGTCCATAAAAATGTCTCTTCCTGCTTGCTATAATCATGCATTCCCAGACTGAAGGAAATAAGATTGAAATAAGTTATATAGTTGAATTAAAGTTTATTTTACTTGAGTAAGGTGATAAAATAGTATTTGGAATATTTTTTTAGGTGACAGGTCCCCTTTAAGGTGGCCATAGATGGTCCAATTACAATATTTCTTGGAAAAGATCTTTCCACGAAAGATTGTTCATTTCAAAACACACGTGTGGCGCTGAATCGTCAGATATACAGGTGGAAACAATAGAATTCTACCTGTATCTAAGGATTCAGCACATTGGGTGATGCTCAGATGCCTTCAGAGGCACCAGATCAAAATTTTCCGTCCAGCCCGATTGACCAGCCGACTGATAGCTAAGTCTTCTGTCAATATTGGTCGGCTCCTTTCCCACCATACACACACTGACTTATCGTATGAAAATTTGTTCCGTACAATATTATCTGTGCGTCTATGGCCACCATTATGGTGCAGGGACATGTGAGCACCAGAAATAAGCACAGTTCTGCACTAAAATCCAAACCTAATATAACGTAAAGTGATAAACGTTTATACCTAATGCTAATATTCCATTTTTAGTTCACAGCTCCAAGCATGACTAGTGTACTGGAACAACTGAATATTATCAATGGGATTCTTTTTATCCCACTCAGGTGAGTACTGCTCAGCAAAAGCTTTCTTCTTTCAGTCTGTAGCTGTTTCTTTTAAGGATAGTTAGTGATCTGTTGGGTGCACATTTACATAATGAGCCCTTGATTGTCTTTTTCTCTAGCCAAAAAGATCTGGAACATCTAAAAGCCGAAGTTCAACGCCGCCAGCAGCTTCACGAAGCAATCAAAGGTGCTGAGAATCACGAAGCAAAGACTAAAGAAACCGAGACGTCCGAAACATCAGACTCCAATATAAATGCAGCCCTTGTGGCGCCAGAGAGTTCCGCTTAGATCCTTCCCTGCATTTTTATTCCCATTATTTAAAAACAAAAAAAAAAAAGCCACAGACGTTCAGCCTCAATGGGTTTTTATCAAAGCGTGACAATATAATTGCACAGGTTCCGAAATCAATAATACACCGCAAATAAACGTCCAGTGTAAAGCGTCTAATCCTGCATCTGCTCAGCTGAGAAATCTCTGATCTAAAAGGGCACTACATGTAGAAAGTAAATGGCCCAGCCTTACACTGGGATTGTATGTGTGTGTGTTTATGAGTGTGTGATGGAAGATGACATTTAACGCATTTGTATATTTAAAAGAACGATTGGGCTGTGCTGCCTCATGTTGACTGCACATTTCTCAGGTCATTATCCCCACAGACTAGAACTCTTTCTCTCTCCCCGGCTGAGCTTTTGATTTAGGATGTGTTTCTAGGGAAAGCAAAGTCTGACCCTGACTATTCAAAGCCACAACACAGTTTTCTGAGCCAAACGTTACAGTGCTCAGAATTTTTCAAAGCCATACAGAGACTGTGAATGAAGTAAATCATGGATCTGGCACTCTACAATACATGAGAATTTACCTTCTAAAAGAGCAGTTTCATTTTCTTTCCTTTTTGTTTTTTTTTTTTAATGACTGGTTTTATATAGCTGCTTTTTATGTATGGGTATAAGCAATGTGTGACTATGAATGTTTGGATCCTTTCTCCTTTTTTAAAGGGGTTTTTTCTAGCTCTGCTGCTGTTTTCTGTCTTTCAAGTTGTCTTGCCATTCAAGTAAATGGCAAGTCTTGCTGATATGAACGTATAGTCGAGTCTGTGGTACTTTCTTAATGGGGCAGAGACTTCCAGAAACAGTTTAACATGTACCTAACGCTGTTCAGCTTTGCCTTAGGAAGCAAGAATGCCCTGTACATTGGCCTCATAGCATTATATTGTGTCACAATGCTGGACGGACCCACAAGGAGCAGTGCACTGTGGCAAGAGAATCTGCATCCACAACAGATGTATTGTGATATGTGTCTGCCTCATTTTACTAGTCACGATTATTCTTAAATGCCTAGTTACACTGAATTATTTCATTTTGTAGACCTGCCAGTGGCTCTTCAACTGTTACTGATCACTACTCCCAGCATTCCATGAGAGCCAGTGGCTGAGTTGTAGTTCAGCACCACCTGGAGAGTGTTTGAGAGCATAAGTCCGCAGGAGTGATGCCTAATGGATTCCTATAGGAGCATGCCTGTGAACTTGCCTCTGTTACTGTGTCCTATGCGTCTATAGTTGTCTGATTTATTAGTCACTAATAAATTGGACTAATCCAATAAGCACTGCAAGGATAATCGTGCTGTCGTCATCTGAACATGTCCTTCCTCCTTGCCATGCAAAAAAAAAAAAGGTCTTCTAGTTTGTCTTAACTCTGTACACAAAACTATGTACATAGTCGATCAGTATTCCATGTGTACGGCTAAAGCTGGCTTTTATAATGGTAGCAGTTAACTGAACTGGGGTGGTTAGCTGGGTGGTGGGGTTCAGCTTGATGTACAACATGGTAGGGAAAGTGTGACCTAATGTGTGATCTGCAGCTCTGTTAGCCAATAGGCACACGGGCATAGCCACAGGAAGATATTCTATAAATAGTTAGAGGTAAAGGACAGTGGAAATAACTGTACAGCACACAGGCCAATAGTATTTCTTATTCCCAGCTGTGTCATAACATGTGGCTTGAATATGAAGTGGTCATATGACCTGCACTAATGGATATTCTGTCTGCATTTATAGATCCTTGGAGATCAATCCCCCTGTCAGAAATGACTCTAGAGGGGACACTTTCCCACTCTCTAAACCAATCCGCTCTCTTTGATCCTGTGTCTCTTCCCAGTTGGCAAGAAATCAATACAAATTGTGTTCTCTGGTTGTTCTGATGCATAAAAACAACTGAAATTCACTGCCTTTAGCCAACCCAGACCCTAATCCCCTGCAATCCTAACTATGTTGTCCTTTCAGAATTCTCTGCTCAATAACTACATTTTCTGAGCATAACTTTCTCTTCTCATTAACATAGTTTTCTGCCGAGCGCTGTATAAAAATTGCTCAAAATAACTGAGCTGAATCCAAATCCTCTTCTGGATTAGGTGCATCCCTACTGATATCAGTGGTGCCCGTTATCATAGGGAATTTCTAGTCTTTGCCTCCTTCACCTTTCTTCCACCTAGAAAAGGCTAAAGACTATTTGGATCGGACCATGAGCCTGTGTTTGTTACCCTGATGCTCCTGTTGATTACTCTCATGGCAGTTTACTTTCAACTGACATTTCAGACATGTTCCTGATTCATTTTCTTGCAGAGTAGGAAGCCTGGTGTTACTTTGGGGATCTTTATTTACATGAATCATTTTTCTTGTAACAAAATCATGTGCTAAAACTCTAGGAGTATAATTACGTTCCCTTTTTTTTTTGTGTGTGTGTGTGTGGCTTTTTACCTGCAAACTGTTCAATTATAAAACCTGTATGTTTTGTGTGTTCACAGTGTCTAATCATGTTTAAAGTGCTGAGGTCTCTTTAAATGTTGAAATGGAAATTTACCCACAATGCAGTGCTTTATAGGTTACCGGCACAAACACTGAGCAGACGTCCAGCTTAATCTGTCTGTCCACCTATTTCTGATTGATTCAAAGCTGCTGTTCCTTGGCAAGCGTCACTTGAAGGCAATTGCCCAACACTTTATCAAGCCATTGTAGCTAAAATCACTGTCTCTTTAACAACCTGAGATTTTAGCCTTTAATAAATTAATGACAATGCATCTAAATGTGTTCGTCTGTTCTTTGCAACAAAGAAACCAAAAGAAAACAGTACTCCATGCTATATTCTATTCTTTATTTTATCCAGGCAAGAATATAATCCGCTGGAATCATTTACCGGTCACCTGTTTAAAAGCAAACATGTAAATAAACAAACAGTTGTCCAGAATAATAGCAGTATGTTTGAAAAAAAAAAAGGTGACTTTATATATGGACAAACAATCCCTGTTTTTTACTTCCATGCGAATCTGTCCTCGGGAGTTGACGGGCGCCATCTTCTTTTCCTCGTTAAACTTCGGAAGCAGGCTGCTGTTTTTGGTGCAATTGGAGTAGATTTCTGGTCCTGAACAACTGTACATGCACCAAAAGTCACGGAAAATTCTGAAAAATTATCGTGTCTTTCGGCGCATGCGCAATTGCTCCGGGACCGGAAATTTACTCCAACTGCACATGCGCCAAAAATCTGTCTGATTCTGAAGAAAAGAAGATGGTGCCTGTGAACTCCCGAGGTCACCGCCTCATTGCACCCCTTCTTAATGGTTTAAACGAGAAGGAAAGGCATTTTTACTTGGGGGATGCCAAAAGTTAGGCACCTCTAAGTGATTGTATCTACTTACCTGACACCCAGGGACAGTTCTCCTATCAGCAGAAAACTGTACCAGCCCATGGTTATTTCAGAGTAGGAAGACGATCACTCCATGGTGCTCGCTGGAATAAACCCAGGCCAGTACAGCATGCATGTCATTACTGTTGGGTCTGTTGGTTTTCTATTCTACTACACCTACTAGTAAATTATTTACCATGTATAGGTATACTTTCCACCAAAAACAGTGATTGATCCGGTTAGCGATGTCAGACTGCTGTTATTCGGAACACAGTTGTGTCTACTCCCTTTCTTAGTGGAAAAGCACAGGGCCAGGTCAAGGGGTAGGCAGAGCAGGCATGTGCCTAGGTTGCAAAGCTGAGTGGCCAAAAAGTGATGTGTGGGCCGAAAAGACTTGCACGTGCATGTGTGAATACGCCCTTTCGGTCGCTGAGGCCAGCCAGGTTGTCTAGGGCAGTGATTTTCAACCTTGTGCCTCCAGCTGTTAAGAAACTACAAGTCCCACAATGCATTTGCCTGACTGTGGCTGTCAGACTCCTTCATTGCATTGTGGGACTTGTAGTTCCTTAACAGCTGGAGGCACAAGGTTGAAAATCACTGGTCTAGGGTGCCTGGTTGGTCTGGCCCGGTACTGGAAAAGCAGATGTTTCAGACATAAATTGTGGCCCAGAGCCCTGCATCAGGTCGGGTACCCGTGGATTACCTGCAAAACCTGCCGGTACCCTGTGGGTTGCAGGTAGGCGTTTAGGGATCGGGTATTGATGCAAGTCAGTGGTTCTCCAGGTTTGCAGGTGGCGGATCGGGTCGCGGATCTTCTCAAATGCAAATTTTACTTTCTCTTGCCTAAATTGGGGGACACAGGCACCATGGGGATGAAGATCCTGCAGCTGGAGACTGGACACTAAATAGTTAAAGTTGACTCCTCCCCCTGTTCTGGGCTTCATCCCCTGCCTCCTCCTACCTTTCCAAGTTTCGTTTAGTGTCCTCAGAATGAGAAGACACAATTTTAGTGGCTGGAGCAAGTGATCAGGACTACGGTCGAGTGTCACGCCACACAAAGGGGCCACTTAAAGCCTTTTCAAGAGCCTTTCCAGCTTCACATACTACCATTAGCCTTCCCACTCTACGGAGGTCTGCAGGCAAGTTCCACTCTCCCAGCACTGTCTTCCCGCTCTCCGGAGGCCTGCAGCGGCGCCATACACCTTCCTTAGGTGTATACTACCCACACAGACATCTATATTTGTGCTGTTCACAGATATATTCGTTCGTGTGGGCTAAGGGAATATTATTCAAAGGGCACAGTAATAGCTGGCAACTATGGTAAGTAGCCCCAGACGATGATTTTATTTGTTCCTGCCACTCTTTACTCTATTAACTAAGGACTCTCCCTACGACAGGTTTAACTGCTGTCTTTACAAATCTTTGTGCTATCGAAACGATTTTTCGTTTTCACGACATTTGGTGCGGTTCACGTTGGAACGCACTTCCGGTTTGCCTACACAGCGTTATCGTTTGGCGCCAATACAAGCGGACCTTCTCTCAGAGAACACGCTGAAAGATTCCTAGGCTGTCTCTATTCAGCACAGAGTCCATAAGGGGCCCAGTCCAAGACTACTCAGGGAGCTCACTCACCAGGCAAGTAGTCTTTTTCTCTGCACTTACATGCAACAGGGAGACAGGGCTTATAACTCTATCCCTATGTCTCCACAGGTTCATCCAACACCTGTCTGCCTCTTTCCCCTGCCTCCTCAGGAGAAAAAGGACACCCTTCCATTAGAGGGTACTCCTACCACAAAAAAAAAGGAGCAACATGGCAGAAAAATTAGATGAGCCCAGGACTTCCAAGTCCTCAGCTCTAACACGCACACAGGCACAGATCTCGTATCTAGCCTGCTCTAAATGCAAAGCCAAATTTCAGTCAGCTTCGCTTGAACCAGTGTGTTCGGCCTGTAGGCCAGTAGTTCCTTTGGCTACCACCTCTGAATCGGACCTAGTTAGAGCCCTTACCCTCTCACTAGCTGGTATACAAAACCTGGCCCGTATCCCTGAGACCTTAGATAAGGTTCTAGAGCACCTGTCTCAGCCCTCCAGGACATCCACGCGTCCTACTTCTTCAAAGAGGATAGCCTCCCCCCAGGTTTCTCCAGTACATTCCTTCCCTCACTCTGACGAGGAGGGACAAGTCCCATCAGAAGAGGACTCAGACCAGGAACATCAGGATCCAGAATTAGATGTTCCAAGAACCCAAAGGGAGGTGGAAGGTCTCATACAGGCGGTACTTAGCACTCTTAATTTAGAAGATACCACTCCAACAACAGAACCCACAAAGAACATATTCAAAAGACAAAGAAAAAGTTCTTGTATTTTTCCAGCTTATGAACAGCTTGATGATATAATCAAAGCCCAATTGAAAGATCCGGATCATAGAGTCCAGATCTCCAGGCGTTTCTCGCAGACATATCCCTTCCCTCAGGAGTGCACAGAGCTCTGGGCATCACCTCCTGTGGTGGACCCACCAGTCTCCAGACTGTCTCGGAATACTACCATACCAGTAGCAGACGCGGCACTTTCAAGGATCCGATTGATAAGCGCCTAGAAGGATTCTGCAAAGCGGCGTTTACAGCTTCAGGATCAGCCTTTAGACCTATCTTCGCCATCGCTTGGGTAGCCAAGGCCATGGGGGTCTGGACAGAGCAGGTAGCTCAACTTATAGGATCTGAAGACCCAACCACCGATAATCTATTATCACAGATTGCGGATGCCACCAATTACATT
>CM044434.1:38591717-38602955 GCA_024363595.1 Xenopus borealis | reverse complement strand
TGGGTCATTCGGGTGATCTCAGAAGGCCTACTAATAGACTTCATACAACTTCCACCCAACTGATTCTTCATATCCAGAATGCCCACCCAAGCGACCAACAAAACAAAGTTCCTCTCAGTCATTCAGGACCTGGCACTAGCGGAAATAGGAAGGGGGTACTACTCCAACTTATTCATGGTTCCCAAAAAGGACAGCTCCCTGAGACCAGTATTAGATCTCAAAGACCTCAATCCCTTTGTCAAAAAGTGCCATTTCAGAATGGAATCCATCCAATCCGTTTTGGCGTCCACGGAAGACGGAGAATATATGACGGTCATAGACATAAATGACGCTTACCTTCATATACCCATTCATCAGAGACATCACAGATTTCTCAGATTCTATGCCAATGGACACCATTGGCAGTTTGTAGCTCTACCATTCGGGCTATCTTCAGACCCTCACACCTTCACCAAGGTGATGGCACTAGAGGATCTAAGACTCAGAGGGGTACCGGTCATCCCATATTTGGACAATCTACTAGTAAAGGGCTGGTCAGCGATGGCAGCCCACCATCACACGTCGCTGGTGTTGAGGACATTGACAGACTTAGGGTGGACGGTCAACGTCAACAAGTCAAAACTCACCCCAGCACAATCCATTGAGTACTTAGGTCTAATAATGGACTCTACAATAGGGAGAGCCTTTCTCCCCCCAGACAAGGCCAGGGTACTACATGCAAGAATCATAATGTTACAGACCAAACCCAAAGTACCTCTCTGGACAGCTATGCAGGCTCTCAGAACCATGGTAGCGTCCTTCCCAGTGGTCCCCTATGCACAAGCCCATACCAGACCCCTGCAACACATCCTCATACATCAACGCAGGAGTCTGAACGATTTGGACCGACTAATAAACCTCCCAGTCCAGGTCAAATTATCTCTAAACTGGTGGACTCACCCTCACCGGACATCGGTGGGAAAACCCGTTTCCTCCCCACCACTGGACAGTTCTTACAACAGACGCCAGCCTTCAAGGGTGGGGAGGAGTACTGGATCAAGCAACAGCCCAGGGCATTTGGGATCGGGAAGAAAGACTGCTTTCGTTCAATCTTCTGGAGCTACGAGCAATACGCTACGCACTCGAAAGCTTCACCCATTTACTGCAGGGAAAACCTGTAAGGGTACAGTCCGACAACATAACAGCAGTAGCATATATAAATCACCAGGGGGGCACCAGAAGCCCCGTGGCTCTCAGAGAGGCACAAGACATTCTCCTGTGGGCAGAGAACAATGTTCCGGCAATATCGGCAGTCCACATACCAGGGGTAGACAACTGGTTAGCGGACTATCTGAGCAGAGAAACCATAGACCAAGGGGAGTGGAGCCTACACACCGAAATCTTCGATCTTCTGGTAGCAAGGTGGGGGTTACCAGACATCGACCTGGTGGCATCTCGAAACAACAGAAAGGTCGCAAACTTCATGGCGAGAAGCAGAGACCCACTAGCGCAGGCAGTGGACGCACTAGTGATCCCATGGCGATACTCCATGGTCTACATCTTCCCCCCTCTGGCACTACTGCCAAAGGTTTTAAAGAAAATAAAGAAAGAAGGGACTCCGACCATCTTGGTGGCTCCTTACTGGCCAAGGAGAGCGTGGTTTGCAGACATAGTGACCCTAGCGAAAGACCTACTGACTCAGGGCCCAGTGACACACCCGAATTCTCATGAGTGGGCTTTGACGGCCTGGCTCTTGAGACCTTAGTACTAAAGAGAGCAGGTTTGGAAAACCTTCATTACATGGTGTGAACACAAAGGCACCAACCCACAAAGGACGACAGAGAAGGACATCCTCTCATTCCTACAAGAAGGGGTCAAGAAGGGTTTGGCCTTGAGTTCCTTAAAGGTACAAGTATCCGCACTTTCTATACTATTTCAGAAAAAGTTAGCAATGCGAAACATCAGAACGTTCCTCCAAGGAGCAACTCGACTGATTCCACCTTACCGTCATCCGGTGCCACCTTGGGACCTAAACCTTGTTGTCCTTCAGGAGGACCCATACGAGCCAGTAGACGAGATCCCTCTGGATACATTAACTGAAAAGGTAGTTTTCCTTCTGGCCATTACATAAGCCAGGAGAGTGTTGGAATTGGCAGCACTCTCGTGCAAATCCCCATTCACTATAATTCACAAGGACAAAGTAGTTCTCAGACCGATTCCATTTAAACCAAGTGGTACCATCCTTGTGTCCGGAACCCAAGAACCCCACAGAGACTAAATTACATAACCTTGACGTTATCAGGTCAATCAAATGCTACCTACAGGCTACCAAAGACATAAGGAAGACAGATACCCTTTTCATTATTCCTACAGGGCCAAAGAGGGGCCTCAAGGCACCCAAGACTTCCCTAGCTAGGTGGATCCGGGCAACCATCACCAGAGCCTACGCATTAAAGGGAAAACAACCACCTCTTAGAGTGAAAGGAGTGCATTCCACTAGATCCATTAGTACTTCATGGGCAGTGAGACACCAGGCGACTGTGGAGAACGTCTGCAGAGCGGCCACATGGGTATCCCCTCATACCTTCACGCGCTTCTACAGGCTTCACACACAGGCTTCAGCTGAAGCCAGTTTTGGAGGAAGGTTTTACAGGCTGTAATAAGCTAAATACCTAGGGGTCATCAGTGTCCAGCCCTTAGGGGTGCTTTAGGACATCCCCATGGTGCCTGTGTCCCCCAATTTAGCCAAGAGAAAGAGAGATTTTTGTACTCCCCGTTAAATCTTTTTCTCTTGTCCTATATTGGGGGACACAGGCCTTCCCTCCCTGTATTGACACTGTTTCTATTAAATGTTTATTGTTACTCCATGTTCGGAGTCATGTTTGTTCCTTAAAAAAGGTTCTTTTAGTTTTTGGAGGTTGAAGTACTCTTCTTCTGGTTTGGGTTTACTGCTCCTTCTTCGGTCGAAACTGGGAAAGGTAGGAGGAAGCAGGGGATGAAGCCCAGAACAGGGGGAGGAGTCAACTTTAACTATTTAGTGTCCAGTCTCCAGCTGCAGGATCTTCATCCCCATGGTGCCTGTGTCCCCCAATATAGGACAAGAGAAAAAGATTTAACGGTGAGTACAAAAATCTCTCTTTTTTTTTTTTTCTGATAACTTCTACTTCCGCCTACTCCCGGCGATGTCACTTCCGGGTTTACGGCAGCACTTCCTCCTTTTTTTCTGAGCATATATGTTAATTATAAACGTGCACAGCTTCACACTGAAAAAAAATTATTTGTGCATTTTCAAATGTTATAAAGATTCACATTTTGTTACATTCAAAAAAACACCACAGTGCAGTGTCACCCCCTCCCCAGTCTGCCTACCTGTGTTAGTCACTCCCTCCTGACACGTTTCGTGCTATTGGGCGCTTCACCAGAGGAGGTCCTGAGCATGCCTACTTCCGCCCCCTTCCAATGATGTCACTTCCAGGTTACAACAGCACTTCCTGATTCTTGATGGTCAGCTGGTCGGGTCGCGGATAAGGTTCTTGCGGGTCAGGTCAGGTAGCGAATCCAAGCGGGTCAGAATGTGGGTCTGGGTCTTGTAGGACCCGTGCAGGAATTTGCGAATTTTTGAAAGTTGATGCAAACTTTAGAACAATAGGAGATTCATGTATGAGAAATCCTCTGTTCCCAGAATCCACCACCCACGAAAAGATACCATAAGATATGTCAACCAGAACCAGTAACTTCTTATAGTCCATTATTGAGATGAGGCCTTGCTTCCCTCAGATAATTTGAAATATTTTAACTTAACACAACCATACAACCCCTCTTATCCACCTGTTGGATTTCAATTACTGGTATTTTTCAAATATTCTGCTGCTTTGTGTTTCTATTTTATTACATTTGAAGTTTCCCACAGTTCTCCACAAATTTATGCAGATCTGCTGCCACTAGGTTCCAGTAGATGTTTGTGTAAAAAGCATCTCAACTGGACTGGTTCAAAAGCAGTCACTCCCACTGTGCCACCACCAATCTGACATTCAACATCCGCCAAGCGTCTCTCCTGGTGCTCTCTAGTCTGGCGCTCCATCAACTGTCTCGCCTGGCTTTTCCTATAAGCTTCTTTCCACTGCTTGTGTGCCCTGTTGTTTTGGCAGATCCACTCGTCTGCAGAGGTTGCCAAATGAGCAGATCTTGTGCCAATATGCCCACCTTGGGTTGTGGGATCATGGCCTGCATCAATGAACCGTTGCAGTAATCACAGATGGTGTCATATAGTTTTATGGATTTGTCATAATAATGCCAAATTTTAAAAAGTTTCTTATGCACTCATAAACTATTTCAACATTTTCCCTGCCATTTCATTGGTGGAGACATTTTAGAGTATAAAAAATGCAGTGGGTACACACAATAGCCACACCCACAATTTTAAAGTAGAATAAAAGGTTAAAACTAAGTAAGCCTTATGAGATAGGTCCACCTAGATATACCAGTAAACCCTCAAAGTAATGCTGCTCTGAGTCTTCTGTCACTGTATTTCTTTCTTCTATTGTGTACATATGGGCTTCTGTATCAAACTTCCTGCTTTCAGCTTAAACCTCCTTTCCCCGGGTGTGAGCATGCTCAGTTTGCTCCTCTCCCCCCGTAGTCTGAGCCCTGAGCTATAAGTGAGCAGGGAGAGACTCAAGCAGGAAGTGATGTCACACCAAGCTAATACTGCAGCTGCTATCCTAAACAGAGAGCTTCTAGAGCGTTTTACTCAAGTATGGTAAAACAGTCTACAAAATAAATATAGCATTCTAGCTTGCACCGTTACAGCAAATCTATTGGCAATAAAGTGTCTCCATAGCTTTCCTTCTCCTTTTAAGCCTGCTCAATCAATATCTGGCCACTTTTCGAGCAGATATCGATCACAGAAGCCTGTCGAAGGGCCCCATACACTGGGTCATAGGCTGCCAACTTTTCTCTACCGTATATATTGTCACCTTTACTTAATACTGGCTGCAGCTCCACCTCCCACACGTTCACTTTATAGCACAACTCTCGTCTCCCAAGCAGCATACTGGAGGAGGAAGAGCAGAGACACCAAGGGGTGTCTGATGATTTGACCTTATCTATTATAAAAAAAAAAAAGCACGATTTAATCGGATTGGGAAAAATTCTGTGAAAATCCGAATTGTATGCATTCTGGATTTCTTCCCTGAATTGCTCTGATTTTTGCCTGAAAATCCAGTAATAGTCAGGTTTTTGGGCTAATTCCTGCTCAGACCACAGAAAATTCCAAATAGGATAAGGACGTCTCCCATTGACTTAGATACAACCTGGGCTTGGGTCTAAGATGGAGGATTTTTGGATTTGGACTTTTTCCACCCTTGGGGCATAATAAATCTCCAAAAAAATCCAGAAAAGATTTTTACACTAAAAATTTGGATTTTATAGCAAAAAAAAACCTCACATTTTTTTGCATTCTGGCTTTAATAAATAACCCCCTAGTCTACTGATGTCTCTTCAAATGTATGGGTAATATTAAAATGTTCAACTGACCTGAAGAGACAAATTTGATAAAAACTAGAAAGACCAGGGCTAGTGCTGGAAATTGAATTGGCTGGGGGTGGGGCCAAGTGGTAGGCGGAGTAGGTACATGCCTAGGGCGCAAAGCTGGGGGGGCACGCACCATCTCTGTCGCCCCAAGGTCGGGCTGGCCCGGCCAGTCCCGTTCTTGATATCCAGATTGTACAAAGGAGTGTCTTGTGTCAATGGAGGGGGGTAATTTATTCACTATATAATCTGCATACGAAAATGATTAACCTTATCACAGATCATTGAATAAACCAATGTGTTTGGGCATCTATATTTGATCCAAGTTTCCCAGATCTTCAAGAACTGTTTTTATCAGGGACAATGCTGTTTTTCCATAAATAAAACATTATCAATTCTAGCTGTAACTTCCACAAAGGATCATTTGGGTGGAAAATGTTTAGTTGCAGTAAAGATATGAGTGAAAACAATAAACATAGGGATTTAAGGATCATTGTATCAAGTGTTACACTCTGATAAACCTTGTACTTTAGTGTAGTGCCAATACCTTTCTTGTTCATAAAGAGTCAGTGCCAACCCTGCCTGTAAAGGAACCTTTCATAGTGGGGGTGACACATGGCTTCAGATAAGGGTGTATGAATCCCAGAATCACATTTAATTCTCACTGCTGCCTGCATGCTAGTGATTAGGTTGAAAATATCGACCCGCACCCAACCTTAACATGTCGAGTCTTGGTACTTATAGACTCACAACCAGTGTCGGACTGGGACACCAGGGGCCTACCATAAAACCTTAGACCAGAGGCCCACTCTCAGTACTAATATTCTTCATCTCCTCACTCAACCTCTATTCTCCTAGTTTGTTTTCTTTACATACTATAATCAATTATTCCATATATTTGCCTCTTTGATCTCATAGAAATAGGGAATGGCCAATTAAATAGGCCGAAAATTTAGCAGCATGAGGGCCCACTGTCACCTTGGCCCACCGGGAGTTTTCCTGGTATTCTGGTAGGCCAGTCCGACACTGCTCACAACCACCAAAGCCTCTCTGAGGGTACAAGCAGGGTGAGTGCATGGTATAGTTCAGTTTGAACGCCACCCCTGTAACCTTCAAATCTGCACATGACTTCTGCATGATCTCACCACATTGAAATTTCTCCCCACCACCTTGTAACAGATTGCACCTCACCTCTGGAATGCTCTACCATCTTGCATCAAGAAGGCTCCCCCACTAACATGTTTCTTTAAGGCTTCATCCACATGAGCAGATTCGGGAAGATTAGTCGCCCCAACGACAAATTGCCTCTTCTTTGGGGCAACAAGCTCCCCGAACTGCCTTCTTCCTGCCCTCCACTGGCGAACATGAAAATCTCCTGAGGCAATTCACATGCGGCGCTTCATTTTCTGAAGTTTCCTTGTGAGGATCTCCCTGAATCTGCTCGTGTGGACTATCCCTAACGGAGAATTCAACCTTGTCATTTATATCCCCCTTCCATACCCTAAATACATCCATCTCCCTCCTCCCCCCCTGCTTACCTGGTACCCGGGAAAATGCCCCTTTCTACTTACTCCTCCTTGCAGGTCCTCTCCAGCAGAGTTCACAGTAGCCATCTTCTTTCCTTCGGTCTTCATCCCGTAGTGAGTGGAGTTTTCGACACATGCGCAGTTGAAGTAATCTTCCGATGCTGAGCTACTGCGCAAAATTTCACTAAAATTTTGTAACTGCACATGCCCCAAAAATGCTGGCATTTGCCCAGGGTACCAGGTAGGCTGGGGGGGAGGGGCAGGGGTCTATTTGGGGTAGGAGGGAAGGGGGATATACATTAACCTGTTGAATTCTCCTTTACAAATCCCATTTCAAAGCAGTGCCAACTTGACGACCTGTGTCCCCCCCACCTCCATTAAGAGTCTGGCTGCTGTGAGTTTCCTTTGTGCAAGTATCCCACCTCAGATACAGCTGTAAAAGCCATGCATTCTTCACACCTGTAATATCCTGTATCGTTCACACCTGTAAGACCCACAGATTCAGACTGTCTGTGCCCATATTGTTAACCTGTTCACATCTCATACAGACTGCAGAAGCAGCAGTAGTGTATGCTTTGTTCATCTTGGTTCTGATCAGTCACAGGTTTCCCCATCTCCAGCCTTGCTCTGCCTGGGCCTGTCCTGTTCTACCCTACCTGTGTGCCATACTCTGCCTGCCCTGTGTTGTGTTTGGTAGCCAAGGATGAGCAGAGTATAATAGGGCTTTATTAGCAGGTTCATGCAGCCATTAAACAACAGTAACATAAACTCTCCCATTCTCCTCTCCCATTTTGTTTCTGTTTGATCCTCTTTGCATACCTCCCAACTGTCCTGTTTTTCATGAGACAGTACTGTTTTCAACAGCTCAGCCCACAGTCCCTGATTTTTGTTATAATGTCCTGAGTTCTTCTTTGATCTCCTGCACTATCACCAGAAAAAGATACATTTCTGAAACTAAATGAGAGGCTTTTTGGCAGAGAGCCCAGAATGCTCAGCACCTACACCCTCATTAGCAAAACTGTAATAAAACATAAAACATGACCCTATGGGTCCCCCCAGAAATTTGTTCAGACTTTCTATAACCTGCCAAATTTTGTTAAATGGACGTTATTTATTTTTCTTTTTTTTTTTTTATAAGTTTTTATTTTGCATTTCGGTTAAACATAACAATAAAAGTAACAGCTACAACATAACTCAAATATCTCTTTATATCCAGACTACTCAGCAGAATTACAAAGGCAGTGAGCTAGGTTTCAATTAACCCCATCATTCAGACTTTCAGAAAGCACAGGATGAATGCCAGGCAAAGACAAAACCAATAAGAAATTCATGTTTCTCAAGTATAATGTGTTTGAACAAGGGGCCAGAACAGGGAAAATGTTAGCTCACTTAACGAAAGCTGAGTCTGCTCCCCCAATTATTTCAGCAATTAAAAACACAGCAGGGGATATCATAGAAGACCCCCATGCAGTTAGTAAGATATTTGGTACATATTATGAACAACTATACCAATCCCTGATGGAACAAGATGGAAACCAAATATCCACATATTTAGAACAGATACAACTCCCAGTCCTATAAATTGAACATAGAAATATTTTAGACTTCCAAATCACCACCGCAGAAATACTAGAAGCCATAAAAGCACTTCCTTGCGGAAAGTCGCCTGGGATTGATGGAATCACGATAGAAATATATAAAACATACGCTGACATGCTAGCTCCCCAACTCTCATTATACCAATCAGCCTTCACTGCTGGGGAACTTCCTCCCTCAATGAGAGAGGCAACAATCATAGTACTACCAAAACCAGGCAAGGACACAACAGAATGTGGGTCCTATAGACCCATTTCCCTATTGAATAGTGATGTGAAATTTTTAGCAAAAGTGCTGGCTAGAAGGCTACAACAAGTGATAGAGTCTCTGATAGCCCCTGATCAAACAGGCTTCATGCCACATAAGAGCACTGCAATACATCTCAGAAGGCTATACACAAATCTAACCATAGATCAGGACACTAAGGAAGAAAGGGCCTTGGCAATGCTAGATATCGCCAAGGCTTTTGACACAGTAGAATGGTCATTTCTCTGGTGTGTGATGACCAAGATGGCCTCCAATTCCTGGCACTTACCCAACTACTATACTCCAACCCAGTGGCCTCAGTGGTAGTAAATAGAATAACCTCCCCATACTTCACACTAGCACGAGGCAGGGATGCCCACAGTCACCCTACCTTTATGCAATTGAACCACTAACAGAAATCATCCAAGAGGACCCAGGAATAATAGGCTGGAAGGTGGGATCAATTCAGGAGAAAATACAGTTGTATGCTGATGACAAACTGATATACCTGATCGACTGCAAAACCTCCTTAGATAAACTGGCATCCCACCTCCAATCCTTTGGGGATCATTCGGGCCTAAGTGTGAATCTGGCAAAATCCACTTTGCCAGACTTTGAACTATACTATTTAGCGGAACAGCTGGCACATGTAAAGCCTTGGATATCCAGGGAACCCCATTGTCCCTCAACTAAAATATTGATGGTATTATATAACCAAGAGCACCCATTGTTAAATGAAATGCTACAAACCCAAATAGACAAGGCACAGAAAAAACAAATCCACTAATGCAATTAGCAAGGAAAATATGGGCACGGCACAAGGTGTTTGTGCGCAACAGTTAATACACCCAGACACACCAATATGGGAGAACCAGCAACTTCGGGAATTTGCACAAGTGGAGGCAGCACGGACCTGGCAGAGAAAGGGAATAACAGCGATTAAAGGAAAAGTAAATGTTTTTCTTTTTCTTTCTGTAAATTTGCTCTAAACAGCCCCCCAGATTAATGTACCTTAGTCCCTGCTGCAAGTCTGCTCTGGTTTCTGTGTTATGAGCAGCTTGTTTCCCCTTCTTCCTGGTGCAGAGTGAAGCCCAGCCCCTTAGCTTACTGAGCAGTCCATTTGCTGCTGTTCCACAATAGAGAGGAAGAGGGAGCCAGTGTGTGCATTAGTAAGCTAGTTTCCCCAAGCAATAGCTGCTACACACACTGCTCTCTGCTATGTCATAGTATGCAAATGATCTCCAGGACTAGTCCAAGATATAAGGTCAGCTCAGAAAGCTAAGGGGCTGGGCTTCACTCTGCACCAGGAAGAAGGTGAAACAAGCTGCTGATAACACAGAAACCAGAGCAGACTTGCAGCAGGGACTAAGGTACATTAATTTGAGGGGCTGTTTAGAGCAAATTTAGAGATAGAAAAAAAAAACGTTTACTTGTTCTTTAACCACTTGGTGCAGGGCAATAATCTTAAAACTTTTGACCACATCCAGCAAGAGTTTGAGATTCCATCCGCATGCTGGTTATTATATAGACAAATCCAACATGCATATGTAACCAACCCATTTAAGATAGGGAAACCACCATTCTGTAGTTTACTGGAACTACAGGATAGTCAACACTTAGTTTCAAACATATACAAGGTACTGAGAGATAGAAAATATGACAAAATGAATGCAAGCCTATTTAGAATATGCCAAACAGACATTCCTCGCTTACCCATGCAGAATGGTTTGATGCCTTAGAGGCACCTGGGCATGTCTCTCCTAACGCAGACCATAGGATGAAACAGAGATATATCCTTCATAGAGCATATTTTACATAACGTAAATCCCCAGATACCTCCTACTTGTACCAGATGTGGCTCAGATTTGGGAACACTTATGCACGTTATGGGAATGTAGAAAAATACAAAGGTACTGGAAAGAAATATTTGACACAATAGCTGAAACACTGGGAATACCTCTCGCTCCAACCCCAGAACTAGCAATACTAGGAGCGTGCGATGCATCTCAGTTTAATAAACACCAATTGACTACTATACATAATAGCCTATTTCAGGCACGTTAATGTGTAACTGAAGTGGAAAAGCACAGGTCCCCCACCCAAACCATCAAATATGGATGGAAACAATGCAGAAGTAAATAAATTGTATGTCATACCTTTACACAAAAAGGAAATCTCCCGGGAAATTTTAGAAAATATGGGGCTCATGGCCAACTGGCTAAGAAGGAGAGATGGTTATAGCTGTTGTACCAATTATGTGCACTGGCCAAATGTGAACTCACTAGCACTAGTACATTCGCCTTTACCTTACCTGTGCAAACTCAGTTTACTAAGGGATTTTATTATTATTATTATTATTATT
>CM044434.1:38573977-38584764 GCA_024363595.1 Xenopus borealis | reverse complement strand
TTTTTTTTTTTTACAAATTAATTAAATTCAAGAGTTGGGGGTATAAATTCTGCTTGTTATTTGGGACGGAGACTTTATTACCCTCTCTCCCTGAACATTTTAAGTGCAGTTTTTCGTCTTCTTCTGTTGGCACAAAGATAGAAAAACCAAAGCAGGGCTTGGCACTTACAAAGCACAGGAAGAGAAGCTGGAGGGGCAAGAGCTAACTTGCCAGGTAACAAACCACATAAGAAGCAGAGAAGCAAAAGACTCTGTAAAAAGCTGGTTGTAGCGTCTGAGGGGAGATGGGTAAGCCTGGCATGTAGAAGAGCAGTTAGAATTAAACCCCAGATTGAGCAAAAATTTTAATTTCAAAATTATATAGCAAAATTTATAAAAGCAAAAAAAAAAACAAAATTTCAGTTCCTGGTTTACCATTCAAATGCTTTAATGATACAGTGCTTGGTTTGGGTGCAAGAACCACTGCAGCAGCCCAGAAAAGTGGGATATTATGCTGTTTTGGTTGCAATGGATAGGATAATAAAGCGCCACTCCCTCTTTAGAAGGATTAAACCCCCAAAAACATGGCAGTCAGCTGGAGAAACTGGTACAACGTTACAGCTACACTGCTAAACCCAGCAGAGCATTTCTAGAGGAGCCCAAAGTCAATGTACAGCTCAGGTCTGCAAAGAGTTTTCTATCAAATTGTGATGTGGCTCTGTACCAGAGAAGTTCACACATAGTGAGTTATGATTAAGAGTCCAGACAGCGAGGGACTGACACTTCTTACTTTTAAATGTAGAAGTAGGTTTTAAGTGAATGGTTCTGGAGAAGAAGTAGCCTTGGGATTACTCAGTCACTAGTAGAGACGGGGATGTAGAAATAAACATTATACTTGTCAGTCAGAGGATGAGGTTCAGCCAGCATGAGAAGAAAGTGGCAGTGCTCCGGGACAGCAAAGGCATAAAGGGGTTTCAAGATCCCAATTTCCTATAAACAGCTCTTTACCTTGGCTGAACTAATGGGAAGATCTGCATGACGCTGGTTACCAGAATGGAGGATCAGCCATGACTTTGTATCACTGGCAGAACCCACCAAGGGGAGAGAACGTAGGGGGAAAAGACAGGTTAATAATAATTGGATTAATAATAATAACCCGAGGCATACAAAGTATCTTGAGGACTGAAAAGATTGGACAGGGTTACCAATATGTAAAGCTGTTCTGACTTCAGAAAGCACATTAAGAAGGTAACGAACAATCTTTAGACAAATCTGTTGAATTACTTGTCTTTTATATCCGATGACAAGTCTTTGGTTAACATCCAACAATCAACTCCTTAAGGCCATCGAGTGTGTGAATTCCCTGTGAAAGCACTCTAGGTGAGGATCATTAGATACTAATCAGACTGAACAACACCCACATATTATGTAGAAAACTGGCTTGATTTTAACAAGCACAAGACAAACTGCTGTGCCGAGTGTCAGCCCATCCTTACATAAAAGATTAGTATTACAGTTTTGCTGCTACATCACAGAATCGGATACAGTAGACATTCCAATGCAAATTGCAAAAGTGGGGCAAATAAATCAAGCTTTACAAATAAATGTGCTCCTGAACGTGCCTAATAATCCAAACACCACATGTGAAGATAGAAGGTCAGGCACAATCCTGTAAAGTAGAGAGATTAACGGTCAGCTACTCCGACACCCCAGAAATACACAGTTCTTGCCTCTTAGGTCTGATGTGACCAATGCCAGCCCATGTTCTTAAACCTATGGTACTTCTAGACAACGTATGTAAATTTACAGTATACAATTTGGATTCACCATGCATGAATACTTTTTGTGTAACATTTAATAAGCTCAATCTACATCCAGAATAATTTACATGAAAGGACAAAGGTATTTAACAGAGCTCAATGGGTAACCATGGTATCTGAGTGCATCCAGAGGAAAGGGGAAAGGCGACGGGTTCCAAGGTGAATTCAAATCAACGGCACTCCCACACTTTTACTGTTTGATCTACACTTCCAGTCACCACATACGGCGCAGTCTTGTGGAAATCTGAAATGAAAGCAGAGACATTAATTCTGACCTTTCCTTAAGTAAAACTTCACAAAGGAAAATCTTAGATTTTTTTTTTTTTTGCGAAGTGACACTGGCATGCTTAATGTTTTTAAATGATTGTACCAGTATAATTTTCAAGTTGTCACTAATCTAACACAACACTTAGTCTGTCCCCAGCCCCACTGTCTCTTGCTTGAGCCAGGCTCTCAAAAGCTGAGTGGGGGACTAGGAAAAGCCTTTACAAGCAGGAGGCATTGTTTATATCAGTGTTCCAGCACAGTGAGTCTATGACCCAGGCATTCAACACATGTAGGGAACAGCAGGACTGGGGAAAGGAGGGCGTTTTTTAAAGAGATGCTTCCAGGTTTTTAAAATAACATGAGACAGGTCAGATTGATTTCAAAGAAAAACTATACCGCCTGAACAAAGCAAGTCTCTATAAAAAATATATTGCATAAAACAGCTCATATATAAAACCCTGCTTCATGTAAATAAGTCATTTTCGTAATAATATACATTTTAGTAGTATGTGCCATTGGGTGATCATAAATAGAAAATTGTTGTTGTAAAAAATAAGGGAAGCCCCCTGTGATCGTATGATTTACGGTGCACACAAACATATGAAACAAACCAGACATGTTCGGTCACAAGCCAAATAACTTCCTGTTACAGTTAGAGTTGAAATATTTCTGGTCAGGTGATCTCTGAGGCAGCACACAGACCATCACGAAATGGGGGTTCAAGGCAAGAGATGTAAAAGGGCAATATTTACTTAAATATATGTTGCTTAAGTATTCATATTGGGGTAAAGTTTTCCTTTAAAGTACCAGTGAAAAACATTTTTGCTACTATAATAGTCAGTACATCATATTGTGCCTTGATTTTTCTCCAATCGCATCATCAAGATGGCCAAATACAAAATGCATCTTTCAGTTCTAAATCAGCCACCTACAGCCTTAACATGAGTGAGAACACAAAGCTATTCTGGCTGTATACTTCAAGCTCCAAGGAAAGACGGCACTCTTAGGCATGATTAAGGGATTGATTCCCGTAACGCGTGGGGCACAGCATCCCCAATTCCAAATAAACCTGTTTTCCTGATCGGAGTGCCGTCTTTCCTTGGAGCTTGAAGTGTGTTGTAGCAGGGGGACGCTGCTGACTGAGCACCTGATCGGGTATGTTGGAGCAGACAAGAGGAGTGAGCTTTGAGTGGTCTCCTTTGCTTGTTTGATATTCTGGCTGTATGGTGCCCAACCACCCTACTTGGAAACTCCTTCAAGGCTATGAAACAGATATTGAAGAATAAGTTGTAATTATGCATGAAACAACTGGGGTGTGAATGGGGTGTGCAGAGGTGCATTTAGTATTACACAAGTGTAGAAGGGGTTTATGCGTTATAGTTCCTTTAAGTTGCAGACATTAAAATATAGAAACTGATAAATAATTAGATAAACTTTTGTGCCCCAGTGTGATTTATACACGATAGGAGATTAAAAATCTTACCCAAAGAGGTAACAAAATGTTCATGCGCATTAAGGGTCTTCATGCAGCGTTTGTTCTTGTAGTCCCAAATGCGTATAGTTTTATCATCAGCACAACTAAGAATAAACTTTCCTCCTGGATGGAATTGAACTCCACGCACCCAATTATCATGGCCAACCTAGTGAGGGGGTGGGAATAAATAAGAGTAAGAAACAGTACAAATGAGTTAGCAGTGCTAAAATTTTAAACAAAATATTGGTTTGGTTTTTTTTTTTTTGGAAAGCCACAAAGACATAATAAATCGGGACATTGTTTGCTTATATTCTAAGCAGATTGGTCAAAACTACATCTTTGCATGACATTCAACTAGGCCAGAGTCTAAGCCTATTTTTAGCTTAGAATATGCATCTATTGTTCTGAATGGACACAAATTCTAGCTTCCTTTTTTGTATTATTAAAGCAGGCTTCTCTTGTCATTCTCTGTTTGCGCAAAGGGACTCAACTGGCTGGCAGCTGGGATAAACTGTCATACTAAGAATGATGGCTTAGAAATCTTCACCCTGTGGTTGAAGGTAACCGTACTAAGCACAGGGCAGCTGTGAAAGATGAAAGCAAACTACACTGTACTTCAAAGACTGATGCAGCTCTATGACAGCGGTGAGTTTCTGGAAGTTAATATGCTGGTTCTTAGGACTACACTGCAAAAAAGTAGCAGAGAAACAATGGTAATTAATCAAAAGCACAAAATATATTTTACTGAAGATTGCATTTAAAATATGTGCTTCTTTCTTACTGAAAAGTAAGCCAAAATATAAAAAGAGGATATCCTTGTAACTTAATAGAGACTCACTTTTACTTAATCACTTTAGATTATGTAGAGGTATAAATACCAAATAGTATTATTCTATAAGAGAGTAGCTGTAAAACCCCACACTCTCCAAAAAATTCCTAAAATTGATTTTAAATACATATAAAGTGCTACAGTTTTTTTATAAAGTGACAATTCAATCATGTAATTAAGTGTCAATCAATTCTGTACCAGCACAATTATCAATTAATTAGTAAGTCAATTAAAAATAAATCAATTCTTTAAGTGTATATCTCAATTAACTAAAGAATATGTGCTTGAGCTATTAAAAAGTGAGTTTATGAACATGTAAAATGAAAAGACTACACAATAAATACAGACAAGATGCAGATACACAACTCCTGTACACAAGTGTATGCAAATATAAAGAGGCACAACTAGAAGGTATTAACGAGCAAAAGGCTGAACCTCCTTACACTTCTGTGCAGAAATGGAGCATCTTTGGAAGATTTGTCCTAGCAAGACATCCATAGATGGAAGATACTGACTGGCTGTGTACACTCACTCCCTTTACCACTTATTCTGTCTGTATTTAGTTGAACTTGTTTAAGGTGGGGGGTGGGAATACGAACATTGCAAAAATCCGCTATATTTTCTCGACTTCTACTGGCTGCATCCGATTGCTGTTCTAACCTTCATAAACTCTGAGTGCTGGCAGCTCTCCTGGACACTACTAGAAAACTAGAAGTGGAGGTAAGGGAGAAGGGTAGTGCTAGAGTGTGTATTTTCTTCAACTGGATAAAAAAAATGTAGAGGACTTATAATTTTCTAACATATATTATGAAATCACACAATTATAAACTCAAGAGATATGTCCCCTTCACTCAGCTGAAGATTACATGGTTTAACATCCTCTAGAGTAGTAGTGTGGGACCTTTTAAATTCAAGCCCCTCTTAGAGGTCCAACCTTTGTTCAGGGAATTCTTGAGCTCATAGCAAGGTTAGACATAGAATATAACTTACCAGCAATTTTAAGATTAGCAAGAGGGGGTTTGTACTGGTTGTCATAGATACTAACTATACATAGTAAGATTGTAAGTAATGAAACTTAAGAACATTAATTTATAATAAATGTTAAATTTGGAAAAATATGTAAACAAATGAAAACTGCAGAGAAAGAAGTGGCATAAGAAGAAGCCTAGAGAGATTGAGCTAAGAACATTAAACATGACTTTCTGACGTAACATGACATAATGCAAGCATCCAAGAATTCCACTCTACATCAGGCATATTACATTAAAGTGATACTGACACTAAAAAATGAAATTTAACATATGAATGTACATTAAATATTACCTATAGGTCATGTTGATAATTTTTTGCTGAGAGGTTTGTTTTTGTATATAACTGTTGGCTGAAATTTCTAAGCCTGACTGTCTGACTCTCTGACACTCTTACTTTGCCAGTCTAACAGTCCCATCTCAGTCTGTTAGTTACAGTTTGTAATGATAACAGATGCCGGGTGCACAAATATGGCAGCCCCCTCATACAGGAACATGGGGGATCAGACAGGTAATGTAAAAGCATCATGCAAATACCTTATGGCAAAGTTAGAAGTAGCTTTCAAAGCCAGTTATTATAATAGAGGTAAAAAAGAGTTTGACTTCAGGTGTCAGAATCTCTTTAAGAATTTGAGCTGGATGTTAAGGGACAGTTGATCACTAAAAGCAACAGATTAAGCATGTATATGAAAATATATTATAGAACTAAATAAAACACAATGTACACTTTAAGAGAGTTCTATAAAACTTACAAGTGTCATTAGGCACATGCCAATGCTAATGTCCCACATCTTTATAGTTTTATCTCTGGAACCAGACAGGAGAAAAGGACCAGGTTTACCACTTTTTTTAGTCTGAAAAATAAAAATACATAGTTTACACAAGTGCAGACTTAAAACCAAGTGTACTTAGCATGTTTAAATATTTAGGCAAACAATGAAGACTTATGCAAAGATCAGTTAGCACAGAACTTTTTTTGCTTACTTTTTCTTGCACCCAGGCAAGAAAATAAACTCAGTTACTCTGTAATTCTTTACTGCTACACTGCATTTCCTACCACAAATGGGGTCTCTTTTACAACTCCTATGTGTCCTTTTTGTTTATGTTAGCTGCTGAGCAGCAAGGCAAGCACGTTTTGACGTTTGGTAAACAATGGTTCACAAAAAAAAAAAAGAGAGGTTTTATAGAAGACTTTTATAACATGTCCTGAGAGTGCATGACTTTCTATATTTCTTGATGACCATTCATACTAATTGTACACAGCCAGGCATTTTCAACATACACGTGTGCAGCTACTTTATTTCGAACACTTTGCTTTCCAAAACTTAGAAAAATTTTTTTTACCTCAGATCCTGTAGCATCGGATATGGTAGAATATGAGCTTTCTGGTGCCCAAGAAATGCATTCTACCACATGTTCATGCTCTCTAAGCTCTGCTTTGCATTCCTTTGTAGCTACAACCCAAACCCGAACAGTTTGGTCATTGGAACAGCTGGCAATAAGTGTACCATCCTGGTTTGGCCTCACCATGCGAACCCACTCTCTGTGTCCTGTGAAAGTCTTCACGCAATACCTGTGGCAAATAAAAAAGAAATGCATACATGTAGTTTACAGAATAATGCAAGGAGAGAGAAAGACAGACTTATTTACACACTATGGAAATGCATGGAAGGCATGTGTGAAAACGCATGTGTATTACAGCATTACCCTCCTGAAATAAAAAAAATTGCATTCTATTTTTCTACCTGCAGTAGCTAGATCAAAGCTGGTTGGTGTTTCTGTCCAGTGTTAGTAGATGCTCCTTAATGTGTTAAATTAGATGTGCAAGATTATATAAAAATCCAATTCCTGCATACTGTTGCTGCAGAAACTGCAGAATACCACTGAATTCTAATTAAATGTTCATGTTTAAATTGGTTAATTGAATGCGATAACTGAAAAATTCCATGTTTTCATATCATTTACATCTTTGAATATCCTGGCCATTTATACTTACCCGGTCTGAACTTCCCACATCTTAATGGTTTTATCTCTTGAGGCAGACACTATATGATCTCCATTGGGCATAATGGCTACTGAGGAAACATTATGATCATGACCTGATATAAAAAAAAAAAAATATTAAACATGATATGGATGGTTCTTTAGAGAATATGTATAAAAAGAAGAATAATTATTGACACACCTCTGCTACAATAACATATGCATTTATAGATTTTATTCTGTCCTGGTTTTTAACCAATGAATTGGACACAAATGATGAATGCTACAAAAATTGTACAGACAAAATAAAAATCAACAGATGTCATGTGGTTGAATGCTCCACACAGCAAGAACACATTCAAATAGCTGTGGCCATACACCCTTATATCCGTCATATGCCTAACTTTCAGTAAACAATACAAGACTCTCTAATATAAATGGATTCCATGCATTCCCTGTACACTTAAAGACCATTTTCTCTACAGTTGTCTATTTTTTGCTCCATGTTAGGGAGTAGTGCAAACACTAGCAAAGTAAGTGGATCCATATTGTATGGCTGCTTAACATCTGGAAAGGCACAGTATGTGCAATGTATAATGTACAGCACTTCTACCTAAATGAGGAGGTTCTTACCATGCATGGTCCTGATGCACTCAAAACCTTGGAAATCCCATAGCTTAATAGTCATATCCGCAGAACAAGAGGCCAGTAGCTTTCCAGAATGGTCAAAAGATATATCCTGCACAGAGTCTGTGTGCCCCTTGAGTGTGCGTTCAAAATCTCCAGTCTCATAGTCCCACACCTGACATTTAGAGAGAAAAATCCATTAGCACCATGCCACAGCTTGACAGGAGGCACAGACATTCATTTTCACTCTGCGGGGAAGTCTCCAACCTCGATGAATAATTAATGAGCTACAAAATCTAAATAATTGGGTCTTCGAAAAACCTGAATACTGGCAGAATAAGCCCATACAAAATGCAAGAATGATATTCACTTTAAGCTTTTATAACAACCCCCTAAGGAAAGGATAAAAATGTGCAGTTTTTAACAGATACCTAGCATCAAGCACCAACTATAAAAGTAAACTTTTCTTCCTAAAAATGCATCTTCTAACTTGATAAAATCATATTTCTAGAAGTAAACTTTACAGCCAATTAAAAAAACAAATTCCATCCTGGCTGGATGAAAAAAACATGTATATGGGAAACCAAGCAGCCACTTGGGTGGGTGAGTGACATGCCACTGAAGCCACTTACAAAAAAATTAGGTGCAGATCGCTGGGCCATTAGTGCCAAGAATAGATGCTGAAAATATTCAGCACATTTTTACAGTTTTTGGCTGGAGAGCAACTTTAGTTTAACCTGACTGATTCTCATACTGGAGATGATTATGTACCCTGCTCACAGGTGTCCTATATAAGTCTTGAGCAAGTACAGGCACAGCATTAGTTCAATAAACTGCGTTTGTGCTGAACCTTTTTCACTAACTATTAAATATCCTCTTGTGAATTTCCTGCATTAAACAGGGAAAAAACAAAAACTTTCCTGTTGGTACAGCATTAAATTCAAATAAACAAGTACTCCAATGAGAAGCCCCCATAACACATGCATTTCTTTATTTGAAATAAAAAAAAAGTTGCAGAAGGGCTAACGTGGGGATGAACCAATTATCCAGGATGAGGTTATCCAGACCTAGAGTTTTCCAGAGGATCTTTCCACAAGTTACATACCTTAGCCCTATTTAAAATAATAAATTAAATATCAAACAAACCTAAGGCTATGGACACAGAGGCTGATAGCAGCTGCTTTGCACATGTGTATTTGGGCTGACCTCAGCCTGTGCGCAACTGCACAAATCAATGGAGCAGGGGCACTGATCAGATCTGCTTCTCTCTGCCTGCAAAACATACAAGTTGACAACAGCTGCTGCCTGTGCGCCCATAGCCTTTTGGTTTGCCTCCATAAAGGCTTAATCATATCTTAGATGTAATCAAGTTCAAAGTACTGTTTTATTATCACAGAGAAAAGGGAAATAATTACTAAAACAACTTGACAGTCTCTTACAGGCAGTCCCCGGATTACATACGAGATCGGGTCAGTAGGTTTGTTCTTAAGTTGAATTTGTATGTAAATTGAAACCTATACATTTACTTATTAAATGCCACAAGACAGAGGTTTGTCTTAACATAGTATTTATTTTTCCTTTCTGTGCTCTGCAGCAGACAACACATACCAAAGGGGATTGGAGCAGGTGGTTTATTAAAGATAAATGCTAATAAAGATAAAGCAAACCTTTACCTTACTGTAAGTTACCGTAACAGCCCATCTGTAAGTACGAGTTGTATGTAAGTCAGGTTTATATAACTCAAGGACTCCCTGTATTTTTTAAAATGGAGTCTATGGGAGAAGTTTCTGACGTAATTCAAGTTTTCGGAATACCAGGCTTACCAGGTTTCCAAGATATTTCATACCTGCTCTAAGCTACGTTGATCTTTATTTAAACTCTAAACTAAGATGTAATGAAGATCTATTGTGCAGTGTTGTAGGGTAAAAAACAAAAATAATAATGACGCATACAGTGCTGAGATGATTGCAAAAATCTAATCAGAAAGAAGCATAAATAGAAGCATGTTAAAAATAGCCTGTCTATTTGTTGAACATATGATAATTAAAAAAAAAACAAGAATTATCTATTTTGCTTGATCATTCAATATGTTTGCACATGTGAACAGGGTACAATTTAGCTTAAGGGCCGAACTCCACCGATTTTGACGCATTCTGACGTGCTGAGCAAAAACGCAGGCATCACATCAAATGCAATAGAAATAAGTTCAGCAATAGCATTGTCGGATGGTGTCACAGCTGCATCCAACAGTCGTGTTGCGTGGGATCAAAGTTGTGACTTCATCCGACATTTCCATCCCCTACATTATATCCATCTGTGTTTTTGCGCAGTGCATCTGATTGCGCCAAAATAGTCAGTGGAGTTCTGCCCTAAGTCTCCATTAAAACAGAGTTCCCCTATATTAAAAAAAAATTCAGCCTCCAAAAGCTTTAAAAAAAAAATTTAATAAATGGGCGGTACCAAAAGAATGTAGAGCTTCACAATCTAGAAACAATTTGTCCTTTATCTGGGGTAGTTTTAGTGTTTGTATAAATAGCATCTTTGCTTCTATTTAACCCTCATAATAATCTAAATAAAAGGCTCTCTTTACTTATACATTACATCAGTGTCATATGTCTCATTGATTTATTAATAAAGAGCCTGCAAAGTAGTATGAACAGGACTCTTACAATATTTTTTTTTAAATAAAATTAGACAGCACTACATGTAAGAGCTTAAATTTAAAGGAACAGTAACATCAAAAATTTTTACCAAAAAATTTGTTAGAGTAGAACAAAAAA
>CM044434.1:38556340-38567103 GCA_024363595.1 Xenopus borealis | reverse complement strand
TTGGAGTGCGAGTCCTTTGATCATCTTATCTGAACAGTATTGACCCATGCACCCAAAATTTTTGAAAAATCTGGTAAGAGTGCATACACTGGATGTACTTTTATATATCTCATATTATATTAGTATATACAACAGTACATATTGCACACAAACGGACGCAAAAATAATCCCAGTGTGGCCTAGTTATATTCATTCTCCAATGTGTACTACAAGAAAGCACTGGGCAGATATAGGTAAGAACAGCAGAGCAAGAAGAATGTACATCATACCACAGTTGCTGCATGATAGACACTGTCTGCGTGTTTGCAGGGAGGCATATGCATATCAGATATGTAAATTTGAACAATGCACTCTCTACAGTGTGCCTCTCTCTGGGTCAGCACTTGCTGGTGATATGTTTGGCTGTCCATGTATGGACCGATCCAGCTATACAAAAGCATACTGTCAGAGTCCAACATGGAACTGGAGATGCTGCACATTGAATTCTGGTACCTGTAGTGTGCCATAGATAATCCTTTTCAGATGTTTTGAACAACATGGCTATGATTGTTAAAGGGGTGGTTCACCTTTACGGTAACTTTTATTATGTTATAGAATGGCCAATGCTAAGCAACTTTTCAATTGGTTTTCATTATTTATTTTTTATAGTTTTATAGTTATTAGTCTTTTTCTTCTGATTCTGAAAACCTTAAATAATAAAAAATGAAAACCAATGGCAAATTATCTCAGAATATCACTCTCTACATCATACTAAAAGTTATCTCAAAGGTGAACAACCCCTTTAAAGTTAATCCTCAGCATCTTACAACCATACCTTATCATTATATTGTTTTAGTGAAGAAAATGTGGAAGAGAGCCTTTTTATCGGTTTTACTAGTGATGATTCACATAGGAAGAAATTCCAATTTTCAATTACATAATTACTATAACTGTTTTCAGATAATGTATCTGCCAAAATTTAAGCCAAGTTGCAGACTTTCTAAGGGCCGGTACACATGGGCGTTTTGGACCTGCGCTCCCCCTGCGTTGCGTTTGGCTGCGCTCAGCCGCAGGGGAGCGCAGGTCTAGACGCACCTCATTTTGTTCAATGAGGTTGTACCCACGAGACGCGTGTAAGTGCCGAACTCAGATTCAGAAGCAACATGCTGCATTTTTCCTGCGTTTGGTGCCTACATGCGTTCGTGTGAGTACAGCCCCATTGAAAATAATTGAGTGCGTCTATACCTGCGCTCCCCTGCGCTGAATGCAGCAAAACGGAACGCAGGGGAGCGCAGGTAAAAACGCCCGTGTGTAAGGGCCCTAAACAATTGCAATCCGATATATACAGTAACCTGCAATGGTCAGTGGCAGAAGGAATTTCTGCATACTCGCCAACTGCGAAATGACAGCAATGAATGGGTAACCTGCCAGTTACTGGGAACTGTAGGGGCACAATATTCCTTTTTAAAAGTTCTTTTGTAAAGAACAAGCACATTTAAAAACAGAAAGGAACTAGGAAGTACTGTCATGGTAAAGAAAAAGAGTTTAAACAGGGAGGGACACACAAAATCTGTCCCATCAAAATTTGATGTCAACTAATGCACAAGGTAAAACAGCTTGCTCATATGAACACATAAGTCAATATATAGCAGTAACACCCGTCTGGGAAGCCCACAACTGAAACTTAACTTACATATAAAATTCAATTAAGCGAAATATTAAAACAGCAGTTGCATACCAGAACGTGGACAGAGGACTGCATAGTTAAAGACGTTATAATGTTGGATTAGAGATTATATTTTGACTGATACATTTTTAATTTAAAAATACTTTCTTTTTGCTCCCCAGCCGCCTAAGACCTATCTTGTTTTTCTTTCTTTACCCCCCCTCCCCTTTTTTTTTTACTTCTCCAATATGTATGTTTGATATGTGAAAAAACAGAAAACATAAATAAAACATTTCAGTTAAAAAAAAAAAAAAAATACTTTCTTTTACATTGCAGCAAGAACCAATCAGTATGAGGATTTGGTCACCAGTGGACAGGTTTTTGTTTTTTTTTTGTAGAGTTTACATCATCAGACCAATTCTGATTTCTACCATTTAAAAAGAAGTCCGTTATTTATAAAAAGGTTCTCCAAAAACAAAAGTGTCACTTGAAGTAACTTTGTAATATGCAATCAATAATACTTTTCTGATATTTCAATATGTCTGCATGCCTCGATCTGACCACTGAAACTATGTAGCATGACAGCTTATTACAAAATTCTGTTCTGTCCATGGTTTTAAATAGACAGATTCAGAGTACCCACAGAAAAGGATAACACCGCTTTCAACAGAAATTACAAATAACTTTTAAAGTAAAAACATTCAATAGATTTATGCCTAGAAATATGTCTAGAGATTATTTACATTAAACAAAAACAGTTTTGGGATGTGGAGTACCCCTTTAATTCTGCTGGCAAGGAAGATCTACCACTTGCAGCTAGCTAAAAATAGGTTTGATTGTTTGCTATGTAGCTTTTATGTCCCTATACAATGGACCATGTTGCCTGCAAGTAGCTACTAGAAAGAACTATCCAAGACATATGGACAGGGACTTTCGATTCTGTTTGTGGTGGCAGTGTTGCTGAGCAATGCTGTAAGGTGCTCTGCAATGGCAATCACTGTTAAAAAAATACTTCAGATTGTATTTTTGGATTGACATAACAGATAGTGAGCTCTAACACATTGTCTTTGCAAAAAGGAGCACACACAAAATGCATTAGAGCTGTCAAATCACTATAAAAAAACTACTGATCAGAATCAGAACCCAAATTTGAACATTCAAACCTGGAAGAAAAAAAATGTTAATTTCAAAGACTGCCATATTTATGCCCTTTTATATGTTTATAGACAGCTCAGCAATGTTTACTTACCATATCAAGTTCCGCCTCTTTCTTAAAAACAGAATAGGCCTCTTCATAACCATTGGAACGTAGGTAATCCGCTATTGCTCGATTTCTAAAATGGAAAAGCAAGTATTACTATGGCATTTGCTGGTAGAATATACAAAAGAAAGAGGCATACCGTAGTAGCACCTTCCACTCACCTAGGAAGTAGTGAATGATACTAGCGATATGCAAAAGTTAAGAGACTAAATTTTGAGTATATTTGTGAACCAAAACCACACAATTTGCATAGAAATGGAATGGTCTAAAAAAAACAAAAAAAAAAAAAAGTCCGCACTCTCAGGTCTTATATGAAACAAAAATGTGTTTATTATAAAAGTCTTTTTAAGCATTGAATTTAATACAGTTCTGATCATAAGGCAATAAAAATTTTGAACAGCAAAACAACCTGGTACACAGTAAAAATCTCAGCGATTGATCATGGATCAATAATGGCATATATGTTTCCAATCAAGGCAAATCTAGAGGAAACTAAGCTGTATTAAATGGTTATAATGTACTATTTGCCTGGCACACTGCCCAGGACTCAAATTGAAACTACAGATTACCATCTAGAATATGATGGGTATTTTACCCTAGTGTACTTTCCCCTACAACCATTTCCCTATTTTATGTAGCTTTGGTGCCTAACTGGAGGTTTATGATTGCAGGTACCTACATGCACTTAAATGGGCTGTTCAGCTTCAGCTTCCCCAGAAATGTATACATTAAATGTATTAAATTTTAGGGATGTGCTGAATCCAGGATTTGGTTCTGGATTCGGCCTTTTTCAGCAGGATTCGACCGAATCCCTCTGCCTGGCCGAACCCATGGAGGGAAATCACGTGACTTTTTGGCACAAAACAAGGATGCAAAAAATGTTTTCCCCTTCCCACCCATAATTTGCATATGCAAATTAGGGTTCGGATTCAGTTCAGTATTCGGCCAAATCCAAAATAGTGGATTTGGTGCATCCCTAATTAATTCAGAGCAGCTTATAGGGTCGCAGCCCACCCCCCTCACAGAGCTGCTGCAAAAGTTAAAAATTACACTTTAATATTAGAAAAAGTTCACAGATACAAATTAGAAAGTCATTGGAAAAAGTAATTCCTGCCGATCTATCTGAAAACAATTACTTGTTTGAAGGTGAACAACCCCTTTAAATGGGATGATAAAAGCTTTCAACTCTGCATCTCCAAACAAATATCTGGGTGAAAAAAATTCCCAATATCTATTGCATGGGTCTGACAATCAGACGTTGAGTGAATAACATATTTAAGCAGTCCTCACACACTGGGATTTTTTTGTTGCTTTCTATATAAATTTTTTAATCCTGCTGTACATCAAACTGATTTATGCACCTAAAAGAATTTTAGATATTTTTAAGCCTTAGTAGCAACACTTAACAGTATATCTAGTTACAGGCTAAATGTGCAATACATGATTTATTCATTCAGATTCTAGTCAAGCAATGAGAGCCAGAATATATATTTATAAAAATGAACTATTTAGATTTTTTTTTTTTTTAAAGAGAAGGTAGAGGTCCTTTTGTACGGCAACAAAACAGCAGACATTTTTTGCCACTGGGCGCTGATGATGGCTGCATTTAAAAAATTAAATATTGTTGAAAAATACATCTAGGCATTGTGTGATTTTATAACTTTACCTGCAGCAATCATCAGCACACACAATGAATTTTCAACCACTTTTTCACCGCACAAACTGCGTGAGACAAAATTGCCATGTTTGCCCATTAAGTGAGATGACCACTATAAAAACGGTCAGAAAGAAATTTAATGATGGTCAGACTTAAACAGAAGGGTTCAACAAATAGCAGAACTCAATTGTTCAGGCAGGCACATGAAGGTCGGTTAGAGGTTGTCTGGTTTTAGAACAGGCATATTCGCTGATGAGAGCACATTTCTAACAAGCAGATAAAATGAAGACAGATATAGAAAAGTCGCCATTCACACAGAGAAGTGTTATCTTTCATTAATCAGGAAAGACAGAAAAAAGCACTCCTCCTTTCAAGGAGAAAACTATTCATGTAGTACTGTGTGGAGAAAACAGCTGAAGTATATAGCAGTCAATCACATCTAATCACTTTGCAAAATGTTGGACACGTTGGACTAGCAGATACAATGGTTTTGTTAATATGGATGCAACACTGGCTCAATGCTTGCAGAACTGTTGAATTCCTGAACTTAATTGTGACCTAGCAAAATAAAAAATGTTTCTAATATAGCTAGCCAGAAATTTAATCTATAAAGGTTGGAGTGACTGGATGTCTAAAATAATAGCCAAAACACTACTTCCTGCTTTGCAGCTCTCTTGGTTTCCACTGATTGGTTACCAGGCAGTAACCAATCAGAGACGTGGGGTGCACATAGGTCAAAACTATTGCTTTTGAATCTGAGCTGCATGTAGGGTTTCCACCTGGCGGGTATTTTACCGGCCTGGCTGGTAAAAATGATGGTTGATCGCAATGTTTTTAATAGGGGAAAATGTTAATATATAGGAAGGCCGGTATTTTTTTCTGGAAAAGGTGGCAAACCTAGCTGCATGCGGAGGATGAATTGCAAACTTAGTGAACAGTTATGTCACATGTGGCCCCCTCCTTCAAGTCACTGACTAACTCAGATTTAGGGAACTGAAAAGCAGGAAGTTGTGTTGCATTTTGTTATCTTACACATCCAGTCACTCCAGCCTTTATACATTACATTTTTGGCTAACTATATTAGAAACATTTTTTTTTTATTTTGCACATACTATATACCCAGTTTTATTTTTAAACTGAACTGTTCCTTTAAAAAGCTGTATTACATAAAAAATAAAGGCCAAGGGGCAGATTTATCAAGGGTCGAATTTCGAACTGCAAAAAATGCAAATTTCGAATTAAAAAAGACCAGCCGAAATGAATTTGAACTTTTTTTTTGTTCCATTAGGTCTGTTTTCAATTGACTAAGTCTGAATTCAATCGCGTTTGAATCGAAGTAATACCTTAAAGGGAAAAAAACATTTTTTCCAAAACACATCGGTGCATTCTGCACTGAAATCCATTTCTCAAAAGAGCAAACATTTTTTTTTTAATATTTGATTTTGAAATCTGACATGGGGCTAGACATATTGTATGATAAACTTCAGGCACTCTTTACTGCTGTACAGCAAGTTGGAGTGATATCACCCCCACCCCAGCAGCCTAACAACAGAACAATAGGAAGGTAACCAGATAACAGCTCCCTAACACAAGATAACAGCTCCCTGGTAGATCTAAGAACAACACTCAATAGTAAAAAGCCAGGTCCCACGGAGACACATCAGTTACATGAAGTAGAAGAAACAACAGCCTGCCAGAAAACAGTTCCATCCTAAAGTGCTGGCTCTTTCTGAAAGCACATGACCAGGCAAAATTACCCAAGATGGCGGCGTATATACCAATATTATAAATAAAAAAATATATACTTGATGGTTCAGGAATTACATTTTATATAGTAGAGTGAATTATACGCAGTGTAATTTAGAAATAAAAACTGCACCATAAAAATAATGACAGAATCCCTATTAATTTAATTTAAAGGGCCAGAGGCACCCCTGCCAGTCATGAATGTCATGAAACAAAAAGACAAAGTTGGAGCTACATTCTTATTATTTGATATATAGAAGCAGCAGGAAGATCTAAACCGGCAGAGACAGGGATCAAGGGATAACACTGATACTCGGCACATCAAAACTACAGGTTGTGTCTTCTTTCAGATATCTTGGCCTTATGATCCATTTGGACCCAGACAGATGAACAGACAAACTTGAATTCTGTGGTGCAGGCAGTGACTAATAGTCTGTATATGGCAAGACCTACCTATTTCTCTCCCTGGTAGAATGAACATTTTTAAAATTGTTTTAAATAATTCCCCTATAAGCTTCCCAGGCTCAGTGGTTCAATGGGGTGGATAAAATAGTCAGGGGATTTTTTGTGGGCAGGAGGGCACCAACGACTGCATATTAAAGGTACTGCAAACCCCTTTATCTGGGGGAGTTCTAGCCCTATCCAACCTTAAATTTTTACTTTCTTTTTGTCCAGTTAGTATAATGTCATTGGTGGATGATTCCTAAAACAGATAACTCTGCAGTCGTCGTAGAAGCTGCTACAGTTGGGGATTAGGGGATATTGGCACACAGAGTGAATGCAAACATTATGATCTATATTGCCAAGAAATTCACCCCCCCCTCCTAACATGTGATTCATGTACCTGCAGCTCCACCATGCTTTTAATGTACAATTCCCTAGAAGGCCTTTAAGCCTAGTCAAAACAACTCTTGAGACCTATCTCGCTAGATAGGATCTGACCAAACCCCTGACCTGGCTCTACATTTTACTATCTTAAGCAGGTCCCACTCCTATGGGAAAAAAATTGGCAGAGAGACATTCCCACACTAGATGATGAAATGTGGTCTGATGCCCTCCGTGATCCATCAATCTCGATTAGAGATAGATACATACGGATACAGACCCCTATCGCCTGGCAAAGATCTAAAATAATGTATCCAATCAATGTCCCAAATGTAGAGAGGAAACAGGCACTATATTTCATGCCTGCCCAGCAATTGGGGCATGGTGTTATAATTTCTCAATGAGAAGCTTGAGCTTCAGTCCTACTCCAGAATGTTACCTACTGCAGCTTTACTATGCAAAAAAGGATAATGCACTGAAAATCTCTTGATCGTCCTACCCTACAATTCTGTTAAAATCTGGTAAATTATTCCCTTCCAAGTCAAAAACTGAGCTACCTAGCAAGGGGCTGTTCAGAGAAATTCCATGTTAATACTGCCAAATATCTGTATGAACATTTGTAGAATGTTTGAACACTTTGATTCCACACTCCAATTAGGTGCATTTTCCTCACCTTGTTTTCTTTTTTCTCTTTTATCTGGTTTATAATGAATATTATGCAAAATAAAATCTTTAAAAAAAAATAGTCTATATTCTAAAATATCACATATTTCAATACATTTTAGTAGTACAGTTTTACGGACTGGTAATAAAACATGCATCACCTATACAATTACATACACGTAATTGAAGAGAATCAAAGTATCAAAATGAAAATAAACTTAAAGGAACAGTTCAGAGTAAAAATAAAAACTGGTTAAAGAGACAGGCTGTGCAAAATAAAGAATGTTACGAATATAGTTAGTCAAAACTGTAATGTGTAAAGGCTTGAGTGACTGAATGTCTAACATAATAGCCAGAACACTACTTCTTGCTTTTCAGCTCTCTAACTCTGAGTTAGCGTCTTGAAGGGGGGCTACATGGTACATAACTGTTGTGAGTTTGCAATTGATCCTCAAAATTGAGCTCAGATTCAAAAGCAACAGTTATGGCCCACAAGGCCTCAAGTCATTGATTGGTTACTGCTTGGTCACCAGGGTAACCAGTCAGTTGAAACCAAGAGAGCTGCAAAGCAGGAAGCAGTGTTCTGGTTATTGTGTTAGACATCCAGTCACGGCCAGCCTTTATGTTACATTTTTGCCTAAAGAAATTAGAAACATTTTTTATTTTGCACAGCCTATTTAAACATTTTAATCTATTTTTTTTTATTTTTACACTGAACAATTCCTTTAAGGTGAGCTGAAAAGTTTCCTGAAATATACACTTGATCATTGCCTTTGACTAGGAAATATTTAAATGTTTAAAAGCACATGAGCTCAATAAGTAATATTCCAATGGAAACGAGCCAAATGAAAAGCACCCAAGTTTGGCATGTGTTTCAATTATAAAACATTTAGCGCATTTTTAACAGTACATAGTTGCAGCATACTAACAACATGCACATGTTTTCGAAAGGCAATTTATACAATTCAGAAATAGAAGAGAAAAAAGTCCAAACCACTCACAGCTCATCTCTTTGCCTCTGTGACAGCACCATGATGAATGATGTCCCAGTTATACAAAATAATATGGGACACCTTCAGAAAATCTTGAAACTATTTAGAAAACGAAATTTGGGGAAAAGTATGCCACAGAGTGGCTTCAGAAATAAGAAAAAGTCTCCTCCAGATGAAGTGCAATGTAAAATGTGGAGTCATTCAATAAGGACGGTTCATTCCACCTGCAAACAAAGAGGGGAAAAAACAGACAGTTAAGAGAAATAATGTACATTAATTATGAATTTGTACATGCATAATAATATCTAGGATACTCCAAACCTTTGAATCTTAGAATTTATAAACACCACCTTAAAAGATCCTTTAATGGGGAAGAAACGCAAGAATTAAGGTTTTGTTTTGGTTTCCTATTTGTATAGAAAGAAGAATGTTGTGAGGTCATGCAGCATCCTCAATACTGCAGCCACAAAAATTAAGCAGTGGAAATGAAAATTATAAAACAGATTTTGGGGATTTAACTCTTTAGTGGAAAAAGAGACTTGTAAAATATTTTAAATATTAATCACTTAAAGATGCAGAGCCTTTGATTATTTTAGACCCTGCTACTAGACTAAAGGAGGTCATAGACATAACAATTACGATCTTTCCGTTTCTTCATTTCAATACACGTTTAGCGCTGAATCGTCAGATATACAGATAGAAACAATAGTATCTAACGATTCAGCAACTGGCCAATGTTCAGGTGCCTTTAAAGGAGCCCAATCAAAATATTCTACCCAGCCCAATCGACGAGCTAACAAATATCCAAGTCTTCGGCGGAGCACGTCTCCCACTATACAAGCACCTAATATTATACAAAAATTAATTTTGTACGATATCTGTGCGTCTATGGCCATCTTAATCCAACTTGCACATCAGAACGAATTCAGCTGGGCAGACAAAAATTGCAGCATCAAAGCTAAAAGAAACAGTCTCTACCGTGCATTTCTGAATATGCCAGGCAGAAAGCAAACATAGGAAAGCAGTTGTCTGGGAGACCTAAGAATTCACAACCACATCCTATAAGTTTTGACACTTAACATTTTGTAACATTCACAAATGAATGTTTCCATGCCTCGGCATTATTAAAAATTTGAAATTGCATGTCCTCTTGAACAGTTGGGGAAGCAATTTTCCTTTTTAACACCTCACTTCTTAATTTCGACTTCTGATGTGAAAGTGGCAAAGAAACGCTGTGAGTTGAGGATTGCAAAAGAAAGTGGCTTTCCCAGTTGCTAAATCTTCAAATATATTGACTTGAGAAACAAATATAAACATAGACCTATTTAAATAGTAAACGTATATGGACAAACATTTCACCATTTATGGGGTACAGAAAAAAACCACAAGTATGAACTACCTGGTTGTTTGTTGCATAAAGAAATTTAAAAAGTTTGCCAATTCATAATAAGAGGGCTTGAAAGATAAGATATAAAAAGTAACAATAACAATATTGTAGCGTCATAAGCAAAAGTTTTTAGTGGCCCTCCATTTGACAGATGGAAAGAGGCCCACCTTTTTAAACTGGCTATACACAGGTCATCATTTTACCTTTGGGAAAAAATAGCACTCTTTTAAAGGTATTTGCATCTAAATATACTCTTTTCACTTCCATATAGTTGAGCTCATTAGTGCTGCTACTGACCAGAATATTTAGCAAGTCGGGTGCAGTACACCTACTGATGAAGAGAAGCCCTGGAGTGACCACCACTCAAAAAGTGACAGGAGCTGCAGGGTTTGTATAGTGAGTGGGGTCAGTAAATGGAGCCAGTATGGGATAAAAGACAGATACCATTTTGACTCAGAGGCAACATGACAGCATTCAAACTAACTATTTTCCTTGCAACTGCATTTGACTTGCAATGAATCACAACTTTATTGCCTTCCTATGTCCAGTGTAAATTTGCTAAAGCCGTATATATATATATATATATA
>CM044434.1:38543333-38554236 GCA_024363595.1 Xenopus borealis | reverse complement strand
AAAAAAAAAAAAAAACACCCCGATATGAGTAACCAATCATTTTTTATCATACTATACTATGTATATTTTACAAGGGGTCTATTTGAGGACTGGCATTTAAGTGCAGCAACACACATTGCCCATGATTTACTCATGCCAATTCAGCTTATCGTGAGAAAATGTCTGCTCTCAACGATTCATTTCATGTAATTTCGTAAACATTTTTTTCCCCACAGGTGACAAATGCAGTGTCATTGGACTAAAAGGACAACTATATTACATATGGAAAACTGTGCTCCTCTTAAGTGAGAATGCACCCGCAAATACAGTTTCAATTCTGCAAATGAGAACAGCTGGCAAGTCAACCCCAAAATAAAAATGTGCCTAATAAAGGAAAACAGAATACTAAGCAACTTTGCAATATACATTTATTAAAAATATCCGCTTTTAACGGTTGTTACTTTTTAAACAATGTTGCAAGTGTCTTATGGTGGCCATACATTGAGAGATCCGCTCGTTTGGTGATGTTGCCAAACAAGGGGATCTCTCCCCAATATGCCCACCTGAACTGATCATGGGCCCTAGGGCCTATTGATAGGATCACATTGGAGAAGATGAATGCAGTCGGATCATGGGACCACATCAACTAACAGATGCAGCCGCGATCCAAAGGGATTTTTAGACTAGTCCAATCGACATCTGGCTGACTTTCGGCCAAATATCATTCAGGTAAGCCTGTCGGAGGGCCCCATACATGGGCCAATAAGCTGCCAACTGGGTCTGTTGGCAGCTTTTATCGGCCCGTGCATGGCCACCTTAAGTTCCCCAGCAAAGACAGGTCTGTTAATCAGCTGTCTTGTCTGGCATTGTATCAACAGCCTGAGCCACCAGGACAGAGAATAGACAGACAGTAATTAATGAAAAAACTGTAGAAAATGTGTAATAAATGTAAATTGCAAAGTTGTTTAGAATTAGGGTTTCTTTCATTAGGCAATTGTTTATTTTGAGGTTGACTTGCCCTCTAAATACTTTTTAACAGCATACACAGCATTTATTCGACTGAAGTGTCTTACCAGCAGCCATAACTGTTCATGACCAAGAAGGGGTGAAAAAACTGTTTTGTATGATTTAACATATTAAGGTCATTAAAAAAACTGTCCTATACACCAGTAACACAATGTAAACCATGGCACTTTTAAAGGAAGTTGAAATAGAATAGCAGAAAATGAGGCGGACACTATGTATCCCTAAAGGTGGCCAGACGCACAGATAATATCGTACAAAACTAATTTTAGTACGATATTTGGTGCGTGTGTATGGTGAGAAATGAGCCGACTGATATGTCAGAAGATTTAGATATCGGTCGGCTGGTTAATTGGGCTGGATGGAAAATTTTAAATCGGATCCCTTTGAAGGCACCCTTAACATCGGCCATTGTTAGTGCTAATTCATCAGACACAGGTAGAATTCCATTATTTCTACCTGTATATCCGACGATTCAGTTCTACAAGCGTGTGTTGAAATAAACAATCTTTCTTGGAAAGATCTTTTACGAGAAAGATCGTAATTGTTACGTCTATGGCCAGCTTTAGTTACCAAAACTACTACCCTATTGTGGGTTTTAGTGGTCGTCTGAGATGTGGACTCAAACAGAACACTAGATGGGGGTGAACTCCTTTATGAAACCCCCCCCCCCTTACCATTAATTTAATCAGTTGGGCTAAAGTAGAAAAAAATTTATAAACATGATCTGAACTTACAAAAATAATATACATCTGTATTATTATTAAGATGTATTTATAATGCACCAATATATTCAACAGCACTGTATTATGAATGACTTTATAAAGTGAGCATTCAGAATTATATACAAAGCAACCAATAAGTGACTGATAAAGGACATGAAGTAGGGCCTACAATCTAAAAGAGCAAATTATAATTGAATTATTATTTTCATTGTGATTATATATATATATATATATATTTTTTTTTTATTAGCACGTGGAGTATTTGGTTATTTATCTGATCGAGTGTTCTAGTGGGCTGTTAAATTGGTTGAAGAAAGTGACAGCTACGTCAACATAGTTATGGAGTTTAGCAGAGCAGTAGGTTCTATCTAAATGAATAAAACAAAATGCAGCCTTCCTTACACACTGGCATTCACTGTACACTACAAAACATTTTAACATTGGTGAGTTTTCTCATCATTTTTTTTGAGAACAATACAGAGAGTGCTTTATGTATTTTGGAGACTAAAACTTATACAGGTATGAGACCTATTCTCCAGAATGCTTGGGACCTGGGGTCTTCCAGTTAACAGATCTTTCCGCAGTTTGATCTTCATAGCTTAAATCTACTAGAAAATCCTTTAAACATTAAATAAACCCTGGTTTTGCTTCCAGTAAGGATTAATTATCTTATTTTGGATCAACTACTTTTTATTACAGAGAAAAAGCAGGTACATTTGTTGTATAGTGTTCACCTGTAAAAATGTTACATGGCAACCCATATGAAATAAAGTGGTATAAAGGTGATGCCTTTATTGGCTAAGATCTTAGTTAGCCAATAAAGGTATGACCTTTATACCACTATTTTTTTTTTTATTGTAAAAGGGTTACCCTGTACAGAGAAACAGGAAATACTTTTTTTTTAAAATTTGAATAAAATGGAGTCTATGGGAGATGGCCATGCCATAATCTGTAATTTTCTGGATAATGGATCCCATATCTGTACTTTAAAGGGGTTGTTCACCTTTGAGTTAACTTTTAGTATAATGTAGAGAGTGATATTCTGAGACAATTTGCAATTGGTTTTCATTTTTTATTGTTTGTGGTTTTATAGTTATTTAGCTTTTTATTCAGCAGCTATCTAGTTTGCAGTTTCGGCAATTTGGTTTCTAGGGTACAAATTACCCTAGCAACCCTGCATTGATTTGAATAAGAGACTGAATAGAATGATAAGTAATAAGTGGCAATAACAATACATTTGTAGCCTTACAGAGCATTTGCTTTTAGATGGTGTCAGTGACCCCCATTTGAAAGCTGCAAAGAAACAGAAGAAAATTGCAAATCATTAAAAAATTATGAAAAATAAATAATGAAGACAAATTGAAAAGTTTCTTAGAATTGGTCCTTCTACAATATACTAAAAGTTAACTTGAAGGTGAACTACCCCTTTAAAAAAAAAAAAAAGGATTATTCTGTCCCGAACATGGATTTTTGTAGTTACCATCTAATAAAATTTACAGTTTAAATAAAATCAGTAAATATATTTTGCTTCAATAGAATTCTATGTGTAAACAGAATTCCTGTTTTTTCCACATTCTCTGTATAATAGCATTCCATGTGATAGATCCCATGGCTGTACCTTGTAAAGGGAAAGCACTTAAAGGAAAACTATACCCCCGAACAATGTAGGTCTCTATAAAAAGATATTACATAAAACAACTCATATGTAAAACCCTGCTTCATGTAAATGAACCATTTTCATAATAATATAGTTTATAAGTAGCATGTGCCATTGGGTAATCATAAATAGAAAATAACCATTTAAAAAATAAGGACAGCCTCCTGGGATCGTATGATTCAACGGTGCACACAAACATACCTAACAAACCATACATGTTAGGTCACATGAGCCAATTAACAGAGTTGTGTCTTTTGCCTCCACACGTCTTCCAGTGAGAGTTGAAATATTTCTGGACAGTTGATCTCTGAGGCAGCACACAGACCATCGCGAAAGGCAAGAGATGTAAAAGGGCAATATTTACTTAAATACATATTCCAGTTTGGTAAGATTCTTTAACATGACACTTAATTTGATATAAACTATATGTTGCTCAAGTATTCATTTTCCTTTAATATGTAGCTTAAAGGAGAAGGAACACTACTGAAGCAGTTTATAGCCAAAAGATTAGTGACAGCACTGCTATTACTTTATTTATTCTGCAGAATGCTTTACCATATCTGAGTTAACAGCTCTAGAAGCTCTCGTCTGTTTAGGATAGCAGCTGCCATATTAGCTTGGCGTGACATCACTTCCTGTCCGAGTCTCTCCCTGCTCATTTATAGCTCTGGGCTCAGGTTATAGCAGAGAGGGGAAAAGAAAGGTGGGGAAAGGCAGGGGGGCAGAGAGAAGCAAACTAAGCATGCTCAAGCCCTAGCCCTGGAGGTTTATTCTGAAAATAGGAAATCTTACACAGAAGCCCATATGTACACAATAAAAGGAAAGAAATGCAGTGTTTCTTATGACAGAGGACTCAGAGCAGTATTACGTTGAGGGTTTAACTGGTGTATTTATATAGACCTTTCTGATAAAGCTTACTTAATGTTAGCCTTTCCTTCTCCTTTAACACAATGAGAATGCACATTTGCCTGTTTATAGGACATAAGATACATAAGTAGAGTAGATAATGGTGGGTATGTCTTTGGGTCTTAATGCAGTAGGTGTTATGTATATTTTCGGTCTTAGTATGGAGTATTTCAGTTGTTTAAATGTGCCACAAGAGGACGTATTATTTGTGGGTTTGATCAACACAACTTTTACAAGCAGAGACGCTCATATTAAAGGGGTTGTTCACCTTCAAACACCTAGCTGTTTTCAGATAGTTTACCAGAAATAAAGTTTTCCAATTACTTTCTATTTTCTATGTGTGACCATTTTTCTAATATTGAAGTGTAAAGACTTATCTCCCCTAAATGCCTTCCCACTGGCTAGAATGTAAATTGCTGGTGGGATGGCACTCGGAACACTTTGTTGTCCGAAATCACGCAGAACCTTTGGAAACCGAAACGTTCGGAGTGCCATCGCACTACGATTTACACACTAGCTGAAGGGGAGGCACTTTGGGGAGATTAGTCGCCGAAGAAGTTATTTGTCGCTGGGCGACTAATCTCCTGCAGTAGTGTTGTGTGCCCCTGCCCTAATGGCAGCTGTTAGAATTGATACAATAGTTGCGAATACTCCAGAATTTCCTAAGAAATGTATCTACTAATTGTTTCAAAATTGTAACAGTTCACAGAGAGTCAGCATCTGAATAACGATGCTGCAAGACTCAAACAACAGAGACGGGGACTAGTGATGTGCTGGTAAGGTAAAAAACCTGACTCACATCCGACCCTGGCTGCCCTCCCCCCACCCATGCCCACCCAAGCCTGACTTCCAGGTTCCTTTTATAGACCCGCCGATGATGTCACAAAAGGTGCATGGCTTTAATAATGGAAGCCGGCAAAGGGGTGCATGAGGTCGGAATGTATATCACTAACAAGGACCTTATACTTTAAGCTTGGATTTTGGAAAAATGGTAAAAAAAAAATTTCTTTGGAAAAATATGAAAACAAAGGGTTTGGAAGGTGAACAACCCATTTAAGCATGCTTTAAAATGTGCACATGTATTTTTAACATCTCATAAGGCCAATGATGGGAGACTGTGATGTTACTGGACACCCTTGTTACAAAGCCGTAGGCAAAGATGACAAGGAATCCTGATCAAGGGAAAAGGATGGCTTTATATGCACTCAATGCAATAGGAATCTCTATTATGAACAGGAATATTGAGCCAAACCTACTGTTTGCAGGATTCTTCAGGAAAAAAAAGGCACAGTTGGTAAGCTATAGGCCCTTGCCCAAAGCATGATTAAAATTCAGCTTTTTAAGAGAAAAGAGAAACATTAACGTCTTAATTTTCATATGGAAGCACAAACATATATACAGGTATGGGACCGGTTATCCTGAATGCATGGGACCTGGGGTTTCCACATAAGTGATCCATAATTTGGATCTTAATACCTTGTCTACTAGAAAATCATGTAAACATTAAATAACTCCAATAGGCTGGTTTTGCTTCCTAATAGGATTAATTTTATATTAGTTGGGATCAAGTACAAAGTACAAAGTACTGTTTTAATATTGCAGAGAAAAATATGTTTTAAAAATTTGGATAATTCAATAAAATGGAGTCTACGGGAGATGGCCTTTTGGAGCATTCTGGATGTAGGAAAACTATTCCCCCCGAACAATGTAGGTCTCTATAAAACGATATTGCATAAAACAACTCATATGTAAAACCCTGCTTGATAGAACTAAACCATTTTCATAATAATATACTTTTTTAGTAGCATGTGCCATTGGGTAATCATAAATAGAAAATTGGCATTTTAAAAAATAAATACAGCCTCCTGGGATCGTATGATTCAACGGTGCACACAAACATACCAAACCAAGAGATGTAAAAGGGAAATATTTACTTCAATATATATTCCAGTTTGGTAAGATTCTTTAATATGCCACTTAATTTGATATAAACTCTGTTGCTTAAGTATTCATTTGAAATTCATGTTGGTAACCAATCAGTGGAAACCAAGAGAGCTGAAATGCAAGAAAATGTTCCTTCTATTATGTGAAGACATCCAGTCACTACAGCCTTTATACATTACATTTTTGGCTAACTATAGAAGTAACATTTTTTATTTTGCATGGCCTATCCATTTACCCAAATTTTATTTTAATATTGAACAATTCCTTTAAACTACCATACCTTTGCAAGCCCTGTAACAATGATTCAGGTACAAAGGCAAATGTAATATAAAACAGGGCCATGTAATTGTGTCTGCTGCCTACCTTGATGCTCAGTTATGTTTCACTTATCCTAGTCCAAGGTGCAAGGAATAATAAATTATGTTATCTTATCTTATCGGGCCTTATCTTTAGCAACTTTTGCACACAACAAATACAGGAGGCAGCATACATACAGTAATTTATGATACCGGAAATGTTTGAAAAGGTTCCCAAGAGCATACCATTTCTATCACTCATAGAGCAGACTTCAGACTATACTGGTACGTTACAAGCTTACATGCAACATGTACATTATCTTTTCTTAGGACATGACAAAAGGAATGGGGCAACTTTATGCTGGTGGGATTGGAAACAAAGATATTTGTTATTTTTGTAAATGTAACCATAGAAAATAATGCTGTACCTAGGAGAACAACGGAGTTTAACTGCAACACTTGCTGCTACTATTTAAGAGACAACTTCTGCTTGCCAACTTGGAACCACCTTTAGGCTAGGGACAGACAGGGAGATTCGGGGAGATTCTGTCGCCTGCTATTAAACGCCAGGCGACTGAATCTCCCCAAATCTCCCTGTCTGTCCCCAGCCTTAGGGCAAGGCCAGAGGGGGACATTCGGGGGAGATCTGTCGCCTGGCGACTTATTGCCGCGACGAATCTTTCCCCGAATCTCCCCGAATAGCTAGATAGCGCTGCGAACCCGCTAGGTGTAAAGTCGCCGGCGCTTGTTCACACGCAGCGGCGCGATTTTAAAAGTCGCTCAAAATTGCCTGGCCTTGCCCTTAAAGGAAAAGTAAATGTTTTTCTTTTTCTTTCTGTAAATTTGCTCTAAACAGCCCCCCAGATTAATGTACCTTAGTCCCTGCTGCAAGTCTGCTCTGGTTTCTGTGTTATCAGCAGCTTGTTTCACCTTCTTCCTGGTGCAGAGTGAAGCCCAGCCCCTTAGTTTACTGAGAAGTCCATTTGCTGCTGTTCCACAATAGAGAGGAAGAGGGAGCCAGTGTGTGCATTAGTAAGCTAGTTTCCCCAAGCAAAAGCTGCTACACACACTGCTCTCTGCTATGTCATAGTATGCAAATGATCTCCTGGACTAGTCCAAGATATAAGGTCAGCTCAGTAAGCTAAGGGGCGGGGCTTCACTCTGCACCAGGAAGAAGGTGAAACAAGCTGCTGATAACACAGAAACCAGAGCAGACTTGCAGCAGGGACTAAGGTACATTAATTTGAGGGGCTGTTTAGAGCAAATTTAGAGATAGAAAAAAAAAACGTTTACTTGTTCTTTAAACAGATGCACAACTGTTCCACATGCAAATCAGATTGCTATCTGTTGGTTAAACTAGTTAAAACAGACAACAGATTCCTAAAGAGGTTTAGTAGGATTTAACAAAGTCACAGAAATAATCTACAGACATCTAGTGAATAGATCAACACATCAGTCAAATCAGTCCTTTCCTACTGAAAAACCAGATGTGAATGGGCTGTATGAATATTGCAAAATATTTTTTTGAGACCTTCACACAAAGGCCAGCCTCAGAATACTGGAGCCTTAAGGTGTCCATAGACGCACAGATAATATCATAAGAAATGAATTTTCGCACAATATTCTGTGCATGTATGGTGGGAAATGAGCCGACCAATATCATCAGAAGATATCGGTCGGCTGGTTGATTGGGCAGGATGATAAATTTTGATCGGATGCCTTTGAAGGCACCCTTAACATCGGCCATTGTTAGTGCTGAATCGTTAGATACAGGTAGAATTCTATTATTTCTATATGTATATCAGACGATTCAGCTCTATATGTGTGTGTTGAAATGAACGGTCTTTCTTAGAAAGATATTTTCCGAGAAAGATCGGAATGGTTACGTCTATGGCCAGCACTACTAGGATATACGTGTTGTTATGACATGTCAAAAAGCCCTTATCACCTGTCACCTCTTCTCAATCACAAGCACAGAACGTGATCTGCCTGTTACAGACAGTGACAGTTATGAGGTGCATGTGCTATGTTAACATACCAAACCAACATTCTGTGATTGCTTAAAGGAGAACTAAAACCCCCAGGCGCTAACTGGATTGATCACTGTCGGCGACGCATGCGCAGTAGGACACATTTGCCAGTTCGTCCTACTGCGCATGCGCCGCCGACAGTGATCAATCCAGGAAGAAGATAGATGCTGTGAACTACGCTGGAGGGCACCAAGAAGGAGGGGTAAGTAGGGACTTAGGGGCAATAGAACGGGAGGGGGGGGGAGTTAGCGCCTGGGGGGTTTAGTTCTCCTTTAAATACCCTGTTTCTGCTGGCTCAGAATGGTTAAAGCCACACCAAGATAAAATGTTTAAGCAGCTCAAAAAAATTACTGTGGATTAATATCCGTTTCAAGACAGTGATAATCATACAATTTAATTGGGTAATTTTTTCTGCCCCTTAAAATGCTGCCTCTGGATTTAAATCTAAAATAGCAACATTTCAGTGCATTTCCAGCCAGGAAGATAACCTGATGTACTGTTATAGTCATAACAGCTCTACCAGCCCCCACCTTTGGTAGGGGATAGCATTTTAACCAATAGGTGCCCTTTAATAATTTACTGAGCATTATGGTCCAGCAGTTCAACTGCCCAACCACAACGCCATGTATAAATTAGGTCCCAGTTTCAATAGCCCAGTTTAGTATTTACTTGCCATAAGGCACTTGTAAAATAGGTTCATCAGCACAGTATGAGACAACTAAATAACCTTGTTTTTTCTTTGTTATTAGGACATTTGGCCATGTCGGTAGATAAGCACCTGTGATTTATTACCGCTTTTGTTGCTTTTTGTAATGACACCCGAGAGAAACAGAAAGAAGGGGAGAGAGAGAGAAACTAATTAGTTCAAAGGAGAGATGGAGAGAGAAGCAGAAAAAAGGGGAGAGAGAGAAAAACAGAAAGAAGGGGAGAGAGAGAGAAACTACTAATTAGTTCAAAGGAAACTGACATGACTCCACACCTGTAAAGGACACAGAACCCCAAAAAGAGATCCTGGTGCCTCTTTAGACCGACTGCAAAAAGCCTGGAAACCAAATTGGAATAGTACAAGGAGACTTAAAAGCAGGCAGAGTGATGTGACCAGGAGGAAGCAGAGCATGAGGCACACTTCCTGTTAATCAGCAGGAGAGGAGGACATTTACTTTCAGAGACTCTCCAATCACATCTCAAACTTCACATAGGTAGAACAGAAAATTCCAAATTCTACTGGGAGAAGAGGTGCTAAACAATATCCCCTCTAATTGCTTCTCGACTATTTGCACAAAGAACATTTTGTGCGCACACATTTTACACTTGTGGGTGATTTAAAAAAAATGCAACATTTTGTATTTTCACACAAAAGCCTTGTGTGCAAGCACAGCTTAGAAGGAACATTAACACTAACATAATAATGTCCCAATACTGATCCCCTCTATTCGCCAATATAAATATAGTTCCCCCCCCCCCAACACATTACAATTTCCTACCAGCTTTGGAAATACTAAAATATTAGGTCCTGCCAATAAAGGTGATTTAAGACAGAAAGGCAGCGAAAAGGGGAGGGAGAACACAGAAGAGATAACCAAACAGTAAAAAAAATAGTGATATTTGCTGCAGGCCTACCACACTGAAAGACTGCTGGAAGTTTTAATGAAAATCAACGGCTTGGTGACAATCCAAAATACAACTGTATAATTGCAATTATAAAATTCCTAGGAATAGTACAACATTCAGATATAAGCTAAATAACTATTAAAATATCACTGGTACAACACAGATATTGTTTAATAGACTTGTTTACAGATGCAATGACAGAACAATTTTCAAAGCATTAATCAGGCACTGCATTGTAGGGGTGGTGTTCCATAAGACAAAGAATAGTTAGATTTAATAGAGGGAAAAAAACACCACTAACAAACCACATTAAAACTGTTGGGTAAAGGGTGTGAATCTGTTAGCCCTGGGTAAAAATAAAGAGCTAACTGTAAACAAAAAAAACTAAGATTCATTCATAAAAAAATGTTAACCCTTCTTTGCAAAGAAACAGTATACAGCATTCCACTACCAATCTACAAATATGAAACATCCTAACATTTAGAGAATCATAAGTTAATTGAGAAATATGCAAGACACCGTTAACCAAACAAATGATGCAGTGGAATGAGAAGGTAAAAACCTCTCAGCAATGAGATTTCACAGTGAGGGAATATTCTGTATTACAGAACCTTTGTTGTAGTCCATGCATTGGACATCCAGGAAGTAACAATTCACAACCGATACTGAAAGTAAACATTTGTTTTTTTTTTACTATAAAGCTTAAATTCAACCCAAAATGTCATGTTAATA
>CM044434.1:38525428-38543299 GCA_024363595.1 Xenopus borealis | reverse complement strand
AAAAAAAAAAAAAAAAAAAAAAAAGAGTTGCCCATTTGTATTTTAGTATACAGTGGTACCTCGATTTTACATCCCCTGATTTTTTCCTGAGTTTCCCTCATTTTACATTGTTGTTTTGTGGTCCCACCTATATATTATGCATTAAACATTTCCCTGGGGTTTACATCATTTTTTCTGGTCCCCTGAAAACCGTAAAACAGGGGTTCTACTGTGTATGTAATCAAACCTCAACAAGTGTGTAGAAAAAGCAAATCACAAAAAGATAGCCTTTTTAAAAACATTTCAAAATAGATTTTCTGTTTCTTCAAGTTAGTGACATAATTTGGTAGTGTGTTCTGTGCAATCCAGAATGATATAAAATGCATTATTTTAGCAGAGCTGCAGAGCCATATCATCGCCTCTGCCTCCTTACTCCACCCAGTTTCCTCTGTCCCTGTTTGACGGCGGTGCGCAGTATCCTTTATTAAGAGCCCAAAAAAACAAAAGCCAGACAAACAGCAATAATTGCTTTTAACAACTGAATACATCAAACAAGATTATTCATCAAAACAGTGGAAACCCCCATTTTACGTTTTTTTTTTAAGGCGGACCAGAAATAAATGGTGTAAAATCCAGGAAAATGTAAAATCAATGAAATGTGTTATGCATAATATATAGGTGGGACCACAAGAATGTAAAATGAGGAAAAACTTAAAACCAGGGGATGTATAATTGGGGGGGGGAGTTTCTACTATATATCTATATCTATATCTATATCTATAGAGAGAGAGAGAGAGAGAGAGAGAGAGAAATGTTTGCAGCTCTTGACCTGAATACTAATGGTTAAGGATACATTGTATAAGAAACAATTAGCAACATGCAAACACTTTTATAGCAAAGGATCGAAAAAAAATAGGGTAACCTACAAATGCCTAGTCATGATTAAAACTCCTGACATAAGACACATATTTTAAAAGCTTTAGAGGATTACTACAGGTATAGCATGTTATCCGGAAATCCGTTTAACAGAAAGCTCCAAATTACAAAAAGGTTGTCTCCCATAGACTCAAATTTTTTAAAAATTTCCTTTTCCTTTGTAATAATAAAACAGTACCTTGTACTTGATCCAAACTAATAATGAATCCTTATTTGAAGCAGAACCAGCCTATTGGGGTTGATTTAAAGTTTACATGATTTATTTTAGTAGACTTAAGGTAGAAATATCCAAATTACAGAAAGATAAATTATCTGAAAAAACTCAGGTCCTGAGCATTCTGGAGAACAGGTCTAATACCTGTATATAAGTTGCAGCCATCATAATTCTCCAAGTGTCAATCCCAGCTCTTACAACAAGGCTTTCAAGAGTCACTGACTTGCAACAAATACAGAAGCACATAATACTCATGGCCCTTTATGGGCTTAACCCATTATCACAATCCTTAGACACCCTGACAGGCCATCTAAATCAATGCTATTAAGTTACAAACACTAAAAAAACAGTTGCATGTGAGAAGATTAAAAGTCAGTACTTGTAGGACACATAAGGTGGCAACTGTTACTTCTAGGCCTCCCACCCAAAACACAATTTTGCTGCTCTGCACAAGATGACAGGGCCTTATGTAATGCTTGGTAGAAATGCAGCCTTGTACAGATGGGGAAAGACATGTTCCTAGATGGGATGTAGGAGTAATTCAAAATGCAACATAATACTGGAAAATGAGTGGGGGCTGGCATACACACAAAACACCAGTGTCCCTGTGACACTCAGATTAAAATGATACACAAAAAACAAGTAGTTATCTCGCTAAGGTGAAAGTCCTTTTTATTAGTAAACTGTTTATCAGAATCAACGTCATATGCTATTAACTGAAATCACACAATTATTACATAGTTATTAAACAGAATTCCGTTTCCAAGCAAGACGCATACAATCTGCGCCCCCTCCGGTGATGTTTCACTCCAGAAACAGCTGCCTGGCAAGGCTGAAAGTTGTAGTTCGACAACAATTAGTAGGCCATAAACAGACAGATCCCTGCAGCATAGACTCCTATAAATAAAGGCTAGTAAATCATTTACCAAGGCCACTACAGACATCAAAACCTGCAGCTCTCAAACAGAAGGGGATAGGAGAGAATTCCTCTCAATCCAGATGCTTAGAACGCGAGGATTCACTGGCTTCTCTGTCAAAGATGCCCAGCCCACTGTTCTCGAGTTGCTGCAGAACTGTACCTCCCTGCATCCCTTGACAGATGAGGAAATCTAGGTGTGCAATAGCTGGAGGTGTACATAGGATAGCTAGACATGCTACTGAAATACATCACTGAGGCGGCGTCTCCTTTAAAGAGATGATCTGGCATAACTGCATCTCCCCTCAAACTACACCAACAAGTAGCCCTATGAATTGATGAGACTAGGTGATGTAGGTCATGAAATAGCTGGGAAAGAGCAGGTGGGAGATGTTTGCCTAAAGCTTTCCTCCCCCCTGCGGGTTAGGAACAGTAACGGCTGGCCGCCATTTTGAGAAAGTGGGAGAGAGAGAGAGAGAGGAGAAGATGAAGGAGGGGGGGGAGGAGGCGGCGGCAGCTGTAACAGCGGCAGCAGCCACATCGTCACACAGGGCCTTACATCCCGCCCGAGGATATGGCCGGGCACTTACCGTGCATCCCAAGCACACAGCGGGAGAAGGATTTCTTCTCATGACCGCCGGGCAGCTCCCCAGGGCAATGTCTGTGGAAGAGCAGGGGGAAGTGGTTCCCAGTTACGACGGGAAAAGAAGTGAAATAAATATAAATAAGGGCTTGGGTGTGGAGGTCAGCGGGGCCCGCTCCTAAGTACGTTGTTTCCTGTCAAAGTGTATTCAAATCCGTCTTCTCTGCAGCTATTCCTTTCCAAGTGTCCGTGCTTCCCTTTCTTGTCCGTGGTTTACGCCGGGGCTCTGAGGGCAGCCGCCGCCGTGCTGTCAACGAAACGGAGCTCGGGAACGCGGTGACGTCATATCAGCCGCTGAAGGAGAGGAGGGGGAGCGACCGGCCGGCTGCTGAGGAGTGGGTTTGGTTAATCTGAAAGCGCGCATGCGCCTTAGCGGTGGCTGCCTAGGCGTGGACGAGAAAGGGGGAGCGATAGAGAGGGATGACAAAGGCAAATGACGCAGAGAAGGCGGAGAGCGCATGCGTTATTGTGACGGAAGCGGGTCCATGCCTGACTTTGGCGTTCACGTGAAAGGAGAATTTGTTTGTGCAATGCCTGTGCACCCTAATGTGATAACAGTGGGGTTACTTGGTTAAGGTTCCTGACATTGTTTTTCTCCATTGAGTCTATTACCACACTAAATCTCCGGGTCATTCCGCTGAGGTTTCATTTTCTAAACGGTTTCCTTTCTTTGGGAAAATAATTCAAGCTCTGCAGGTTTTGCAACAAGTCATTTATTTTAACATCTCTCAGAAAGATGTTAAAGGGGGTGTTCACCTTTGAGATAACTGTTAGTATCATGTAGACACTGATATTCTGAGATCATTTTCAATTGGTTTTAAATTTTTTATATAATTTAAGGTTTTTGAGTTATTTAGCTTTTTATTCAGCAGTTCTTCAATTTACATTTTAAGCCATCTGCTAGCTAGGGTCCAAATTCCCCTAGCAACCATGCACTGATTTGAATTAGAGACTGGAATATAAATAGGAGAGGCCTGAAGTAAAATTAGTAATAAAAAGTAGCAATAAGGGCAGAACTCCACGAGTGTTTTGTGTGCGATCCGACGCACTGCGTAAAGATGGAGGTGTCACGTCGGATGCGACCGAAAAAAGTTTAGAAATAGAATTGTTTGATGGTGTCACAGCTTTGATCCAACGCAAAACGACTGTCGGATGCAAATGCTGCAAGCTGCGTCTGCATCCGACAGTTGTGTCGCGTCGGATCAAAGCTGCAACACCATCCAACTTTTGTATCGCTTACCTTATTTTGTTGCATCCTACATGACGCCTGCATCTTTGCACAGCGCGTCGGATCGCGCACAAAACACTTGTGGAGTTCTGCCATTAGAAAACATTTGTAGCCTTCAAGGACAAGGAAAGTCTAAAATAGAATAAGGTTAGAAATGCTTTTTTTTTTACCAATATTTTTATTTTATATTACATCATAGAGGAGGCCTTAGAATTATGCAGTAGAATATAAAGACAAAACAATCAATGCATTAAAGGACAAGGAAAGTCTATAATAGAATAAGGCTAGAAATGCTGTATTTTGTATACTAAACCTAAACCTGAACTTGCTGCACCACAAGCCTAATCAAACAAATGATATATACTTTCAAAGTTGGCCACAATGGGCTGTCATCTTATAACTTTGTAACTGAGCATGTGCACAGTTTTGGTCTTGCAAAGATGTATAACATCTTTGCAAGACCAAGACTGTGCACATGCTCAGTGTGATCTGGGCTGCTTAGGGATCGTCATAAATATGAAAACAAGGAAACAAACAAAGCATGGCTAAAGTAAGGTGGGGACTCCCCCTGCTGTTCATAAGTATGATAGTCTCCTTGCCAGCAGTTAAGGACCGTCTGACAATTCCTATTCACAGCAGTAAATAAAGGGAGGATTTCACTGCATACAGTCAGGTTTCTTATAAAAACAGTGCATATTTTTTAATTAAAGTATATTGGAGATAGATTTCTTTTTCATTAAAGAAAGTAAACATTGGAAAGTAAACAAATCATCCTACGATCGGACATCTCCCGACCGGCCACTAAAATAAAGTAGTAAAAGAACAGTCAGTCAATGTTCTGCCCCTACAGCAATCGTACGGAAATGTATGTGTCCGACAAAACCTGGTGACAGTCTCCCACTGAAGATCATCAGATCAGCAATACATGCAGAGATATCGGCAGTCGAACAAAATCTTTTAACCTGTCCGATTGACGGAACTACAGATTGGCATGGCAAGAGAAATCTCGGGACACTGCACACACGATCCAGATCCTCGATTCGTACAATCAGATCGTTGCGTCTATGGCCAGCTTTACAGAGCATTTGCTTTTAGAAGGGGTCAGCAACACCCATTTGAAAGCTGCAAAGAGTCAGATGAAAACGACAAATAACTATAAAAAATAAACAATTAAAACCATTGAACGCCTGTTGCATTTAGCTGGGAGCACCAAAGCACAATGCTCTGATTAAAGGAACAGTAACATAAAGAAATTAAATTGCCCTGCACAAGTAAAACTAGTGTGTTTGCTTCAGAAACTCTTCTATTTTTTATATAAATAAGCTGCTGTGTAGCAATGGAGGCAGCCATGCAAAGCAGAAAAGGCTCAGGTTACACAACAGATAAGCTCTGTAGAACATAATGGTGTTATCTGTTATCCACTATTTAACCTGTGCCATGTAGCATTTTTTCAGTTTCCACCATTGCAACTAAGCAGCTTTTTTATTTGAAATATAGTAGTTTTTCTGAAGCAAACACATCAGTTTTACCAGTACAGGGCAAAAGTACATGAATTTTTCATTATTTTAAAACTCTTAATCATGCTCAAAATAATGCATTGACAGCACTGAACGCTGGAACTAACGGGTAATGCCAGGGCTCCAAAACTTACTTTGAACTAGCTAATCACACACAAGCCTTTCCATGCTGGAAATTACATAATTCCAATAGAAATTCTGGCAGAAGATGCTACAATATGTGGCCTACCTCCAGCTAGTTCTGCATGCAAACAATAGTTCTCATGTGAATGGCCCAATGATAGATTTTAGTCTTCCTATACCCATAAACATTAATATGTGACTATATAAATATATGATATTGTTTTCGATCCTGTAGAAAGGTTGGGAAACTTTTCCATAAAGTCAGGAAAAGCTTTCATGAATGTGGAAAAAGTAAACGGCAGAAAATGTTAATCGGAAAAAAATCAATCTTTTGATAAATCTGCTCCCGAAGCAGAACCCTTCAGCGCACCACTTAGTGCTCTAGTTTGGTTAGAGAACATACCATTGCAAACACTTTTGTAGATGATCCTTTTGCCAGTTCTTTATCCATGTGCAGCAAGAGCTGCCAAGAACAACAAACCTTTAGAAAGCAAATATTTATGTGACATTGTATCCAAATCGTTGGCAGAATCAAATTAAAATCTACTCCCAGATATATAAAGTAGTGCTACACAAACATTTGTCTCCTACTCTGTCTGCTCAGGTCCGGTCAATAATCCAAAAAATATTTCAGCCGCACTCCAATATAGTGAAAAAATAGTTTTGTGCTTCAAGTTAGGTGACGTTTCGAGCTTCACCAGCCCTTTATCAAGGCTTGATAACAGGCCAGTGAAGCTTGAAACGTCGCCTAACTTGAGGCATGAATAAATCACAATTTTTTCACTATATCAGAGTGCTGATATATTAAAATCTACTGTAACGCCACTGTCCAACTGTGTACTTGAAATATTCATAAATAGCAGATACATTTCTTTGACATGATCTCTTTTTCATAAAACTATGCTAATTATATTAGCTTTCTCCACATAGTTGCTGCCATTAGCTTACCATTAAACTATGCTGATGATATTAGCTTTCGCCACATAGTTGGTACCAAACAAAACAGACTTAGGGCAGAGACACACAAGCAGATTCAGGGAGATTAGTCACCCAGCAACTTATCTCCCTGAACTGCCTCCCCGCCGGCTGGCATTCGAAGCGCTTTGTTTTCCAAAGTTGGGCTACTTTGGAAAACAAAGTGCTCCGAATGCCAGCCGATGGGAAGGCAGTTCGGGGAGATTAGTCACCCTGAAGAAGAGGAGATTTGTCCCCGAATCTGCTTGTGTGTCTCTGCCCTTAGAATCAAATTACTACCACTCACATTCAAAGAGCTTAAAGAGCACCTGTTGGCTGAATATATTATCCCCAACCAAAGGTGCAGCATAATAGAGCCCACTCTCCAGTTGGACATAACACTAGTTTTTTTTGGGTTTTTATGCCCCCCACCAGTGCTAGGCCACTAGGTGAAGCTCACGGGTTTGAGCAGCCATGTTGGTGCACATGCGCTCTAACTAGCATGCACTCCTTCCTGGTGCCCCTGCTGGGGAAATTAGCAGAAACTACTGTTTATCCCCAACCGGAGTGCCTGCTCTATTAACCCGCACCTTTGGTTGGGGATAATTTATTTAGCCAACAGGTGCCCTTTAACAATGAAGCCCCTCTCTATATCTTATCAATATATATTGTACACTCTGCTTCTGATCTTCACCCCTCTTTTCTTCTTATAACGTCATCCCATTCCCAACTGCAAATCATCTCTCAGGCCCCTAGAATTCTCTGCAACGAGATAACAGACTCCAAACTTTCAAATACTCCCCAATGACCCATGTGTAGGGAAGCATACTCTAGGGGGCAGATTCACTAAGATCCAAAAATTAGCCAGCGTAGGCTTCGCTAGCATTCGCCACGGCGGGAACTTTAACTTATAATAGAAGTATATGTTACAGCCACTACATTCCACTACACAAGCCCAGGAAACTTTTAATAAATTATATAAAGTTGTCCTATTGCCCTACATGTGCCCCCTGTATAGTTGAGTTGCCATATGTCAGGAAATGTAGGGGGGAAGAAGGGTAACCCCCCAAAAAAAATATCTGCATAATTGACAATATGTCTGCATAGATGAGTAGGAAATATATATCCAGTTGATATCAGACTGGATTACTTGAGCTTGTGTCTGCAACAATACAGGTATTAGACCTGAAGGTGTATAGAACTTTTCCCATAGAAGGGAATATTATATCTGTTATATTTTGTTGAATGAATGATTGCAAATATTTCCTTGTTATTTTGTTTAGTTACTTTATATACTGTTTCGATGGAGATATATGTGTATAATTCCACATATGTAAAACACAAAAAAGTTATCCGTTACTTTTTCTCATGACTGTAGATCGTGGTCTGCACAATATGTGCAGTGGCGTGAATATAAAGGTAGTGGACCTCTACAGTTAAGTTAGATGGGGGAGGTGGGGGTCCATGACTGTGGCCAGGGCTCCTCTGAAGATTTTGTTTGCAGGGGGGCCTGGCTCCAGCTTGCTTTGCCCTGGAATATGTGCTAAAATAAGTTTACTGTAAAATAGTTGCAAGTGCATGATCAAAATCACTTGCCACAAACAGATATATGCAAGCTGTAGGTACTAGCACTGGCACATGAATCCACTGTAGAAAACAGATTTTGTGATCTGTCTATGGTTAGTCTGTTCTGTTGCATATATCAAGGTTGGCAACCTAGGGCTCAGAACTAAGGAAATTGTAAATGCATGTGTTATAAATAACAATATTTATGGCGTGTTTACTAATTTTGCATTCCTGGTTCTGACTCCTGAAAAAAAAAGTAGCAAAAGCCAGCTGAATATTCTGCTAGATTGTTTCAAGAGTCAGAACCAGAAAGCAAAAAGGGATAATCAAGTACTGCTTTTAAATACGTTCGCAAATTTACTCAATGCTAATATAAATTTCAGTGATGGCTTCAACTCATTTCAAAGGACAAGCATTTCTATTCTATAGCTCCTGTGGCTGAGAAAGTATTTCCCAATCTCTGCATTAAATTATTTAGCTATAATGGCACGATTCACTCTCCTGAAGCTAAGGGGCTGATTTATTAAAATTCAAGTACCACAAAGATTTTCAAATTTGAATTTTCTGAACTCAAATTATCAAGATTCATCAACAACATTTCAAAAATTTAAGATGAAAACATTTGCTATTTAACACCTGCAAAGCTTCTATAAAAGTCAATGGAAGATGTATTCTAAACATTAAAGGGGTGGTTCACCTTTAAAGGGCACCTATGGGCCGAAAAAATGTCTCCAAACCGAAGGTGTGGGCTGATAGAGCCAGCATTCCGGTTTGGGGTTCTAGTAGTTTAAAAAAAAAAAATTGCCGCCATGTTTTAGGAAGCGCATGCGCAGTATGAAAAGCTGTCCTAAATTATGGCAGCTTTTCATGTGGCTTATGCGCATGACGTCACATGCGCATACTGCACATGCACATGCACTGTCATGGTGGCTCGCACCGGGAGCTCCCTCCCGGTGCGAGTAAGCCAGCGCCTGCAGGGGGAAATTTTTTCAGGCCATAGGTGCCCTTTAAGTTAACCTTTTATATGCTATAGAATGGCCAATTCTAAGCACTTTTTGAATTATTTGCCTACTTCTTCCTGCTCTTTCCAGCTTTCAAATGGGGGTCACTGACCCAATCTAAAAAATAAATGTGCTGTAAGGCTACAAATATATTGTTATTGCTACTTTTTATTACTCATCTTTCTTTTCAGACCCTCTCCTTTTCATATTCCTGTCTCTAATTCAAATCAAGGCAGTTTTCTAGGGTAAGTTAAACCCTAGTAACCAGATTTCTGAAATTGCAAACCGGAGAGCTGCTGAATAAAAAGCTAAATAGCTCAAAAACCACAAATAATAAAATTGTCTCAGAATATCACTCTCTACATCAGGGGTCCCCAACCTTTTTTTGCTCGTGAGCCAAATTTAAAAAGAGTTGGAGAACAACACAAGCATGAAAAAGTCCATGGGCATGTCAAATAAGAGCTCTGATTGGCTTTTTGGTAACCCCTATATGGACTGGCAGCCTACAGGAGAGAATGTTTGGCAGCACATCTGTTTTTTATGCAACCAAAACTTGCCTCTAAGCCATTAATTAAAAAATAAGCACCTGCTTTGAGGCCACTGGCTACTGGTTGGGGATCACTGCTCTACATCATACTAAAAGTTACTTTAAAGGTGAACAACCCTTTAACAAAAGTGATTTATAAGCAATTGGGTTTTTATTTTTTACAAAAATGAACACAATTTTTAACACACAGTTTTCCTCTCAAAGGTGAAAGAAAGTTGACCAAGTTTGTAGATTTTTGCAAGACATTTCACTTGACATTGAAAAATGGTACACTGGCCTTCCCGTGTATAATTGTTTTTCTATAAGGGTTGTCCAGTGACAAATCTTCCTACTGCGACTAAACTCCCAAAAGTTAGGAAACTTCAGGCAACTTCAGAAATCCAAAGCGATTCATATGCCATCCCGCCAGCTATTCATATTCTTGCTGGTGGGAAGGCATTTCAGGGAGATTATTCGGCCGCAGTAGAGAAGATTTGATGCTGGGAGATTAATCTCCCCATCTGCCACCACCCTAATACACATTAAAGATTATCCTGTTTGTAAACTGTATACAGACAAATATTGTTTCACTCCTGCTTTTGCTTGACTTGTTGAAAGCTCAATACAGTATATGTTCAATGACTACAAATAAAGAGTTGGATTGTTCTCAGGCATAATGTAATGGTCTCTTTTAAGTATTCCATGCTGCTTATCTTTAGTGGTTTTGTTTATGCAGATCATAAGATTACTTCTGCCAAGAGCTAAAAAGTGTTATGGGAATGGTTATTCCTTCTAGTCATAATATTGATCAAAATATTTATGACCCAAGTTTTAAGTTCATTTATTCATTTTGTCATCTTCGGTGTCTGGTTAAAAGATGAACATGCAGCCCAACAAGAGCTATCCGTTTACATGATTATTGTTTGAATCTGCCTAAGGGGACATTTTACTATAGATTTGCCTTGTAACTGTACAAGTTTAGGCATACAACCAATTGTCATTGCAGATTTAAGAAGCCAATGATCCCTATGGTCTAGTTTACACACAGCATAATAGGCTACATTAGGATCTACTACAATGAATCGAGATCTCTTAACCTTCTCTTAACCTTCTGCCCACTAGCCTGTAAGGAAGCCTTACCTGGCCTCCCGTGATAGCAGGGCTTCCCCTACTTTTCCTCCTGGATCCAGGCCAGTGACGTCAGGCCTGCATCAGAACGAGACGCCCTTGTCGGATTGGACGCCAGCGTCAAAACTCCCGCGTCGGATTGATGACGTCACCACGCTTGTTTTGGCTCCAATTTGGGCCTATATAAGTTCCCAGAAATCTACAGACCTTGCCCAAATATAGGTCTTACTTGTGAGTTCCTGGGTGCGACATTTGCTATTAATTCCTGTTTTCGACTTCGCCTGCCTTCTCATCTTGTGAACCTTTCTGCCTGTGTTGACCCCTTTGCCTGGACTTTGACCATTCTCTTACTTAACCCTTTGGACACCACGAACTGTATTGGACTCCTCCTTGGTCCGCAAAATCCCTTTCGGAGCCTTCGGGCCCTGACATAGCCATGGTCAAATCCATGTGAAGTGTATGTTGCCTAGAAATAACACACAACTGAAATGTATGTGTGCAGTTTATGGCACCTTGCGGGAAATATATTTAGACACCACTGTGTTTGTTTTGATAGGTACAAATATACAGTAATATGATCCTGTATATCTAGCCACAAAATAAATACTGAATCTGAAGAAAAACAGCTGGTTCAGGACATGTGCATGGAGAGGTCCAATAACAGGAGAATCCTAAAAGCCTCTGCCTTTTACTGCTTTCTGTTCCATGTATTGCATTGGGTGATTCAAAGTCAAGTTTAATATCTATTTTCACTTTATTGACATAAGTTTGTACACAATACTAAGCTGGTAAACATGGAACTGAAAGCATCGTATGGATTCAGACCTTCTCAGTGGGCCCTTTTGAAGTAGCCTATGTGACCTCACAGGTCAAGTAATAAACATAGTAAGAAACCTTTTGCCCATGCAAGTATCTCTGATGTCTGTCAGATCTGACAGATCTGATTAAAACTCAACAAAAACAGCAACAACAACACAAACCTATATTGCATCTGGAAATACAATGTAGACTAGATAAACAATCCTGCACATGACATAGGTCTCCAAGTCATTCTCTCATTGTAGCTATTTAGAGAGAAAGTGTGAGATTCTGATGCATTGACAGGTTTTTAAGTATTAGGGTATTGCCCTGGCAGATTTTATTTGTTCATGAAATAGAGTGTATCGTGTACAAAAGTTTTAAATGTTGTTTTTGAAAACAACACAGTATAGATAAGGTGTTTCCTAGTAGGCATGTACTGTATATATTTTAAATCAATACAAATTATTCTAATTATTATAAAATATATCATAAGTATGATTTCAGTGCCAGAAATAAACACAGGCATTACACATAAAGGGGATTGGTGGCAGACTGCCATAACAAGTCATTGATAAAAGGAGGATGAAGGTCCCGGCTTAATAAGTACCAAAGATATATATAGCACTAGTGGGAATTGTAGAGCTCATATCCAGATAACTAGAAGGAGAAAACTCCATTGGTGGCATCATTGCTTAGTAGATGGTATAAGATGGCACACCGTCTGTTTCAGTGCGTGCGCTCCACAGCGGATCACAACCTCTGATTTCTTTTCACGATCTCCCACTGCTTCACTGATTTCACAGTTTCACGAACTGGCAGATCGCTAGGAACCAACGACTTTTCACGATTTTTCCGTGATTTTGATTAAAAGCATAAAAAATGAAAGTCCACACCAAGGAATGATCCCACCTGGGTACTGCAAAACGTTTCGCCAAACTAAGGCTTTCTCAAGCAGTTAAAGACCGGAAGTGATGTCATTTCTCAAGTTTACTATGACAATTTATTGAAGTATATCAAATATCTCACAAAAAAGGTGCCAGTTCAAATCTACTATTTAAACCATTAGGCTGTAGAGTGTCCATATCAAATATCCACTTTTGTTCCTTACAAAAGGCTTATCCCTGTCACCTCCCCTTTTCAGAGTGGGGACATCATCTATCGCTAGGAACTTCAGATCTTTGAAGGAACAGTTCAGGGTACAATTAAAAACTGGGTAAATAGATAGGCAGTGCAAAATAAAAAATGTTTCTAATATAGCTTCCTGAATTTCAGTTCCCTGAATCTGAGTTAGTCAGCGACTTGAAGGGAGGCCACATGGGACATAACTGTTCAGTGAGTTTGCAATTGATCCTCAGCATTCAGCTCAGATTCAAAAGCAACAGTTATGACCCATGTGGCCCTCCTTCAAGTCACTGATTGGTTACTGCCTGGTAACCAGGGTAACCATTCAGTGTAAACAAAAGAGAGCTGAAAAGTAATAAGTAGTTCTGTTCTGTTAGGTTAGATTTACAGTCACTCCAGCCTTTGTACATTACATTTTTGCCTAACTAACTATAATGAAAACATTTTTTATTTTGCACAGCCTGTCTATTTACACAATTTTTACTTTTATACCAAACAATTCCTTTAAGGTTTCCCCACATTCTGTTACATGTACAGGTATTGGATCCATTATCTGGAAACCCGTTATCCAGAAAGCTCCAAATTACAGTCTCCCATAGACTCCATTATAAAGAAATAATCCAAATTTTAAAAAATGATTTCCCTTTTCTCTGTAATAATAAAACAGTACCTTGTACTTGATCCAATATAATGAATCCTTATTGGAGACAAAACCAGCCTATTTTGGATTATTTAATGTATACATGATTTTCTAGTAGATTTAAGGTATAAAGATTCAAATTACGGAAAGATCCGTTATCCGGCAAACTCCAGGTCCCAAGCATTCTGGATAATAGGTCCCATACCTGTATATCTTGTTTCATTTATAACATCAGGTTATAGTTCTAAAGAAACGTAAGGGAGTACAGGTATGGCAATCAATCTTCAAAACACTCCTTTTGGTTTTATTTAATATTTAAATGCTTTTAATAGATACAAATTACAGATAGATTGGTTATCTGAAAAATCCCAAGCATTCTGGATAACAGATCACATACCTGTGTTAGTTGGCTGAGTTCAAATCAGAATATATATATATAGATAGTATCCAGATCCCTGTTTTCTTACTTACTATCCTTCTATCCTTTTTCTCTTTTTTCCTACTGACTCTTGAACACTTTGAGGCAGATTCACTAAAGGGCGAATTGTCACCAGCGACCTCTTTGCACATTTTGCACCATTTCGCCGGGCGAAATTTCATTGCCATTACGCTAATTCACTAAAATGAATTAGTTGAGTCCTTTATTAGAGATGTTGGTGCAAATGCTTGAAGTGGCCACTTTTTATTACATATGTCCAAGGAACCTGAATACAGACAAAAAAGATCCTATAATGCCCTACAAACGAGCCCACCCTAAAATGAATGTTCCATGGCCCTGGGGGAAAATGTTAACCCAAGAAAGTTTAACAGTTAGGACTTTACCAGACAATCCCGCTTAAAAAAAGGAAAAGTCGCCTGTGTTTTTACACATTAATGCATTTCTGGTATATGGGATATGATGTAACTGACAAAAGATTGTGGAAGATCTAGCTTCATTTTAGGAGTTAGCCTGGTCAGTAAAATCTGTACTTTACTGACCGTTCGCCAGAGGAAAAAGTCGCCTGGCAATAGAGTGCAAACGAACACTAGCAACAGTCTCGTTCACTAGCAAATTCTTTCCTACACCTGTTGGCGATGTCCCTGCGGATGGGTTTTCTGGGGAAATGTCGCTAGCGTTAGCCACTTGGACCTATATTAAATCTTCTCCCTTGTGTTTACCTGTTATACAGTTCAGTTTCTATTTGAAGTTATAGATGGATATCTGCCAGTGCATAGAGCAGTGTATAGGAACCTCTATATCCCTGAAAACACACATTTCAGAATGGATCCTGATGTCTATACAATGTTTACTGTCAAATAACTTGTTCCTTACTATGCTCCAAATACAAAGTGAAAAAAGAAAAGATATATAGAAAGTAGTAGCGGTGATGATGAATCATGGTAAAGACCTACATTTTTAATATTTAGCTTCAAGTTGCGCCCCCTCATTATAGCCATGTTCTGCTGCCAGAAAATAAATGTTTCGTTTCTTTACTCTTTTCTAAGGTCTGCATAATAAGAGTCATCAAAGCCAGGCAATACCGGCGACCTGCCCTAGGCAACTTGGCCTGCTATGCCTGGACTTGGGCCTGGACTAGGGGTATGCAGCAAAGAAGATGTGTGCCTGGCGCCCCCCAGCTTTGCATCCTAGGTACATGCCTCTTCTGCCTACCACAAGTTCCCGCCCTGGGGGTAATTTAGAAACGGACAGAAGTGCAAGAGTGTGCCTGGCACCCTCTTTTCCTTCATATTACAGTCCTGCGCGGGTCCATTTTTTGCAACCCGTACATGACCTGTACCCGCAACCTGAAATCCGCAACCTGCATTCTTACCTTTCTGGAGTCGCTACTCAACCCCGACCCACAAGTACCGTATCCACAACCCGGACTCGTGACCCGCTGACCATCAAGAATCAGGAAGTCCTGTCATGCTGACCATCAAGAATCAGGAAGTGTTGTCAGTGTAACCGGAAGTGACATCATCGGAAGTAGACGTGATCAGAAAAAATTAGTAGATATCGCTATTGAGAAGACCCGCGGTCTGACCTGAGACCCACAAACCCGCAGAACCGCGTCTATACCCGGACCTTCTTCCCACAACCCGCAGGTTTTTTCGCATAACCCGCAGGTACCCGACCCGCTGCAGGACTCTACCTCACTGCTCTTTCCATTTAGCGAAAGCCCATCCTGCTAAAAGAGGTTCCGGTGTAGCCCATACTCTATCTCACTAGTTGGCATTTGCCTTTTTAAATCAAAATTGGGTTACAGGTCAAGCATATGTAACTGGATACAATTTTCCAGAAGTCTGTGGTTTGTTAATGTTTTCAGTCTGATAGTTGGATGTTAAAGTGTTGTCAGTCTTTATAAATTCCAGGACCTGGTGCTGATACACTTTATCTTGGTTGTGCCCTTTGTAATCCCTCTTATCATCTTTGAAAAGCAGGTATTAAAGTACTGTACAATTACAAATTGCTGTTACTCTCACGTGTATTACATCCCTTCTGCATGATGCTGTATATACACTATTCATTATGAACCTACATATTTGTTACATTGTTCACCATGTATAGTTCACTGAGAGAGGACCTGTGCTGATTTCCTTAGCACTACATTTACTTGATTTACTTAGCACTACGGATCTCCAGTGGAAATAGTAAAGAGCACCAAATTCCTTGGGGTACATCTGTCGGAAAACTTCTCCTGGTTCCTTAACACCAGCTCTATAGTGAAGGACGCGCAGCAGCGTCTTTACTTTCTGCGAAAGCTGAAAAAAGCCCAACTTCCATCATCTATCCTCACTATCTTCTACAGAAGGTCTATTGAAAGCATTTTATGTAGCTGCATCACTACCTGGTATGGAAACTGCTCTGCATCAGATCGCAAGATACTGCAGCGGGTGGTGACTAGGACAACGTAAAAGGTGAGGACAACATAAAAGATCATTGGGGTCTCACTTCATGCCATTAAGGATATTTACTACACTCACTGTCTCCAGAAGGCTACCATCATTGTCAGGTATAGCACATGATCTCTTTACCATCCTGCCATCTGGTAAAAGATACTGCAGTATTCAAGCGTTGACTTCCAGAATGCGAAATAGTCTATTTCCACAAGCCATCAGGTATCTCAACTCCCAAGGGCTGAGCTGAATACATCAATAAGGAACTGAAATGTCCACCTTGCCCAGTGTGACCATGTACTAGGGTTGTTAATTTCTTGATGTATCCATTGTGGTCTTATGTATAGCACCGGGGGATTCTGGAGAAACAAAATTTAGTTTCAAGTATGTACTGTTTTTACTGTATATGGCTGAAATGACAATAAAATCCACTTGACTTGACATCAGTACACGTGAGTCAAGGGTTTCATGGTCTCCTTTATCTGCCTGGCAGATGTAGTGCTACTGCTTGGACAGTTGTAAAACTGCCAGTCAGGGACACAAAAGCTTTGTAATGCAACACCTCTCATAAATGGAACATTTCTGTGTCTCATTACTGAAGGCAGTCTACTTTTTTTTTTTTTTTTACATTTTTGACCCCATGAGTCCCATCACATGCATATGTATTGTTACATATTTTTTTGTGGTTTAGAAACCTGGAAAAGCATAAAAACAGGCTTTAGAGATAAACCGTCAGCCCCACTGGCTCTGCTGCCTATCCTTAGTTTTGGCTGTGTTCAGCTGCACAAACTTTGCACGTACTACAAAATGAATGCATATTATTGATTTGTATTTTTTTTTTGTGAAGAAAGTGTATGTTTTGCAACTTCATAGGGGATTAATTTTTTTTTTAAGTTTTCTTTTCTTTTGTTAAGATATTGCATTGCATATTAGTATTGCATTATGGTTTGAATATTACTTTTTTTTTTTAGATTCCCAATCCTGAATTAGTGAAAGGAAGATTATCTAGTTCCAGTCTTATAAAGATAAAAGGAGAGAATCTGACTTTTGTCAGTATGGTAAATTGGTTGGTTATACGGATAGAAAAGAAAACCCCCCTTATATCTATAGAGCCAATATGTATGGTTGATTAAATTACCTAAACTTAAAAGATCACTAGTAAATTTAGACAAAGTTATAAATATAAAGTGCTGGTGCCGGTCAATTTTATCAAAAGTTTACTTCATGTTAGTTGTAAGAAGAATTAATAAGTGCTAATTCATTTTATATATAGATTGTATACCAGTTAATTGTGATTAATAAGATATAAGATTCTATTAATTAATAATAAATAAGTTTATAAGAATTAATTAGTGAAATTAAATCAATATGAATTCTTGTGATTTCTGTGACGCAATACCATAAATTAACTACTAAAGTTATAAATTGAACCTGGATCACAGCATAAGCGTTAAGAACCAGGTAGATTGCGATTTGAACACAACAGTTAGATTAAACGGTTCCCCCGATTATAATTCTAAAAGGAAAAGTCAGTTAAAAAGGAGCTTTCTTGCCAACGCGCGTTTCGCTATCTGCTTTATCAAAAAAAAGGAGATAAAGCAGATAGAGAAACGCGCGTCGCAAGAGAGCTCCTTTTTAACTGACTTTTCCTTTTAGAATTATAATCGGGGGAACCTTTTAATGTAACTGTTGTGTTCAAT
>CM044434.1:38501360-38524947 GCA_024363595.1 Xenopus borealis | reverse complement strand
TTTTCTTTTCTATCCATAGAACCAACCAATCCTGAATTAATCACCCTGAAAACACAACAATAACCTTGTCAGGCTTCTTCCGCACTTTCACTGCTGTCAATACAATGTGATCTGCAGCAGGTATGTTTCATAGAAAAAGTGTCTAAAATATGTAGTCATACATTTCAAACCTAATCTATTTAAGCATGAAACATTGCTTTGCTGTTGTGTAAACATTTTTTAAATTAAGATGTAAAAAATCATTTATCTTTGTGTCTGTTAAATAGAAGTGATTGCATCTTACATTTATAAGTGTTTGCTTAAAGCATGTATGTATGTATAGCAGAATCTAATTCTAACTTTATTTATTAATTTTTGCTCCTTTTCACAATTCAGCAATTAACCCTTATGAATTTACAGTGTATGCAGTGACATCAGTAACCAGCCGTGTGATACACAAAGACATCCCATGAGACCAAAGTCTGCAGCTAAGTAGACAGGGATCAATACCAAGTGATAGGCAGAAGAGAATGCTGAAGCAGTGACCTTTGTATTCCAAACGCACTTCTAATATGCTTCTGCAAGGCTTGTGATGACTGATAGATGTATTTTGCACCCAGTTTCCGAGCAATGCCAGAACAAAAAGAATAAACTGAAGTATTGTCAGTATAATCTAATATGTACAGTAAGTTCCAAGGGGCAGATTTACTAACCAGTGAAAATTCACCAGCGTAAGCTGCGCACCAATCGTAATAGTTCGCCACTATCAAGTGGAGCTTCGTCCTGGGCGCTGAACGCTGGCGAGTTTTCGCCACGTTACTTTGGCAGTGCGAGGAATTCACTAGTGTTCATTTCTGCCTAGAGCAAATTCGCTAGAGGTCTTGCGCTCAGGTTAATTTACATAAGCAGGACATTTAAAGTTGAACGGATGTCTTTATGTTTATTACACATGTCCAGGGAACCTTAATAAAGAGAATAGAGTTGTTATAATGCCCTACACATGAGCCCACTGTATAGTAAATGTTCCATTTGTTGAAAATGTATGGGGGAAACCAGTTACGCAAAACATTTAGGCCTTTTGCAACCTATCAAAAAATGAAAAAGCCAGTGTTTTCTGAACTTTGATGCATTTTCTACTCATATATGTTGTAAGTAACAGAAGATTGAGGAAGTTATATTCACTCCATTGCCTGGTCTGAGCTGGCGAAAGCAAGTTTGGACGAAAGAGGTAACGTTCAGTGAAATCTGCATTTTAGTTAATATGTGGAGTAACGTGAAAAGACGGCTGGTGATAGAGTGAGAATAACCTCTAGTGTCTGTCTATTGCGCTAGCAAATTGGCGCCTGCCCCTGTTATTAAAATGATGATGTCCCTGGTGGTAACGCTTGCAAATTGACGCTAGCGTTAGCCACTTTGCCCTTTAGTAAATCTAACCCCAAGTGTCTTCTTCTCATAGTAGCGATGTACACTCCTCTGTAAAGTGCATTTTAGCCATGAGGCGAGGATACCACATATCTTCTCATGGAACTCAATGCCTTCCTGAAGGCAAGTTAAAGGAACAGTAACGCCAAAAAATTTAAATGCTTTAAAGTAATGAAAATAGCATGCAGTGTTGCCCTGCACTGGTAAAACTGATCTGTTTGATTCAGAAACACTGCTATAGTTCATATAAACAAGCTGCTGTGTAGCAATGTCAGAAATTGAAAAAAGGCTATATGGCACAGGGTACACCATTATGTTCTACAGAACTTATCTGGTGTGTAACCTGAGCCTTTTCTCTTTGAATGGTTGCCCCCATTGCTGCACAGTAGCATATTTATATAAACAATAGTAGTGTTTCTGAAGCAAACACAACATTGCATTATATTTGTATTACGTTAAAACATTTTTCTTCTGTTCCTTTAAATAAGACAGGACTGGTGCAGGCAGAGACTTCCTGACAATGGCTTTAATATCACTGGCCATAGCAGAAGTGACTTAAAACATGCAACCTCACAAATACACACATACTGATAAGAATCAGAGTTGAGGGAAACGTAAAGAAACTCTTCTCAGGTGATTTGGAAATGTTATGATATTGCAGACCTTGCCCTTAAAAATGTAACGAAAGCTTTATGGTTGTCTGATTTGATGAGGGCTAGGTAAGGCTAGTATTTTTCAGTCTGCTTATAAGCGCAGACCAAGAAAACAGTGCTGTTTTCTTCAGCCTACTCTTTTGTCTGCATTCAAAGTCACTGTTTCAACCTCTCTGCAGACATATGGAGCAGATTTAATTGCGGACTCACACAGGGTTCGGATTGATGGGGGCCCCCTCCATTGGGATCAACCATCAAAAATACCGGCCAGGCCGGTAAAATACCGGCCAGGTGGCAACCCTATCCTCAGTGCGTATGCGTGCAAGAGTGCAAGCACATGCATGCACACTGATCTGGGCTGGCAAGGCCCACAAGAGCCGGGGGGGGCCACCGGGTTTTTCCCTGGTATCCTTCTGGCTCAGTCCGACCCTGGAAATATATACGCACACATTTCCATGCCAAAATTAGCTCCATGTGTCTGCATCAAAGACCAGGTCATGTCAATGTTCCAGAAATATATTTATGGTTATTTATAAATGTAATTTCTATTAAAAGCTTAATCTAGAGTCCTGTGCGGGTCCATTTTTTGGCACCTGTACCCCGACCCGTACCTGCAATCCGCAACCGGGACCCGCATTCTTACCCGCTTCGACCCCCGACCCGCAAATACCTTATCCGCAACCCGGACCTGCGACCTGGTGACCATCAAGAATCAGGAAGTGCTGTCATTGTAAACCGGAAGTGACATCATCGGAAGTAGACGTGCTCAGAAAAAAGGACTAAAAATCACTATGGAAAAGATCCATGGCCCGACCCTCAACCCGCAGAACCACCGACCCGCTTCTATACCCGCACCCGGAACTACATGCAGCCCGCAGGGTACTGCAGGATTTTGTGGGTACTCGACCCACTGCAGGACTCTAGCTTAATCTTCCGTCTGGTTGAAACAATGTTGCAAAAGCCACATGCTTAACAGACCTGGAGGAGAACCGACTTCTGTTTCAGTCAGAAGACCAGAGAGAAGGGTATTCAAAAACAAACAGTGGCGGAACTACTGGGAGAGCATGGGGTGCGATTGGGTCAAGGCCTGTACCTCCTCAGGGCCCCCTGGCAGCTTGCGCACCGCTTAATTCCAGCAGGAAATTCACGTACGGAGGGGTGGGGGGGCCTGGGCTGCATGTCCTACACCAGGGCCTGCCCCCCACTTGTTACGTTACTGCTTTCAAACACAGATTTACATATGGCTTTTAAACCCCTATTATTATTATTATAATTATTCTTGCTTCTCTGACCTATAGTTAGATGCATGCCCTTAAAGCAGATAGGAAAGGCTCTCTGTCCGGGGTTCTTCTAGTGAGCACCACAGAACGATCCTCTTCCGGCTTCCTCTTTATTTGCATGGCTGAACATGCGCAGTAGCGCGAAAAGCCAAACTTTGATGAAGAAGTAGGCTATTTCATGCTTCTGCCCCGGGAAAGTGATGCTTACTGGAAGAAACCTGGGTCGGTGATGTGCGGATGGGTGTGTGTGAGGAAAGTATATATAATCACTTGAAGGTGCCTAATTAAATAGGCCTTTCCTTCTCCTTTAAATAGCGAGCCAGGACCTATCATCTGCACCTCTGGTTTTGATTATAGCTGCCCCTAAATAATGAGGTATAATGCTGCATGATTAAAAATTACCTGGACAAACACAGCAAATTGGTTCTGTAATGAGAGAACTACTAGGATATATGTATTGTGCTTAACTTATATAAATTACTTGCATAGAATCTAGATAACGTACTTTACAATTCACATTTTAGAGGATATAAACTTTTTGAATGAAAAGAAAGGTCAGGTTTTCTGGGGGGAAAGGGTTGCCAGGGAACACTTAAAAGCACAAATGCAGTGGGAAATAAACACATTCCTCTTTTTCTTACATATGAAATTCTGCACAAATTCTGCACTATTAAAGAATCAGTATTTGTTTTCTTTCTGTTTCATATATCTATTATATTGACCAGTGACACAGCAATTCTTGCTTTGTATTGCGTTCCCGCTAATATATGCTAGTATACTTAGTATATAGAATATATAACTGACACTAAAGTATTTCCTGTCCCTCCTTACACTGAGGTTGTATGGCTGCTTATGGAATAAATCAAGTTCTGGCTGCAGAGACAAGAGTCAGGTCTGTTTACTGACTGTCCCTTAGCAACAGTTTGATTGCGTAAAGCCTTAATTAGCCAGTGGCAAGGCCCTTTTTTTCCAGGGCTGCAATACAAAGCTATTGGTACAACACCATTGCTAATATTCCAGAATGAATGTAATGACACTGCACTGGGGATATTTTGGATTATAAAATATGAGTGTTATTTGGATATGAATGTTGCTTTGTTCTCTCATGGTCATGTCTTTGAAACAGGATTACATATGTTTACACAAATCCATTTATCTGGATTTTCCCCCTGCCGGCCCTCACTAGTGGATTGACAATACTCTGCCTGGTCACTAAGGTCATTTACTATACCTCCCGTCCCAACTGTCCCGTTTTGAGAGGGACAGTCCCAAATTTGACAGCTCAACTCACAGTCCAGCATTAGTACTGGAAAGTCCTAATTTCTCTGAACTGAAGGGGAAAAGTCCCTATTTCTCTGCACTGAAGGGGAAAATCCCTATTTCTCTGCACTGAATGGGAAAATCACTATTTCTCTGATAAAATGTTTCTAACTTAATTGTCTCTTGGCAGAGAGCCCAGAATAGATACTTGATACATTTGTAACAGTTTTGTCTCTTGAGAGAAGTTAGACTCACAGCTTAAAGGGCAATTCACCTTCAATAGTAAAACTACAGAAATGTGTTCAAACTTTCATAATCTGGTAAATTTTGTAAAATGGGCATGGTAATTAGGGGGTGTGGCCGCAAAAGGGGCATGGTCAAAATTGCAGCGAACCTTTTTGTCCATCTTTCCGTTTCCAAAATGTTGAGAGATGCTTTTATCAAAAAGTGCATTTAGAACTCACCCCCAATAAAACTCACTTGTTTCTATTCATTCCTATAGGATTTTTTCTAAAGTATAATTATGAAATAGTGAAGTCCATTAATAAATATGATTTTAAAAATCCCATAGGAATGAATAGAAAGTGAGTGAGTTTTAATAAATCTGCCTCTAAAAGTGGTGGCACATGCAGCTGGTCGGTGAGATTAGTCTCCCAGCGCCAAATTGCTTCTTCTTCGGGAGACTAATCTCTCCGTACTGCCTTCCCGCACTTAGATCTCTTAATTTTTCCAAAGTCGCCCGAAGTTGCCTCATTATTTAAAACCTGATTTATTCTTTACATCTTGGTCTACTCTTATTGTGTTGATATGATTAACCTGAACATGTGCATGCAGGGATGCGTCTTGCCTTCCTACCACCTGGAGTGGTTCCACCTGGTGGGCTTCCATCCCAGCTGCTGCTGGTAGATCCTTGCTCCTTCCTTACCTCCCCCTGGCAGGGGGGGGACAGAGTGCTCAGGGGAATTAGTGGTGGGGCCCATGTGGGTTGCAAAGGGGGGATTGGGTCCACATAGGGTTGCCACCTTTTCTTGAAAAAAATATCGGCCTTCCTATATATTTACCTTTTTTTCCTATTAATAACATTGGGATCAACCATCAAAAATACCGGCCAGGCCGGTAAAATACCGGCCAGATGGCAACTTTTTTTCAAGAAAAGGTGGCAACCCTAGTGGGGGTGCAGGCCCAGGGCGATTTGTTGCATGGGGCCCATGCTGGTGGAGGAGGGGTCGGGGGGTGCAAGCCCAGGGGGATTTGTTGCATGGGGCCCATGCTGGTGGAGGGGGGGGTCTGGTGGTGCAGGCCCAGGGGGATTTGTTGCATAGGGCCAATGCAGGTGGTGGAGGGGGACCCAGACCCCCCAGTCCGATGCTGATGAGCAATGAGTTGCCATGGTGGTCATATCCCAGTGATCCTTTGAGGCTGGACAGGTCACTGGACATGTGCATGGTATGAAATAGACACAAGAGACCAACAGAAAGTTACTGGAGATGGAACAGTGCCCCAGGCCCTGGCATTTTTTACAGAAGACGTGTATCAGCTAGGGGTAAAATGTACTGGGGAATGGGTGCCTAACAAATGAGTGCTGCCCAATGAATAAATACATTGTCCTATGAAGAAAAAGTGTGCTGGCATGAAGTAGGCAGTGAGCATTTGTAGTTACTGGGGAGTAACTGGCAAATTTATTTTGCTAGCAGATTTGGGACTTATTTGGTCATAGGAGTGTACAGCGTTCACACTAACCATTACTAATGAGCTGGTCATTAATATTTTAACTTAAACTCAACCCTAACCACTAATTCCCAATGGCTTCCAACTTAGGCCAAAGGTTACTTCAGCTTTCTATTCTTGCCTCTTGTAGCCATTTGCCATCAATAAAGCAGAACTGCACAAAAGGTTGTGGTTAAAGTACAAACATTTATTATACAAAACAGGGCCGGCCGTACCAAGTGCGGGGCCCAATTGGAATCATTTTGGTGGGGCCCCCTAGAAGGAACTTTGCTGTCTGTCGCAGGGTCACAGAGCTGGATGGGCAAATAGTGGCTGCTCTCCCCTCTGTCCAAGTGACGGCTGCCAGTTGGGGATGGGGGTAGGCTGGGCAACTGGGGAATTAAGGGAATAGGAATCAGAGCTCGCACTGGAGCGGGGCCCCCATAAGTGCGGGGCCCCCATAAGTGCGGGGCCCAATTGGGCCAAATTGGTCCAATGTGCTTAAAACCGGCCCTGATACAAAATGTGTTGCACTGTGTAATACTGATGATCTTATGAAGCACACCAAGAAGCATTTAGTATCCATGTGGACACTACATATAAGCAAACCATTAGGTGTAACTTATTGCAGGCTTTTTTAATCAGGTACCTGCACTTTGTACTTTGTACACTGTTGGTAGTAAAATCTCAGACAGAATAAATAATAATTCATGTCTCCCATCCAGCTGTGAACTGCATTATAGTAAGCCAATTTAACTAATTTAACTAACTTTTCAGGACTGGAGTAATGGTAATTATGTTTTCTTACTGCCGAAAGAGAGTTTTCTGCTGTCTCTAATCTGGGAAGCAATTCTTTGAACTATGTATCTGACACATATATTGTGCAAAATAGAAATGCATTTTCCAAGCAATATCAGATGGAATTCTTTATCATATTTGACAGATGTATGAATCTTTCTTTATTGAAACCAAGCATTTGTCCTGCTTTATTCTGCATGGTATGATCCATTGTTAATAAGATGTGACAATCAATAATTTACAAGACTACAATTATAGACTTATGGAGCAAAAGGAACAAAGGTGATTTGTCTCTGATGGTAGAGTTCTGGGACCAATATTCTTTTGTTCTCAGAGCAAATGACATGGAAACATATCTATGCACAGCCTTCTACTACAAGCTGTGAATCAATCACAGATATAAAGACATCCTGGAAACTGGCTTCATGAAGGAAATATCACTTACCTATAACAAAAGCTGTTAAAAACCATCCTCCAAATTGCAATTGCTTTGTACTCATATGATAAGATTAAACAGGTATGTATATCTAGGTAGCTCCACTGGAATATGGCAAGACCCATGGGTTGCTTCTGTTTATTTTGACCCTTAGACATATGCTGGGAGACATAAATTCCCCAATTTGAGCTAATTTAGTTATATAGCACCAGCAAGTTTACAATATTTCATAGCAAACAGGGGTCTTACAATAATTTAACTAACAAGGGTTACAGAGTAAAAATTAGGAGGTCCAGGTCCTACTTGCAAGAGCTTACAATCTAAAGCATTAGGATAAATTTGAAACAAAAGGAATACGAAACAGTTGGTGATGTGTGAAAAGTCTGATTAATCAAGATACATTGAATGTGCTGCCATAAACAGGTGGGTCTTTGAGTAGCATTTGAGGGTTTGGAGGTAAGGGTAGAGTCTGATAGCTCAGGGCAGAGAGTTCAAGAGACAGACAGAAGCTTGAGAGAAGTCTCAAGAGGAGAAAAGATAAGCAAAATGAATTTTGAGATTACCACTAAGATATAGGGAGGGACTTAATTGTTAAGGGCCTTGAGTGGCGCTAATTTGAATTTGATTTTGGAGATTGGGAGCCATTGAAGGGATATGCATGGGAAGGCGCTGATGTGGAGTGCTGAGATAGTTATATGATCTAGCAACAGTGTTTGAGTGCTGAAAATATACTCCCAATTACTTCTATAGCATCTAAGATTTCAGGTGGTGAGAGTTTTCATTTCTATATATTTTGATCTCATAATTTTATTTAAAAAAAAAGAAAACAGTGAAGTTAACTTAAAAAAAAGAAATATCAATTACATTTTTAACCACGATTTTACCAAACTGCACCAAAATCAGAAATAAATAAGCCCCTCAGTGAAGTTTATATCCCTTAAACACATACATATTCATTTATAAAAACTGGGAATATTTGATCCTGTTCCAGTGTTTCTAAAGGACCCCATGATTTTGTACACCCAGAGATCTGATCTAACTTAATACTGCTTCATACCCCATCTGCTACTGCCAGCGGCGTAACTTGATAGTGTCAGGCCCCCCACCAGAAAATCTACTGAGGGGCCCAGTGTTAACTGGCCTCCTCCCCTGGACCCCCCTCCCAACCTGTTGCACCACGTCAAGGACCTTGAACAAGATGCAATTTTGAGGGTAAAAGATGGGTCAGGAGTGGGACTAATACAGCAGAATCCACGTCTGGGCCCCACTCTTGCCCAGGCTCCCTCGCAACTGTTGGGTCTTCTGTATAGGTAGCTAAACCAGTGGCTATTGCTGACTACTTCTACTATAAAAGTGGAAACGTTGTTAGTGTGAATCTGGAAGTGATGTAATTTGGAGGCATGATAAGGTGGCATGGAAGGCATGAGAAGCCTACTTTGAAGACCAGTCAACATCCTCAATTAATCAAATATATAGGTGTGGATACAAAGAGCGCAGAATACTTATTAATGCATAACGGTGCCTTTATTACAAACACAACATGTTTCGAGCTTGCTAGCCCTTTATCAAGTGTAAAGGGATAGCAAGCTCGAAACATGTTGTGTTTGTAATAAAGGCACCGTTATGCAGCAGTAAGTATTCTGCGCTCTTTGTATCCACACCTATATATTTGATTGCTGAAAGCTGGCTTTGGATGGGAGCTAGGTGTTTGGATACTACAAGAATTGCACAGAAGGGTTGGCGTATCATTTCTTTGCTTGACATCCTCAATTAATACCAGATACCTGAATTTTTGGAGCTACACAATCCACTGCAAGACTTTAAAGCAGGGTATAATTTTCTGTTTAGTTGATGAACATCACTTCTTGTTGTAAAAAAAAATAAACGTAACATTTACAAAATGTGCATTTACTACACTGTTTCCATTTTATTTGTAATCCAAGGATGTTCTCAAAAAACATACACATTTATGTGTCCTTCTTGATTTGTACTTGTCCTTGTGAACTTTTCAAACCATATGAATAGCCACTTATATTAGTGTCACTGCCATTTGTGTAAAAGAAATTATCCAAATAATTATATTGCAACCAGGTAATTCAACTACTTGTTTAATTTAGGAATAAATTGCAGTAAGCTATAACTCTAGTCATATTTAGCTAGGGGGATGAAAGGAACTGCATCCTCATTCTTGTCTACAAATAAGTTCTCATTCAATTTTCATGCAACCAGTGAGATGTGATTCTATACTGGAAATTGAGTTTTGCTTTAATAGATATAACTCTGCATTTAAATATGTGATAATGAATCATAGAAAAATAGAGATAAATGGAATTCTTGTATCAGACAAACTCAGTAAGAGGCCAAAAGCAGCGGCACTACATCTGTTGCTGAGAAAGGCACTAAATCTTCTGGCTAATGTAGGACAACGGAACTGGATCACCCCCTGATATGCAGTTCAGCCACATAGAAAAGCAGAGGTGGATACATTTGATTGCTGCAGAGGAACTGACACGTCTTAATATTTCTAAGATATTAAATCTTGATTATCTTTAACAGGAAAAAACAACAAGGAAATGCTATATAACCCCCCAGTACACCTCTCGTTTCATATGCCTAATGAAATGTTTGTGTGCTAATTGGTGCTGATTGGTGCCTGGGGATTGAGTGGGTTATATTGTGCCCAAATTTGAGATTATGTATCACAGACACAACAGCCAAGCTGAAATTATAACACAATAAATAATAATGTAGGGGATATTATTTGGTACCGTGTGGCTATGATATTTTTAGCCTATGCCAAAAGAATCCACCAACAAGACTTGCCCAAGTTATTTATCAGCTTAAGTATTTTCTCAGCAATATCAACCGGGCTCTTGGAATAAGCTTTGCAAATGTATTTCAATGTTCCATCCTGTGAATACAATAAAATTTCGTACACTAAAAGGTATAAATTATATATACTGTATAGATAGTAAAGCACTAATGGGAGCAGCATACAATATATAATTTGCCTGCCCAAAGTGCAATGTGAGCTGTGTACTATACTGTATAGCACCAGTGTAGAGAGTGGTACTCAGAGGCGCATTGGGAGGCTGTATTTCTGTATTTATGCTTTTACTAAATAGATGCTAAATTTAGTGCACTGGATGCAGCTTCTAGGCAATACTACTTGCATATGAATGACACAAAAGTATGGGGGAACACAAGATGTGTCTGCTAGCTGGGTCGGATTCCTTTGGGGGGCGCCCCTAGGCTGCATGGTCCTAGCCCCCGCCCACACTTCCTCCTCCCAGCGCGAGCATATGCGCACCTGTGCATAAGTGCCGGCGAAGGGTGCTAGTGCCCACCCAAACGTCCCCTCCCGGCATGAGCATAAGCGCTGGCAAAGGGTGCTATTGAACGGGGACGCACAGGTCCCCATAATGCAGCTGGGCGGCTCCTATTTTTGTGCTGCCCTAGGCCCGGGCCTATTTGGCCTTGCCATAAATCCGGGCCCGTCTGCTAGGATGCAATTCACTGTAAAGGTGGCCATAGACAGGGAGATCAGCTCGTTTGGTGATATTGCCAAACGAGCGGATCTCTCCCCGATATGCCCACATTGAGGTGGGCGATATCGGGCTGATCATAACGGAGGATATACAGGTGGTCGGATCGCAGGACCGCATACACACAGAGATGCGCGCACAATCCGACTGGGTTTTTTAACCTGCCCAATCGAGATCTGCCCGACTTTCGGCCAGATATCGATTGTGGGAAGCCCATCGGATGGCCCCACACAAGGGCCAATAAGCTGCTTATTTATCAACACTGGGCAAATTTGGCCATGGGTAGTTATCTATAGCAACCAATCAGTGATTAGCTTTTTAAAGCCAGCTGCAAGTAGAATGACGAATGCAGCAATCTAATTGGTTGCCATGGGATCCTGCCCATGTGCAAATTTGCCCAGTGTTGATATATGACCCCCATTGTTTATAGTGCATAATAACAGAATATGCCAATACAGGAGCAGACAGGCCTGATAAAAGTCGCAGGAAAGTATTAATTTCTTAAGGAAGGTAACAAATGGTCCATGTAGTTAACAGGTTTAACTACCCTGATGTTTAAGTTAACATAGAATGGCTTATTCTAAGCAACTTTTCAATTGGTCTCCATAATTTGTTTTTATAGTTTTTTAATTTTATCTTTTTACTTCTGACTCTTTCAGCTTTCACTGATTGCTAGAGTAATTTGGACCCTAACCAGGTGCAAACTGAAGAACTGCTAAATAAAAAGCTAAATAACTCAAAAACTACAACTAATTAAAAAAGAAAACCAACTGCAATTATCGCAGAATTCCACTGTCTACGTTATACTAAAAGTTAATTTAAAGGTGAACAACCCCTTTAAGCTGAATCCATATATTTCTTCTTTTATAGTTTACAGTTTATTTGAACATCCCAAAGTGTTGATGTAATAGCTATAATTATAATTGATTTATTATCTACAACTAAGCCATGATTTTAGGAGCATGCAGCTACATTAAGTACAAATGTATGTGCACTATTATGTGTCTATGTTATGTAATTCTGTATAACCTTGTATTGCCTACACTTAAAGCACAAGGAAAGTCTAGAAAAGAATAAGGCTAGAAATGCTGTATTTTGTATACTAAACATAAACATGAGCTTACTACACTACAAGCCTAAATAACAAATGATTTATGTTTTCAAAGTTGGCTACAGAGGGCTGTCATCTTGTAACTTTGTTATACATCTTTGCATGACCAAGACTGTACAGATGCTCAGTGTGATCTGGGCTGCTTAGCCTTAGGGATCATCATAAATGATCAAAACAAAACAAGTCAAATAATATCTGCCAGAAGCCGATATAGCAAGACTGGTTAATTACCAGAATATACAGACTGCACTGGGTCCTGTGTTGTCATGTAATCTAATGTAGATTTTATAGTTTTTGTATTGTTTAATACAAACTTTCTCCAACTCTGCAGAACCAGTGGCTACAGCAAAATAATCCTCCAAATAGAATCCCAGTTTATCTGTTTGAATCTGGCTCCATGATCTTTTTCCCTGCAGCTGGAGTTGGAAACATTATAGGGGATATAAGGGCAAACATAAAATCCAATACAAATCTCTACACAGTCGTTGACTGCTCTACAGGGAAACAAAGCTGCTGGAGTTCTGAAAGGCTGGGAAGTAAGGTTGGGGCCCCCCCTGCTGTTCATTAGTATGATTGTTTCCCTGCACAGCAGTTAGGGACCGTCTGACAATTCCTATACACAGTAGTACATGAAGGGAGAATTTCACTGCATACAGTCAGGTTTCTTATAAAAACTGTACACATTTTGTAATCAAAGTATAGTGGAGATAGATTTATTTTTCATTAAAGAACGTAAAAACAAGATTTAATTTTTTTGCCTTTACATGCCCTTTAATTGTTATCTACAATATGATAACTCAATAACTCATACCTTTTTTTACTTGCACATGAAAAGTTAATGATTCCCTACACTACCAATTCCTTTGCTGTACATTATCATGTTTTTAGGTAAGGACATGGCCTTCTTGCAAGAGTAGTGCAACCATATGATTTTGGCTAAGGAGTCAAAAAAACTGTGCCATCTGCAAATGTATGCAATATATAGTAATTTTAAAGGAACAGTAACAAAACATTAAAGTGATTTAAAGTAATTAAAAAATATATATTATTCAACTACATGAGTAAAATATGTGTGCTTGTTAAAGAAATGCGACTATATAAATAAGCTGGTGCGTAGTCATGGAGGTAGCCATTCATAGCTGAAAAAATAAAAGGCACAGGTTACATAGCAGATAACAGATAAGCTCTATAATACAGTTAAAATGCAAAGCGTTGCATTTAGAAAATATAGGCCCAAATTCAATGAAGCTTGAAGCATCTAACGCTAGCGCTAATTCGCCAGCGTGACGTAATTTCGCAACTTCGCAAATTCACTAACACTGACTCTGGCGAATTTGAGCTAGCGATGTAGATAGACTTGCGCAACTTTGCACCCTTACGCCAGGCGAAGTTGCAAACTGACGAAGGATCGTCAACTTTTTCCTGAACGTTACCACTTACGCTAGACTTTACTTCGCCTGCTCAGACCAGGCGATGTTCAATACAATAGATAGGAGTTTGAAAAAAAAATGGAAGTCCCAAAAAAACGCTGGCATGTTTTACCATTTTAGGGTGATAGTCTGAAAAAGATTTTTTTTTTGGGGGGGTTACCCTCCTTCCCCCATACATTTCCTAAAATATGGCAACACAACTATATAGGGGGCACATGTAGGGCAATAGGACAACTTTATTTAATTTATTAAAGGTTTCCTGGGTTTGTGTAGTGGAATGTAGTGGCTGTAGCATATACTTCTATTATACGTTTAAGTTCCCACCGTATGCAAATTAGGCGTAACAAACTAGCTAATGAGCAAGGGATATGTGAGGTTTTAGATAAGCATAAGTAATAAAAGTAAATCAGTGTTGCGTGTTGGATTAATAAATATCAATGGAAATTTAAAATTTTCAGTGGACGTTTCCTAACAATAAAAAAAAAAGATTTTGCTTTAAATAATATTTAATTCTCAGAATCCACATAGTGTACTATCTCTTCTCATTTTCTGATGTGCTGCAACTCAACCAAAAGGGTGTCCAGGTCACATTTAAAAAGCCAACAGGGATTTTCTACTAAACTGCAGGAGTTGAAGAACTGTTTCAAATTCTCCTTCATTGCTAGAAATCCCAGAGAACACAAAGGCTAATGCTTTTCTAAAAAAAAAAAAAAAATCAACCCTTGTGGATTAAAGAACGAGAAGAGAATCTTAACAAAATGGTAGATTCCCTTATGTAGAACACTCCACTTATCCAACCATTTTTCCTTTACAAAGGAAAGATTGATCCACAATGTTACAAAGACTGATGGATAGATCACAGAGATAGATTTCTGTATTGAAATGTGCAAAATTTGCCTATCTGTTTTCTCTTTCCAAAAGAAAGATTGCTAAACATCATATGGATTGAAAGATGGATAGACAGGCAAAGAGATAGAAAGAGATATACATAGATAGCTAATGGAAAATAGATAGCTAGATAATGGATAGATTGACATAATAGAGAGATTGATAGCTAGATAATGGATAGAAAGGTAGAGAATAGGTATTGGAACCAGACTTTAACACTCATGGTTAAAATTTGTCATTTGGGAGAATGGGATGATCACTGTCCCCCCAGCAGAATATTTTTCCACCTGATACAGATAATCACCTACTGATTGCAGTAGATCACACAGTTTCCAGATTTCTGCTAGATAGTAACTGTAACCTGCCCTGCCGGTTGCTCATCCATGTTTACCTTCAGATGCGCTGACTGGCACATTCTACTAAATTGTATCTGGTAACTGTGTCCAATTAGACGCTGATTGATAAATCCCTTCTGCCATTGGTTCCTTTCCTTGTCTATTTTTGTCTATCCTAGCAGCCTGGGAGGGATAAGGGCCCAAGCTACCTGTAATGCTTGTTAACAAGGAACCAAGGGAGACTGCTGGTAAGTACCCTTGAGTGAACAAGGTCACCCCTGATGACCCTGGTCTTCACCAGCAACCTTTTGGGGCCCCGGACTTTCTGCTGCAAAATCAACAGGGAATCTGAACATGTCTGGGATACTTGCAGTACAGACAAGGAGAAGGCGTAATCAAGGTCAAAGGCAGTAACAGAACTAGGTGGGGCTGGGCCTTGGTGCGTCCTTGCATCCTGGCCCCCCCGTCCGTGTGGAATTTCTATGCGGCTGCAGTCGACCCCAGCCAGCTGCACGGGGCACAATCTGCAGCCCGAGTGTGTATTCTCTAAGCACACATGAGCCGGAATTAGATGAGCCAGGCAGGGCGGGTTACAATAGCCTAATTTCTGAAGTAGGTACCTGAAAATTGCAAAACTACAGTAGTTGCATCACTTACACTGGGCAAATGTACACTTGTTCAGTAACTTATAGCAACCAGTCCGCAATTTGATTTTAACTGTCTATTGAAGGAAGGATTTATTATTATTATTATTATTATTATGATTATGATCTGTTAGTAAATAAGTCCCTGCACTGTTACTGCTTCCCACCCATTTACACCCCAAAGAGCGGAGAAGAAACTTTTTGCAAATTCCCAGCTAAAACATCTGGGCGTGAACAGCACTTAGGAACAACAAGTTTACGACAGAGTTGGTACACGTCTCTCACAAACTTAAGATCATCAGTACGAAACAAGGGATACAAGATATGTCAGTCAAGCCAAGGATAACAATATAGCAGGGAAGTACACATTGCTTACATGATACTGTATATATAGGATATTATAACTGGGGACTACAAGTAGGCAATTAGTTCAACAACATTTAAATACAAATCTGCTCATACAGATACGTAGGAAAATGAGAATATTCTTCACCTGGATACAGACAAAACAAGCAATTATAATTGTATTTCAGTAACATAACATTAATAATGTAAATCAAGGCAGGACAAGCTTCTGTGACAGAGCATTATTTGGTAAACAGGGAATTCTATTTTGGAAAGCTGTCACATCCATTTGATCTGCAGAGAAAAATATAAATGATAAGCATTTAATAAAAGTCAACCTTAAATAAAAAAGAAAAATATGTGTGTGTGTGTGTATAGATACATGTTTAACTTTTTACATAGCAGGTATGACTAAATGTGAGCCATGGATGAAAAATTGTCTGAAGCATCATTTGCTAAGTATAATTATTTCATTACACAAATACAATTAATAATGTTGAACACAGGGTTTGTATTGGGGAAGAAAACTTAAATTAAAATTGGTTTATTAATGAGTAACTATGCATAAATTAGTACTAAAGTACTAAAGCACAATTAGTAATTATAATACCACCTGATCTACTACTTTAAGAAAGCAGAGGTTAAAGTAAAAACAAGGAAAATGTCCACATTGCTAGAAAAGACAAAGAAAGACTCCAAACCCATGGGATGCTAAATATGATCAAAGGTTAAATTTGATTATATAATAATAATAATAACAACAGCAAATAAAGGATTTATACAATGATACAATCTCCATTTTGCATGACTGATGCTTCTGCAGTCTGGATTTTGATAATAGATTTGTAGTATATTATGGCTGATGGTGATGGTGGCTGATAAGTTGCTGTGAAGGACCTTTTGGTCAATTATTGTAACAACTGTAAATTGTAACAACTGTAAACTACAGCAGAACCCCCATTTTATGCTTTTCAATGGACCAGAAAAAAATGCTGTGAAATCCAGGAAAAAGTCAGGGAAATGTATTATGCATAATATATAGGTGGAACAACTAAACAACAATATAAAATGAGGGGTAACTTAAAATAAGGGGATGTAAAATTCAACTGTATATTCATTGTATTCCTAAGAAAGAAGAATATAGGTTTACTCACAGACATATCATAACAACATTTGCTCACCCTGATTTAATATTACCAAGGCATCAGACAATGCTTTGAGCTGCCATGTACTCACTATCCACCCAATTCTGAACCCACAATCCCAGGCCTTAAGATAAGAAGAGTAAAGGAGAAGATGGCATTGTGCTATACCTAGAAAGCCTTGGCAACCCTCTCAAAGAAGCACTGCAGCTCATTAAGTGCTTTGGGGAGTTTTAAGGCTTCAAAATACACTGGAAAAAAATTGAATGTGCTCCTCATAGATGATGCCATCTCTTTGGAGGACTAAACTTACAGCCCATTACAGGAATGCGGCCTGGACCTCCCTGATCTCTACTGATATTATTACTTAGCCTCTCATTTATACTAAATATCATGGCCATATTGGACAATGATTATGGGATTTGTAGCAACCCTACAGTGCATCACAAACAGGAAAATATGCAATTTAGACTTTGCTCATCCAGTTTTGATATACTGTATACAGGACGCATGCAGTATTTGGACCATTGCCTTTAAAAAATGCAAAGCTAGCCTGTATATACTCACCATGAGTCCCACTCTGGGGAAACTCCCCAGCACTGTTGCAATAAGAAAACATGTCTGACAAATATGATCAAATCCTAGCAGACCTAAAAGGTATGATCAATTAAATCTGCCACCAAAATCTTTGCCTGCCTGCAATTAAGACAAGCTTTCCACAAAAATTCCAACATTTGCATACAATGTCCTACCTGGTCTAGAATGCACCATATGAGCCAATGATCACCGTAAACTGGTAACTAGGTTATACAGAAAACAAATTGTCATGATTCTACCTCCATTCCAGACCTCCTTTTACAAATACAAAAGGGCTGTTCTGAATCCTGAAACCCCATTCATTAGCATAATTTGGTCATGTCCCAGGATTCTGGGGGGGGGGGGGGGATTGATGACATTATACCCCAAAACAATCAGAGACCTATTCTCTTATTCTATGCTGGGGAACAAAGTGGCTCAGCTCCACCATTCCCAATTTCAAAGAATGGAGAGAAGTAATGGTAAAAGCAATTCCTTTTTAGCGATTGCCCCCAAAATACCACAGTTTTTGGCAACCATGGCAGGACTCTTCCATCTAAAGGTAGCTAGCCATAAGGAGCCTTTCAAAAATATGTCTAAGCTGACCCATATCAAATTGTACTCCAAGAAAGCATAATGTTTATCTGTACTTTCTGTTAACTGCATATCATCCTTTGTACATTTCAAAGAGCACAACAAATTTATACCACCAAGTACACAAATGTATCTATTTGCATTGTATATGTATTGTACTGTTATTTTTTTTTAATAAAGCATTTAAAAAAAATATGATGTACACCATGGTACGAAATATTCATCTCCTTCTTTAATTAATATGCCTAATCTTTAATCCAGTCCAGAATTTATTGAACTAGGGTCCAGAGAAGGGCAATTAGTTTAATAAGGACTAGACTATTTTAAGATATTGGTTATAAATTAAATGAAGACAGTTTGTGCTTGTTTTGTTTAACTGCTGGGGGGGAAATAGTCATATTACATGATTATATAAATAGCCACATAAAAGCCTATTCACAAACAAGTCTAGTGCTCATAAGGGCATTCCTTATTATTGGAAGAAAGTGTGCATTTTTAAAGTAAAGGAAAGATTTAACTGACTCTTTAAAAAGAAATTGTGCTTGATGAGCCTAAGGCACGTTCTGCCCCGAATAAGCATAGTCTACCCAAAATAAACCCTTACAAATCCAGGTAATTCAGTAAAATTTTAGGACAGCAATGGTAAACTTGAATATGTAACTGTGAGTCTATAAGGTCACACTGGCATCATTTAACTATGCAGTTAAAGTATATCTACATACCACACAGGGCAACAACAAATCAATTCTAAGCAAAGCGTGAAACATCAAATACATGTATGGAACCTGTTTTCCAGAATGCTTGGGACCTCGAGTTTTCCCAGTTAAGGGGACTCTCAATACTTTGGATCCTAATGTCTAAAGGGGCCTATTAATCAAGCGTCAACATTTTCTAGTAAAAACTACGAATTTTTAGAGAAAAAAAAATTGCATTTTTCAATATTTATTATGCTCCTAAGCTGCAAAAAATCTGAATCTGAAAATACTCCAGCTAAAATCTGTCAAAATCATGTAGAAGTCAATGACAGATGGCCCCTTAACAATATAAATTTTTTATCTTCAGGATTCTCAATAGTTTCGGTCTGTTTGCAATGGTTTTTGTTTTTTTTGGGTGACAACTCAATAAGTTTGAGATTAAAAGAGACTAGAACATGTTAAGATAAACTAAGATTCAGGGCCAGATGGTATTCATCCCAGGTACTTTGCAAGCTTAGCTCTGTGATCAGGGCCGGGCCAAGGGGTAGGCAGAGTAGGCACGTGCCTAGGGTGCAAAGCTGGGGGGTCACCAGGCACGTACCTGCTCTGTTGACTACACCATGTCTGGTCCCATCTCTAGCCGTGTATTTGCGCTACTGCACATGTGGCGGTCCATGCTTCCGCACCTGCGCACACGCGGATGCTCGCGAACATAAACTCACAGGTGTGGAAGTACCAGTGGGGGGACCTCCTGAAACCTTTAAGGAGTGTTTTAGGAAATTTTTTGGGGCAAAATCGTTCAAATGCAACAATGCATTATTCAATCAAATATGGACCTATTTGAACGAAAATGGTTTCGATTGAAAGAACACTCTAAAAAATTTGATGGTCGAATTTCAAAGTTCGAAATTCGACCCTTAGTAAATCTGCCCCTAAATGGCAGTGTGTTGGGAGTTTCCTTAAATGAGAAAGATATTGGGGTTTTTGTAGATAACAAGTTGTCTAATTCTGGGCAGTGTCATTCTGTAGCTACTAAAGCAAATAGGGTTCTGTCCTGCATAAAAAAGGCATAAACTCAAGGGATGAAAACATAATTATACCTTCATATTTTCTACAAAATAAATGGCAGAATATAATATTGCTTGATATACAATATCAAGAACATATTAGGGTAAATACAGTGCCAGTAACAGATTAAGCACCAAAAAACACATAACATACTTGACAGTGTAAATGCAGTTAATATTTAATTTGTATTGTACACCAAGAATTCACGGTAGGGTAAATGCAATGTCAATTTAATAAAAACAACATAGAACACTTAATTGATGTGCTGGTCTGTGAATTATAACCCCAGATCACAATGCAAACCCTTCTCCATGACAAACTACATAGATAATCTACTCGAAATCTGTGGCCGAAAAAAATTAAGAAAAATACCTTTGCCTAAAATGTTACATTCTGCTGATTCTTTCAGACTAAGGGGCAGATTCACTAAAGGGCAAAGTGACAAATACTTGCGAAAATTCCCCACCGTGAGGTCAACGAGCACAGGTGCCTCTTTGCTAGTGATGGAGATGTATGCTAGTGTTGCTTCTCACCCTAACGCCAGGCGAATTTTCGCTCTGGCGAATGGCCAGAACCCGCTAAATTCACTAAGATGTGGATTTTACTGAACTTTACCTCTATTGCCAGACTTGCCTTCACCAGCTCTGACCTGGCGAGGTGCATTGGAGTGCACAGAACATCCTCAATCTTCACTTACTTACATCATCATTTTTGAGGGTAATATCTTCTAAGTACAAAAAATGCTGGTGTCTTTTCAATTTTTTCCGGGTGTTTGGCTGCAAAAGGTATAAAGAATGTTTTTGGGCACCCAGTTTCCCCCATACATTTTCTACCATATGGCACATTGTTTAACTGTGGGCTTATGTGTAGGGCATTAAAATAGCATTATTGACTTTATTAAGGTTCCCTTGGCATGTTTAGTTATCAGTGTAAATGTAATGTATGAGATGCACCATGCAACATAAATAGCTCCATTCCACTTCAAATTGTCCACCGTATGCAAATTAGCCTGAGCACAAGAACTCTAGCGAAGTTAGAAGTAAAGAACTGTTTGATAAAATGATTTGGCCAGTGACTTACAGACCCTTGCTGTTCTTTTTTGGAATGAGCAGATGTGTAAGTGCTGCGAGTGTAGCTCTGCTGATTGATTGCTTCACCCTAACTGTTCAGTATAAAAGTAAAACCTGGATAAATAGATAGACTGTGCAAAATAAAAAATATTTTCAATTTAGTTAGTTAGGCAAAAATGTAATGTATAAAGGTTGGAGTGACTGTAAGTCTAACCTAACAGAACAGAACACTACTTTTTGCTTTTCAGCTCTCTTGGTTTACACTGACTGGTTACCCTGGTTGCCAGACAGTAACCAATCAGTGACTTGAGGGAGGGCCACATGGGTCATAACTGTTGCTTTTGAATCTCAGCTGAATGCTGAGGATCAATTGCAAACTCACTGAACAGTTATGTCCCATGTGGCCCCCCTTCAAGTCGCTGACTAACTCAGATTTAGGGAGCTGAAAAGCAAGAAGTTGGATTCTGGCTATTATATTAGACATCCAGTCACTCCAGCCTTTATAGTTTGCGTTTTTCCCTGACTAACTATATTGGAAACATTTTTTATTTAGCCAGTTTTTAATTTTACCCTGAACTGTTCCTTTACCATCACTCTGCTCTGTGCAGTTCCCACCCACTGCTTACTACTGCCTGCTCTATGTATGTTGCACAAACTCCTATTGGCAAATTAGTGGAGTAGAACATCTTTTTGGGTAGGGAGGTTGGTGGGGAGGGAGTGGAAAGCTGTGTCAGTAACATCAAATCACCTTTACTGCTTCTACTTTAATTTCTCTTTCATCTGACCACATAAACCTCATAATCTTTGCTGTCTGATAATGTAATATACTATGGAATCATTTCTTGCTAAAATATTCAGCTGGTTGATTGCAGACAAAGGGACAAATTCACTAAATGGTGAATCTTCCTCCGCCGCACTTTGCCAGGTGTTAATTCCTTGTTTTGTTAGTGTTAATTCGTCAGTGCGATCATTTCTTGTTTTAACATTATTGTTTTTTCTTGTTTTAACATTATTAGTTTCGCTATTAGAGATGTCGGATAAAATAAGTGGCCACTTATTATTACAAATGCCCAAAGAAGCAAAATAAAGACAAAAGAGATTCTCTAATGCCCTAGAAATGACCCACACAATGTGGGACGCCTCTCAAATTGGTTAAAAAAATGTTAACACAAAAATCTTTCATAGTTAGGAATTTTGAAGGCCGCTTTAAAAAAATGAAAAAAAACACCAGCTTTATATTTTTTTTTACAACTTTCATGAGTTTCCGGCATACAGGATATGATGTCACAGACATATAGAAGGATGAAGCTTTATCCTATCAGTTCGCCTGGTCTAAGGTGGCGAAGGAAACTCTGGCGAAAGAGGTAACGTTCTGTAAATTCGCACTTTAGTGAATTTGCGGAGTAATGATTGTTTGCCTGAGCGAAAATTCACCTGGCTATAGGGTGCAAACTATGCTAGCAATGGACTCTTTAGCTAGTGAGTTGTATTCTATGCCTGTCAGTAAATTGGCGATGTCCCTGCAGATGTGATTTCTGGCGAATTTCCATTTTCACAGACCAAATGACTGCAGCTAATGTAAGACGTTGTATTTACATGTATCACTAAATGTAGTTGAATGTTACACAAAATGACAAGTAATTGACAGTACATTGATACCCCACAGCCATTCTTAGAATTTTTTGCAGAGTATGTCAGGGCTGGGCCAAGGGGTAGGCAGAGTAGGCACGCGCCTAGGGCGCAAAGCACGGGGGGCACCATGCTTAGTCCCTGGTCGCCACTGTTACTGGCGTGTGCTGTCTTTCTTTTTTGCAGTGCATTTTTGTTTTTGCGCATGCATGTCTTTTTGCATATGTGCGCATTGTTGGGCGCTTCCACTGGCCAGGTTGGCCCGGCACTGGAGTATGTGGTTAATAGCATCACTGACCCTGGTAACCAAACACATACTACAACCTACATCAGACAGGGCTCAATTCTATACACAGTACACAGTGCACACATTTATAAATGAATCCAAATCTCCTTTGTATATTTTGTCTATCAATACAATAATGAGGAAAGTCATACTACTTAAAAATATGGCTAAAAATGTCATATTTTATAGAAGTTTCAGCTTGGCAATAGCAGCAGTGATCCAGGACTTCAAACTTGTCACAGGGGGTCACCATTTTGGAAAGCGTCTGCGACACTCACATGCTCTGTTTAGGGGTGGTTGCAAATCTTTAAGCAGAAAACAAGGTTGGTCTGTAATATAGGATGCTGCAAGGCTGATTATAACATTGTGATGCTAGTTGCACTGGTTTCTGTAATACCATGTAGTAATTATCTGTATTAAATATTAATCAGCCTTATATTGTGACATTTATATTCTATGTGATAAGGGTTATGGTTGTCCTGGTCTGGTACAGAAGCCCAAAATATAATGCACAACATTTCTAGCCTACTTTTTTTAGTTAAGCTGTAGTTCTCCTTTAAACAGAAGCACTGTTGTAAGAAACATATATATTGTGGTAGAGTGACTGGGAAAAGGTTGAAAAATGTCACTCTAGCCTTAAGGGCTAGGGCAGACGGGGAGATTCGGGGGCATTTTGTCGCCTGGCGACTTCTCG
>CM044434.1:38474633-38497967 GCA_024363595.1 Xenopus borealis | reverse complement strand
TATATATATATATATATATATACAGTATATATATATATGGAAGAATAGCATGTGCCTGGACTGACAGAAAAATAGATAGACAATATAGACTGCAAAGTGGTGTAACTACTCTCCAGTGTGCAAAATTTACCCGATTTTACAGTTTCCTACATTTTACACCACTTTTTGTGGTCTCTTGAAAAATGCAAAATGGAGTTTATATTGTAGTTGAAAAGAAATGAAAGCTAGAGTCTCTTCCGTGAAAGATAATGTTACATTAAGCCTGGGGGAATTGAAATGGCACCATACTAGCAAATTCTAATTGTTGAAATCCTAACTCAGCAGTGAAAACACCCTTGGGTACTTAACAGGAGTAAGACAAGTGCAGGACCTAATCCAAGAAGTCTTCTGGTGGAGGCCTGGAAGTATAACCCTGATACACACTATTGCCATAATATAAGTTTTCAAGCTATACTGCCCACTACCATTCACTAGCCTTGTGCATTTACTGTTTCCTTGCCTATGCCATTGGTGAGTCACCTCAACAGCTTGGCATCACAATGCACCAGTGAAATTATGAGGGTTTACTATGCAGATAATATTGTAGGAAAGGTTTAGAGAAGACCGGCACAAAGAGAACTTCATTGCAAAATCAGAAAACAAATCTGCTTATCACAGATATCCCAAATGCAGCTGGACTACTGTTCACCAGGAGGGCATTCCACTGATGTCAATGTTGTAAAGGTGTACGCAAATTTGTATTTTAGCCTGAAAATTCTTAGAAGTGAGAATGTTTTTATCTTTAGTGCCAAGTTCAGCCTGGCATCACATTCATCCGACGCAGTGTGGCTCTGCACAGCCCTGAAGGTTTCCATTTCTCTAGTGCAGCAGTGCCATTCTGATAAATGAGTCCAGAGTCTCTTCTAACTATGAGCAAATACTCAGCGTATTTAGCATCTATTATAAACAATGCAATCATTTGTCTACGTTTATTAACAATCCATTCCCTGTGGAATAGGGAAAACAGTTGCTTTATGACTGTCTGTCATATATCCCTTATCAAAGGAAATACAGGTACCAGACATACTTGTATTGCCAAAATAACCCATTTCTCACAAACAGGTCAGTAACCAAGTCACAATCCGTTCTTGTTTTTTTTTCCCTTTCCAGCATTTGAGCATTTCTGCTTCATTCACCCAGAAAATAAACCATTAATTATTACTGAAGGCTACAAAATGTCACATACACACAAAAAAATTGGCAAAAGTGCTTCAAGTGACAGATCTAATATGTGCCAGTGTCCCAATCCTGCCATTTAGGAAAAAACACATGCTGGTTGTAATTATTATCTGCACAGGAAAAGCTGCCTCCTACAGACTACTGTGAATAATTCTGAATTTTGATACCACAGCCCTCCATTTCGGGGAAGACAAATGGAGTATTTTTGCAGTGCAGATCACAACAGCAGAGGTTGGTGCTGAGCATAGAAAAGGCTTAAGGGTTCTTACAGACGAGCGTCTGAAGCTGCGCTCCTCTGCATTTGGGGGAAAAATGCAGCATATTGTGTCTCAACCTGCGTTAGGCGCCTACATGCACCTTTGTGAGTACATTCCCACTGAAAAAAATTTAAAGTGTCTGCTCCTGCGGCTGAACGCATAAAACCAGAACGCAGGGGAGCACAGCTTCAGATGCTCATTTGTAAGAGCACTTAATGAAATACGTTACACTTATTTCTTGATGTTTGTGTAAAAAGCTAAAATGGACAAAACTGTACAAATTTGCTTCCAATATAAAACTGATATAAAAAGGGAACCCTGGAACTACTGCCTGGTGAGGAGGTATTATTAGCTCCAGGGTTCCCCTGTGACAATACATGCAGTATTATTGGATTCAGAATGGAAGGAAAGAAGCACGAAGCTGGGCAGAGTGCAACTATACAAAATGCAAGGTGTGCATTTAGATGCAAGTACTTTTAATAAAAGTGGTTTTACATGCAACTCACTGCAGGGAACTCACAAGTTGCACATTGCGCAAACATCAGGGCCGGAACAAGGGGTAGGCAGAAGAGGCACCTGCCTTGAGCACAAACGGGTGTAGCTGGGCAGGTACCTTTAAAAGGGTCTTCTGCCTACCCTTAGTCTGGGGGGTAAATTCACTAAAGAGTGCAAATTCGACAGCGACGGCTTTGAAGCCATTACAACACTTCGCTAGGTGAAAATTCACTCAGACAACGCAAATTTACTAAGTAGCGGGCGATGAACGCTGGTGAATTGTCGCTTGTGTTACTTTGGCAGAGCAAGCATATCAAAGTGAAGATGCACTAGTGTTCAATGCTGGCTAACACAACTTCGCTAGCGTTCTTGCGCTCAGGCTAATTTGCATAATGCAGGAGATTTAAAGTGGAAGTGGAATGGAAATCTGCGAAGTGACTGAAAACTTTAACGTTGGTGATTCATCACTTCACCCTTTAGTAAGTTTACCCCTGGGTTGGCTTGCTCCCTCTGCCCCACTTCTTCTCTACACACCTCCCCGAGTGGCATCATTGCGCATGCATGCAAACGTGGAAGCACAATGAGAGAGCGAGTTGGCCAACATGTACATGAACAGACTGAAAAAGAGACAGATATATACTGCACAGCACTGCAGATACAGTGGGACACATTTTCAGCTGCTCGCAAAACTTTAACACACTTACGCTTAGGTCAATTTAAATAGGGCAGGTGCATATAGGTCATATTTATAAGTCTTTAGTCTTTATTAGTGATGTTGGGGAAATTGCTTGAAGTGGCCACTGATTATTAAAAATGTCCCAGAAGCAAAATAAAGACAAAAAAGATCCTCTATTGTCCTAGACATGAGCTCACCATAAAACAAATGTGGCATGACCCTCAAATGTTTAAAAAAAAATTAGCTAACTTTCCTCTATGCCTGTTATTGGTGATGTTTTGCTAGCAACGGCCACTTCACCCTGAATTTGCCTCAAAGAATGGCTCCAGTGATTTTATCACATGGGGGAGTGAGGTGGCCAGCTGAGCTGCACATCTCTCTCCCCCCCCCAACTTTCTCATTGTGTAGCTCTATTATAAAGTAAATCATAGACGCAATTACTGGGAAAAATCATACACTGTTGCAATCATTTTTATGTGGATGCTGTGTTGTGTATTCTTACCATAAGACATAAAGTACAAGTGCTTTTGTTCTAAAATTGCTGTAAATGCCATTGTAATGTCTAGTCTCCTAAGAAGCAGCAGATGCTGCAACAGAAGTTCAACTCCAGGGGTTTATTAGCAGATATTTAAGCAGCTTTTGACTGTGGCTAACAGCCCGGATTGACTGGGCAAGGCATGAATACAGTATATTAATTTTGTTTTTAAAGAGTTTTTGGCATGTTGCAAGGTACATTTGGGTAACTCCTAACATGCTAGTCATTTACTGTATATGTGTATGTCTCCTAAGGGAAAGTTAGGATTTTGGTTTATTGTAGAAGCAGGAAGGATTTCAACAAAGAATTGTTGGTTGAGTTAATTCAGAGCCATGGATAGAGGCATGCAGGCTTGCTATGGCAGTTCAACTTTATAGGTTTCCATATTACACAATCTTATTAAAAAGATCTGACCCTAAATGTGTGACTATAACAAATAATTGGTACTCTACAGGGGAGAATGTGGCTAGCTTTCAGTTAATTAATTCACATACTGTCTAAGTTGCTACCAGATGGTGTCAAATAGGATCCGTGTGAAGTTGTAGTTATAGGGGGTGTTTGTAGGGCTGCAGGGAGTATTCAGCCCAACTGGGCATTCTAGAGAAAAGAAGAGAAGAATGTTTTTTTTATATATGTAATCTCATACAATGAGCAAAATTTAATTCAATGAGAGGTCTTGTCTGCAGACTCAGCTCCAGATTTTCTACATATAACATATTTCTATGAGATGATTGGGGCATAGTATTTTTTTTAAATTTAATTTAATCTGGCGTTGTATAATTATAGATTATATAGCTCTATGACAGATCAAACAGGAAATTCCAGAAGGAATTTTCCAGTGATATTCTAAGACAGTTTGTAATTGCTATATAAATAATGAAAAAGGTGCTCCTTAATACATCAAAGGGCTTGGAAAACATTTCCAATTCATATTTAATACTAGTGATGCACAGAAAACACTACTTTGGGATCTGCCCGAACCCTGAATCTTTTATGAAGGAGACAAATCCTGAACTGAATACAAAGCCTAAATTGCATATGTAAATTATGACAAGGAAGGTGTGGTGTTTATACAAATGGTCATCCCTTGCCACACATAGAGGAAATATTTTCAGAACTCAGAGGAGCGAAATTCTTTTCAACCCTGGATCTTCAGAGTGCTTATCATCAAGTATTATTGCATGTGGAAAGCCGAGACCTCACTGCATTTATCACACATGATGGTTTGTTTTGGTTTAAGCTTGTACCTTATGGACTGGCTTTAGCACCGAGTTGTTTTCAAAGACTGATGTCTTCTATACTCCATGACATAACGGGTGTACAATGCTACTTGGATGATATATTTGTCTACACTCCAATGCATGCGCATGGGCTGACATGGCGGCTCGCACTGCTAGAAACCCAAACCGGAATGCGGGCTCTATCAGCCCGCACCTTCGGTTTGGGGAATTTTTTTAGCCCCATAGGTGCCCTTTAGGAAAACGCAGCCCCATAAAATAATTTTTTTTAAAAATTGGTGGTCAGGGCCCCCGACTAGTTAAAAAAAAAAAAAAATTGGTGACCAGGGCCCCCCTATAAGTTAAAAACCAGGGTCCCCTTACAAGTTTAAAAAAATTGGGACTGCAGAAAATATTTATTTTAAAAACTTTGTCCCCAAGGCCCCCCTTACAAAAAACCAACATCGGTGTCAGTAGAATTGAACTCAGGACTTCAATTATAGCTGGTTTTGTGACTTCAGGTTTTTCGGCGCTTCAGGACTTCAGTGTCGGCTCCTTTCAGGACTTTCCGCCTCTTCAGGACTTTGCATATGTACGGCAATTCCGCATTCTGCTGCAGGACTTTGGAGCGCACGCTTCTGCGCTTGTAAGGCCCTTCAGCCCCGGGACACTTGTCCCCCCTGATGGCGCGTCCTGTATGTGCAGCCACGCATCATGCATCTAAATGAATTGCTAATTAGCCATGCAGGCTGTGGATTCCATATGTGTTTAGGCCTGGATTTGTGGCGTGGCCACAAAGGCCCTGCCTGGGGCAGCAGCTCCTATATGGGGAGTGCTGGGGAAGTTTAGCTCGCCAGTGCTCCGGCGCTTGCCATATGGTGTAGTGCAGGCGGGCGCTAGGACTGAACGGCCTAAGGGCACCCACTAGCGCAGTTTGTTTTCGGTTCCAAAGGGGTGAGGTGGCAACCCTTCTTCCCCATACAGGGGATTGAAGTGATTGGGTTTACAAAACCTCAAGTTTTCACCGTACCCCTGAACTATTACATCTAGCTGTTCTTGTTTTCAAAATATCATTATACATAAATGTCATAACGGCAGCCAGCCACTTGTCCTATTTTCCACAGGATAGTCCTGATTTTGTCAGCTCAACAATGCAGTCCTGGGTTTGTTACTGAAATGTCTCGACTTTGTCTTTGAGCTCCTGCACCGAACAGCCAGAGAAAGATACAAAGTTTCTAACTTAATTGACTTTTGGCAGAGAGCCCAGAATAGATACTTTTGTAAGCAGGTCTCTTGAGAGAACTCACAGCTTAATAGGCAATTCACCTTGATGAGCAAAACTGTAATAACACATAAAAACCACAGAAATGTGTTCAAACTTTCATAACCTACCACATTTTCTAAAATGGACTTGGTCATTAGGGGGCGTGGTCACAAAATGGGCGTGGTAAAAAAAAATCACCACACTGCAAATTTTTGACCATCTTTTTATTTCCAAAAATGTTGGGAAGTATGTTTATATTTACATATATATATATATATTACCTGCTGTATATTGGTGCGAGTGGTTTATTTTAAAGCTACGTGTGTAGAGCTCGCCCTGACAATGATACAGTAATGTATGCCATGCTAGTGCCCATTATATCCCGCCTACACACACTGCTTGCCACAACCATGTGTCTTCTTGCCATTTGTTTGTGCTTTTTGTTACAAGTCAGCCAAATGTCCCTGGCAATTCCTTCCTGCCTAGTCAAATAATATCTCTTCCATCGCTCATCATCACATTGGGCTGTGTAGTGCAACTGTATGATGCGAACAACTGAATCTCATTCTATCTGGCTAAAATGTAATTCTTCAGCAGCAGGGAAACGCTTTGTATGTGATTGTGTCCCTTGCACCGCCCCGTAGCAGGATGGCCTGTAGGAGGGGTCACGTGCTTTATTCCGGGCAGAGTTGGCGCGCACGAGATTGGCAGCACAGTGAGAGTCACTCGGCGTCTGACGTGCACGTTGTGTGAGTTGCCATGTGTCCGCACAGGTTACAGAATTATTTGTAGACTTTATTAAATGGTCGGTGTTTTTTGTTTGCTGAATAAAGCAGCGCTGCCTTCCACTGACGCAATAGGAGATTTTGTGCAGCCAGGGCAGATGAAACACTGTACAAACTTGTCCCTCGAACTTGCACTGTGTACATTTCCAGCAGGGCAGCCTTCAAGCAGTTGGCTTTAAGTGCCTAAAGATAAAATGTAGTACTGCTGTGATGTTACACTGGTGGAGATCAGATGGTGGTCTATGCTTCTAGCAGAAATAGTGATTGGACATTAGCTGGTAGTATGAAAACAGTGCCATACTTGATTATATAGTCCATCCTGAGACAAATTAATTTAGGTTGCCCCAAAACTTGGGTAAATTGACCCTGTTTTACAAATGTTTATTGTTATGGGGCTGCCCTTTTGAAATAAAAAAACAACAAAGTAGTATAAAGGTGATTGGCTAACTAATATAATCATAGCAAGGTGGTTGGCTAACTAATATAATCATAACTTTCAGAACATCTTTGTAAAATCTGCCCCTTTGTATACCATAAGGTTTCCTGGAAGCACTGCACCAGCACTTGTTTTTTTTTAGGTAGTGTTGTGATATAGCTCTCCCATGTTTAAAAAAAAAAAAAATAGTTTGACCATCTTTTCCTTTTGCATAGAGGCTTCAATCCAGTCCATGTTAAACATATGAGACAGTTTTGACATAAAGAGACAATGGATGGGGACTGCAGTTTGATCCAATCCTGAAGAATAGTTTTTTTTCCTACTGCTGTGATAATTAGTAGTCTTTTACTGCCTTTAGTTAATTTGGATGGGAATCATGTTGTGAGGCCTAATGTGGCCTATTCTGGGGAGACTGGGGTATCTTTTAGGAGATTTGCATTAGAGAAATCTCTCACCTCTCTCCAGAATTTCTTGATTAATGGGCAACTCCAGAGGGCATGGAACATATCAGCACTCTCTTGCTTTTTGTTATTGTTCCTTTAATACCTACCAGTTTGAGCTCCCATGCAAACAAGTGGGTCAAAGCTTTTTGCAATTTGTGTTGTAAGGCCATTTAACATGGGTTATAAAAAGATAAATCACCCATATCTATTTACATATATACTTGCTTACATTTTAAAGGTTCATTATAAAATATTTACCTTTTATTCTAAAGTTATTCTTTAATTTTTTTTTTAATAAACGGTCATAGTGAATACAATAACCTTAAATTTTCCAGTACGGGGTTCAGTGTTCAATAAGGAGTTTCACTACCATATTAAATCAAAAAAGCTAACAGACAACATGCATTTATGCATTTCATGGTGACTTCTAATGGTGAACCTTCTAATACCCCCATATTTAAAAGTTGACGTGCTTTATATTTTATAATGCAGTTCCAGTAATTCATGTGACACAATTCACTTTACTTAAATGATTTATGAGGATTTATTTTGTAGGTTTTCCATGTCTCTTGAGTTTCTAACATATTTAAACATAAAGTGCAAACCTTTTATCAACCACAGTGACTGTACAGAGCTGGCTTCTAATAGGAACGAGTGAATTCTCTAACCACTTCTGCAGATATTATGACTTACGTGGCTGGTCTGGGCGTGGATAAAATATAATCCTATAAGGTTCATGAGCAAGTAGTATTGTCTTATATTGTTCTTGCATTAGAGGGATGTTTCAGCTAGAACTTAGTTGCCACGCAAAGGTCTGATCAGTGATATCAATAAAAATATGTATTGGTACCAATGCTCACTCTGTGGGGATGAATTGTCACAGCTTGGTCCTGGGTAGAACCATAATTTTACATGCAGTAGGGCAGCACTGCCAAAGAGGTAGATCAGGATCTAACAGTAGACCTTTAGCAGGGGATTAGTAGATCTAAAATCAACAAAAAGGCTTGACTAAATCACCCTCCTATTTCATGCTTTTCATTCAGATATTTATTAAGTTAAGATTACATAAGAAATGGATGTTCTATATAATATATTATTATTCTATATTATATCTATAGCAATATACATTCTCTCATAAATCAATATATTTGTTATATTTTCCAAGAAGCACAATGCTCACAATGCTTTTATGGATGTAGATCATAATGGGACAACATCGCTAAAAGTAGAACTCGCATTACTAAAGTATGGGCAGTCCTGCAGTAGGGCTTCTACATTAGCCTGTAGTGATGGGCGAATTTATTCGCCAGGGGCGAATTCGCGGCGAATTCCCGCGATTCGCCGCTGGCGGATAAATTCGCGAAACTGGAAAAAAAATTCGGCAAAAAAAAAAAATCGCCGCGCAAAAACGAGTCGCGACGCGCGCCGAAAATGACGCGATGCGTCGGAAATGACACGACGCGCGTCAAAAACGACGCGCCCTTTTCGCCCATCACTATTAGCCTGCAGTTACAGCAGCCCTTCAGCTCTACATTGGATCTTCCTGAGCTGTTTGTAGTCACATGTATGTTGGTGCATTGGTCATAATTGCAGTGTTAGTCAATAATATATCTCTTTACTGTCAATAAGACTCACACTGTACTGCTGTAGGATACACTGTACAAGTCAAAAGCTGCCATATATTTAAAGTCTGTTTTCTTGGTTGCTATTTTTGTGAGCAGAATGTCTACTAATGATTTTTCACGTATTTATTCAAGGGCCCAGCCTTGAGACACATTCTAGTTTTTAGCTACTGTAATTATCTTGGGTAAGTAAAAGATGAGGTGGTGTCCTCAACAGAGAGCCTTTACATCTTTATTAATTATATGTCTGAATGCAGCAGATCATTTGTACAGATCTTTTTGTTATGCTTTTCCCTTTGTGAGAGCTACAGTCTCAATCAATGGGGGGTAAATATCAGGCACCCCCAGTGCTTGCAATAGGGACAGACAGGGAGATTCGGGGAGATTGTCGCCTGCTAAAAACGCCAGGTGACAAAATCTCCCTGAATCGCCCTGTCTGTCCCTACCCTAAATGAGACCCTGGACAGTTACTCCTGTTAGTGGGAAACTGCTCTGGCCCTGGGCATTTCTGCAGAAGTTCTTTGGCATGATCTTTCTTCTTCCTTCTTCTTACCTCTGGAAAGGGGCATGTGCACTAGAGCAAAAAGTGTGCATGCACCTGCCTGAATTAGAAAGAAAAGAAGAGAGAGAAAGAAGAAGAGTGTGAAGAAAATGATGACAAGCATGTTCTGCAGAAATACCCTGGGTTGGTGCAGTTTTTAGAGAACACGAGCACTGGCCCAGGGTATCAGGAAACAGATTTTAATCACTGATGGATGATTTAAACTTTAGGTCTCCTTAAAATGGATACTGTCATGGGAAGCAGACTTCTTGACTGAAATCCAGTAATCAAAAGAGCAAACAGATTTTGTTATGTCAGATTTCAAAATTGAATATAAAAAAATCTATTTGCTCTTTTGAGAACTGGATTTCAGGGCACAAGTCTGCCCGGGGTAGCACTATGACCGGATGCGTTTTGAAAAAAACATGCATTCCCATGACAGTATCCCTTAAAGGTGTATCATCCTGTGCGTCCAACTGAGCCTGAGGCTTTCAGTTTCCATTCAGCACTTCCTAGATGTCACTGCAATCCTCACATTCATCTTCAAACTCTTTAATTATGTAGGGCACTGCGCATGCGTATTAGGTCCCTCTTTTTGGTGCATAAACAAGATTTTGGAGCCTACACCACTTGCTTAATAAAAGTGTCTACAAAATGGTGCCTGCCTTCTTGCTGTGATTGTGATTTCCACAATCTGAGGGAAACTTAAATTGAAAAATTATGTAGTGTAAGCAAAGTTTATTTTGCTCAACTAGCATCATATAGAGAAATTGAGCAGGCACTTCCAAGAACCAATCTTCCAGGCAGACTTTTCAAATTAAAAACTGTTTATTGAAGTGCACTAAGATACAGCCTAATGCATTTCGTATCAATAGGATACTTAATCATGGCCTATGATTAAAGGGGTGGTTCACCTTCAGGTTAACTTTTAGTGTTCTAGAATGACCAATTCTAAGCAACCTTTCAATTGGTCTTCATTATTTATTTTTTATAGTTTATGAATTATTTGTCTTCTCCTGACTCTTTCTACCTTTCAAAAGGCGACACTGACACCCTCAAAAACAAATCCTCTCTAAAGCTGCACATTTATTGTTAATGCTACTTTTTATTATTCATCTTTATTTCCTGACACTATCCTATTAATATTCGATATTCTCATTCAAATCAATGCATGGTTGCTAGGGTAAATTGGACCCTTGCAACCAGACTGCTGACACTGAAAACTTGGAAGCTGCTGAATTAAAAGCTAAATAACTCAAAAACCACAAATAATAAAAAATGAAAACCAATCACAAATTGCCTCAGAATACCACTCTCTACATCATACTAAAAGTCAGCTCAAAGGTGAACAACCCCTTTAAGTCTCCTGTTTAGGATTTATGGGTGTCTCTTTCAGTTACTCGTATTGTTACCTCTGTCATTTCAGATAAGGGATGGCGCTTAATAAATCCATGCATCCAAGAAACCGCTACAAAGACAAACCTCCAGACTTTGCTTCCTTGGCTTCTAAATATCCTGAATTTAAGCAGCATGTGAATGTGAATTTGGCAGGAAGAGTGAGGTATGTTACTTGTGATCATACTACATCTCTGTAGTTCCACTTAGATGTACGTTTTCTATTGATAATTTTATTTAATTGCTCTGTAAGTGTAGCGGCTGTAATTAGCTGGCTGTATCCACTTCCATCACAAATTCTGCAAAAATTCCATCCCAGTGTTTTTTTTTTTTTAAAGTTCTATATGCCAAAATGTCTGTCCTCCCCTTCCCAGGTCATTTTGCCAGGCGGATCACCAGATGCCCCACTCTTCTCTCACCTGCACCTCATTCCTACTAATAGAAATTACTTCTCACTTTGCTGAAGTGGAAAGTACTATGGGCTTGAAAAACTACATTATTACAGTGCATTCTGAAGAGAAAGGGAATTGGTTAACTTAAAGGGATACTGTCATGGGAAAATCTATTTTTCAAAACACCTCAGTTAATAGTGCTGCTCCAGCAGACTTCTGGAGGTCAACTTAAAGTGGACCTGTCACCCAGATACAAAAATCTGTATAATAAAAGTCCTTTTCAAATTAAACATGAAAGCCAATTTCAAATTTTCATTAAACCATTCATAGCTGTTTTAAGCTTATTTAAAAATCTCAGCTGTCAATCAAATATTGTCTGCCACGCCTCTATGCCTTAGGCATAGAGGCGGGGCAGATAATTACTTTCACTTTCCATTCAGCACTTCCTAGATGTCACTGCTCCCCACACATTCCCCCAGTTCTCTTAACCATTTAATTGTGTAGCCAGGACATGGGGATAGACATCGGGTCCCCTATTCTGGTGCACAAACAAGATTCTGAGAGGATGCAAGGCTTGCCTTAATAACAGTGTCCACAAATTGCTCCTGCCTGCTTGTTATAATTATGAATTCCCAGGCTGAAGAAAACCAGATTAAAATAATTTATATAGTGTAATTAATGTTCATTTTGCTTGACTAATGTGATAAAATAGGATTTTGAATATTTTTTTGGGGTGACGGGTCCACTTTAAAGTAAAGATCATTTTGATACCTGATTGACTGCATTGATGCATCAATCCACTTCCAGAGATCAACCTTTTAATGCCACAAGTTTGAATCACTTAAAATGCATGTGTTTACACTTTATTGTTTTTAAATTTGTATTCAGGAGCAGTTCTTGTGGAATTGTGTTATACATAAAGAAATTCTCAGCCAGTTACAATTCTGCTCAAGGCTGAGCGGGATTTATGGCTATTTATGTGTGGTTTGATGTGATGCGCATTGTAAAAGTACAATAAATGTGCCTGGCAGGCATTTAAATATATTCCTGGACATGGCTGGTTTATATTTGATCTGAATTTTACATGTGGATGCAGTACAATCCAATAAATTGGTATTTTTATATATTTCATATTTTGACATAGGGATGTATGGTGTGTTTACTTTCCCAGATGTGTTCAAAATTATAACATTGCATTAATCAAAGCAATATCCTTTCAATGTGCTTTACACTTTTTCATTTCAGCTTGAACTTCAAGGACCCTTGTGCTGTCAGAGCCTTGACTTGCACCCTCCTGAAAGAGGATTTTGGGCTTACTATAGATATTCCATTGGAGAGGCTTATACCTACTGTTCCACTGAGACTCAATTACATCCATTGGGTGGAAGATTTGATAAACCACCATGATTCAGACAAAACTGCCCTTAGACGTGGGATTGATATAGGTAACTATTTTTTAGTGATTGTTAAAATAAGAGAGTATGACTTTTTATAAGGACCATTTATTTAACTGGAAGCAGACCCTAAGGTAAGAGGGAAGGAAACATTACTTTTTTGGCTTTGCATGTTTTTATGTTATCACTTATTGTTGACATTTTATTTCTTAAATGTGGAAATTTTGTGGATTTTTACAGGTATGGGATCCATTATCCTGAAATCTCCAAATTATGGTATAGTTGTCTCATGTAGACTCCATTTTATCCAAATAATCAATTTTTTAAAAAATTTCTGTGTAGTAATTAAACAGTACCTTGTACTTGATGCTAACTAAGATATAATCAATCCTTATTAGAGGCAAAACCAACCTATTGTATTTATTTAATGTTTTAATTATTTTCTAATATACCTAAGATAAGATCCAAATTGTGGAAAGATCCGTTATTCAGAAAACCCCAGGTCCTGAGAATTCAGGATAATAGGTCCCATACCTGTACTTTTCACCCTGTCTTTTCCTTTGGTACCATAACGTACTGTAGAGTCCTGTGCGGGTCCATTTTTTGGGACCCGAACCCGACCCGTACCCGCAACCCGAACCCGCGACCCGCATTTTTACCCGCTTGGACCCGCGACCCGAACCGTACCCGCAACCCGTGAACCGCGACCCGCGACCCGCTGACCATCAAGAATCAGGAAGTGCTGTCATCATAAACAGGAAGTGACATCATCGGAAGTAGCCAGGATCAAAAAAAAAAGGAGTAAAACAGGAAGTGCTGTCATTGTAAACCGGATGTGACATCATCAGTAGTGGAAATGCTCAGAAAAAGGAGTAAAAATCCCTATAGCGAGGATCCGCGACCCGACCCTCAACCCGCCAACCTGCAGGACCACCGGCCCGCTTCTATACCCGCACCCAGAAATTCTTTGAGCAACCCGCAGGGTACCGCGGGATTTTGCGGGTAACCCGCGGGTACCCGACCCGCTGCAGGACTCTAACGTACTGTGCAAACAAATGCACCTTGATACCTTTTTCGGTAATTTAATAGTCTCACCTAACCCAGTATTCTTTATATCCTATGGTTTTTATATCTTATCAGATCCCAGTGCATTGGCCACAAGTTTTTAGATTTCATAGTGCTAGAAATGTTGTTCAATAGCTTGTGTTTTGAGACTTTCCTTGCCTGCTATGATAGTGCTGCTATGATGCCATTTCAAATAAATCCTATACCATAAAAAAAGGCAAAGTAACACTTGGCGGCATGGGTGAAGGCTCACAGACCTGAATTCTGCACCAAAATCTGCTCCTTGTGCTTGCACTTCGAATACAGTGGCTCCGGGTGCAGGCTCAGGGGGAGGTTGATCAGAGTGTAGGGGATCTTTCTTGGCCTGTGTTTATCTGCAGGCTGAGAATCAATCTGGAGTGGTTATAGCCGTGTACTGTTAAAAGCAATATCCCACCTGAATTTGGGTGCTTTAAAAGTAGGAAAAGTCACTGAGCAGTTCTGCCTTATGAAAGCTTTAATACAGGTCATGGTCGCATGTATAACTGATTACTAAACGTATATAGCTATACATTTCGAGTCAAATTTATACTGTTGTATCAAAATACCTTTTCATAATGTATATGCACATATGTGTTTATTGTCATTTGCATGTGTACAGTAAAACATTGAATCTCTAAGAAGCTTGGTGCCCAACAGCAAACTAACTTGATCAGTTGCACCATATTTGCATTGGTATGATTTGTCCTGGCTTATATCCAAGTTCATATAGTTCCCAACACCATCCAAAATGGATGTGAAACATGAAAGTGTTTTAGAATACTCCCTTGATCTTGCTAACCAAAGATTATGCGCATTTTACTTAATGTTTGGTAGGCATTTTTGAAATCTAAATCCAGTCAGTATAATGCCCATTGAATAAGAAAAAATATATACAGTAAAATCCCCATTTTAAGTTTTTCACGGGACTAGAAAAAAATGGTGTAAAATCCAGGAAAATGTCAAATCGGGAAATATATTCTGAATAATATAGCTATAGGTGGGACGACATGTAAAATAAGGGAAAACTTCAAATCAGAGGATGTAACATTTAGGTTCCACTGTATATATTTTCTTTTCCTATGGGAAACTATATAGATTAAGATGAATTTTTATATCCTTTTCTGCAGTATAATAAAAAAAAAAATGGAGATGCTACAGGTAATTGACTGAAGCCAGAAACTAGATTTGTGATTTGTTACTTGGCAACCGCATGGATTGATTTTGCATTGCTAAGCAACATGAAGGATGCTGACATAAACTATGACATTGGATGCCTTTCACACACTACCTGGAAACACAGGGTAGTTGCAAGTGTATAGAGCAGATGCCCTATGCACATAAAGTATTTATTTGCAATTAAACTCAGGCCACTGCCTTAGGGACTCGGACATTTGTTTGTGTTGATTGCACTGGACAATTTTGTCTACATATTGTACATTTGTGTGGGAGCTCCTGAAAATCATCTTCTCCGGGCACTGACATTAAACTGCCCCCCCCCCCTCAAAATAAATGTCACATTATTATCTAACACAGCAGATAGTTTGGATCGACTGTACTGATTATTTATATGTACTCTGTCTGTATATTGGTGCTTTATAAATACATATTAATATTGAAAACAGCATAGGGGCAGATTCACTAAAGCGCAAAGCGTCTAACGCTAGTGCTAATTCACTAACACGGACTCTGGTGAATTTTCGCTAGCGTAGTAGATAAACTTGCGCCATTTCGCACCCTTACGTCAGGCGAAGTTGCGCACTGACGATGGATTATAACTTCGCAAATTCACTAAGATGAACATTTTCCTCAACGTTAGCACTTACGCTAGACGTTACTTCGCCTGGTCAGACCAGGCGAAGTTCAATACAATAGATAGGAGGTTGGAAAAACGCTGGCGTATTTTAGCATAGGAGGGTGATAGTCTGAAAAAGATTGATCATTTTTTTGGGGGGTTACCCTCCTTCCCCCCTACATTTCCTAACATATGGCAACTCAACTATACAGGGGGTACATGTAGGGCAATAGGACAACTTTATATAAATTTATTAAAGGTTTCCTGGGCTTGTGTAGTGCAATGTAGTGGCTGTAACATATACTTCTATTATAACTTAAAACTTATAACTTAAAATTCCTGCCTAGCGAAGTAACACTAGCGCAACTACGCTTCCGTTCGCCGACCTGAGCGTAAATTCGCACTTTTAGTGTATTTGTGTAGCGCTGGCGAAGTGCGGCGAACGCTAGCGAAGCCTTCGCTGGCGAATTTTCGGATTTTAATGAATCTGCTCCATAGAGTGGTGCAAGCTCTTGTTTAATTATGTATAATAATGCACAAATAATGGTTGAAAAAGGAGCATTGTAGTGCTTAGAAAAAAAGTGATTCAATATTTCTCCTGCTTGTCGATCAACAACAGGGACCAGAAGTGACACTACTAAAGATAACTGCTGCAAAATCCCTATATGCAGCTCTGCCATAGGAGATATGGGATGGGGAAGACCGTTGTTAGGAGGACGAAACAAAACTTCTTGTACCAGCTTAAAGTTTCAGCATCTCAATAGCAGCAATGATCCAGGACTTCAGACTTGTCACAGGGAGTCACCATCTTGGAAAGTGTTTGCAACACTCACATACAGATGCAGTCACTTTGGATTGTGTGTTAAATACGTTGTGACTTAACTCATCTATCCCATTTATCCCACTTATCACAGAATATTGTGTCACAGCATCCCATCCAATTAAAGAGTTCACAATTGAAAGCAATGGTGCTTTGGTATGCTAATGAAAAGGTTAAATGCATTAAATGAGTTAAGATAACTTTAGATAACACAGTTTCTTCAATTAGTCCTGAGTCATGACGCATTTAACTTACAAATCCAAGTGACTGCATCTGTACTCAGTGGGCTCTGAGCAGCTGTTGAGAAGCTACTGAAGAACTGTTGTTGCAGTTTATCAAGCAGAAAATGAGGTTGGCCTGTAATATAAGCTGATGCTACAGGGCTGATTATTAAATTCTGATGCTAATTGCACTGGTTTCTGTCCTGCCATATAGTAATTATCTGTATTAAGTTCTAATCAGCCTGATATTGTGACATTTCTATTCTATGTGTACTGTATATTGTGAGTGGGTTCCTAAGCTCAGTAAGTGACAGCAGCACAGAGCATGTGAATCAGTGAATCAGCAGAAAAGAAGATGGGGAGCTACTGGGGCATCTTTGGAGACACAGATCTTCACTGCTAAAGGGCTGTGGTTGCCTTGGGCTGGTACAGAAGCACAAAACATAATGTACAACATTTCTAGCTTACTTCTTTAGTTTAACTTTCCTTGTCCTTTAAGGGACTTTGCAGGGTCACTATGGTCTATAATAGACTTTAATTCTCATTTAATAAGACTTGAATGCTCCAGGCTATTGTTTGTTGTATCCTTCTGGGACATGCATTTATTATTAATAATGTATTATTAAATAATAATTTATTATTAACATGTTTTAGAGGGCCAACATATTTTGCAGTGGTTACATGTGTTCTATCCAGAAAAGCCATTCATGAGACAAACAGCAGGGGATCTTTTTACCCATAAAGAGGATCACCGCACCAGAGGCCACCCCTTCAGACTAGAAGAAAAGGACTTTCATTTGAAGCAGCATAGGTAGTTCTTCACAGTCAGGACAGTGAGGTTGTGGAATACACTGCCGGGTGATGTTGTGATGACTGATTCTGTTAATGCTTTTAAGAGGGGCTCTGATTATTTCTTGGTCAGCTCTGCGCAATATGTTGGTGCTCTATAAATGCATGTTAATAATAATTATAATACAGTTATGGGACTTGCTTTCCAGAATGCTTGGGACCAGGGGTTTTATGGATAACAGATCTTTCTGTAATTTGGATCTTCATACATTAAGTTTACTAGAAAATCATGTAAACATTACGTAATCCTTTCAGTAAGGATTTATGATATCTTCGTTTGGATGAAGTACAAGGTACTGTTTTATTAGCACAGAATAAAGGAAATAGTTTGTAAAAATTTTGATTATTTGTATAAAATGGAATCTATGGAAGACAACCATTTTGTAATTCAGAGCTTTCTAGATAGTGGGTTTCCGGATAACGGATCCAATACCTGTAATAATCATCATCAAAGCTACTGTGATACTAAACTCTATAGTTAGTATAGATATGGGTATATATATTTTATGTGAGGGTATGGAGGAGTGTGTGTATGGATGTTTGGTTTTCATTTGGAGGGGTTGAACTTGATGGACTTTGTCCTTTTTCAACCCAATTTAGCTATGTCTCTAACTACTAACTATGGATGTAACAGCTGATGATTTCAAAACTATGTTCAGATGTTTGTACAAAATTAAATCAGTAGTGAGGAAAGATATAAAATATGGGAAGGATGGTAATTTTCTACAGAACTGGCAAAGCTACTTGTATAAACTGTAATAACTCCCTTGATTGGCTACCAATTGTGACTGCATCAGCATGGCAGTAGAATGGCTGATTTCAAAGAGAGAATTCGCTCTTGCCAGTATTCCAGAGATTTCTATCACTAGTCAGTGAGTGAAACACATCCCTTGATGTCTGGCTGGGAAAGGAAACGACTGCCAATGCAATAGGGATTTTAATAATAAAATTACACGTGCTTGAGAGAAAAAAACAGTATAAGGGACCCAGTTTTTTGTGTGCTATGCACTTAAGTAATTTGCAGGGTGATGAAACTATAAACTCCAGCCAATCCAGCTCTCTGGCCATGCACACAACACACACTGTACAAGTGCTGCCTGTAGTGCAGGGAAAAGGAGCTTTTGCCAAATGAGAACTCCACAGATGTCATTTAATGAAAATGCTTTTGTGATGTTTATGATAAGTGGCAAATCCCATTAGGAAAATACACTACTTTCCATTTGTCTTACTGAGAACTGGATATATGCACTGCTTCTTTTCTCAGCACTGAAATTGGGAGCAATTTATTATATTAATCCACAGTGATTTTTCCTTCATGGAGATGCTTTTTATTAGATATATACTGTTTGTGCATGGTTGCACCCTCAACGGGTCTTCTTCTGTTTATCAGTCATGTTCCTCTTCTAGTGGCTGTACAGGGAGTTTTCATTTTCATTAAAATTTTACATTTTTTCATGGTCTGTTGGGTTGGTTCCCTTAAGAGCAGTTGTGAGAAATATTCAGCCTTCTTGATATTGATCCACTTTAGCTGTTCAGCAGGCCTGGACTTAGAGACAAAATAGGCCCTGGCATTTCAGGTACACAGAGGCCCAATCAGACCACACCGAGGCCCAAACAGCCCCCACCAGCCCACTAAATACTGAATTTCTGTCGCAAATTATAGCAGCCCCTCTGGCATTTGCCAGAACCCACAGATTGCCAGTCCGGGCCTGCTGTTCAGTGACATTTGGAAGGAACAGGTTTCACACCCCAAATGAGGGGCAGTACTGCCAAACTTTTATGCAAAAGTGAAACAAATATCTTACCATATGTTTGACAGATGTATAATCAAGTTGCAATGTAATTTATTGAGTCGATAAATATTTCATAGAGGGACATATGTTTTCCATGGCCCTTGTTTGGACATCTTTGATGTAGAGTGTGTTTGTTTATCAGCATTTTGGGCTTTGTGTAAATAACCAGAGCTCCATTATTATTCATGGCAATTTATACATATGTAGGATCAAAGCAACTGCTAAAAGTATGGCTCCTGCACTCCACTTTTACTTTGTGGTTACAGATCCTCAATTCAGTATTTGTTATTTGTCTGTGCCAAGCTATTGACCATAGCTTATTTCAGCTCTTCTGTGTACTGTGTTGCAAAAAACATAAGGACTAATTATTTACAGGTACAAATGTGGCTTTGCAAAATTATTATTATTAGCATGTATTTTTAGAGGGCCAACATATTTTGCAGAACTGTAAAATAAATGTGTTAAAGGAGACATATAGGATAAATAAAAAAATGTATTTTGTAGACAGCTATGAGTAATGTATGGTATTGCTTTTACATGGTTCTAAAATGAATATATAATAGTCCGTTTATTAGAGCCTCCTATAGATGTTCATTGGTCACTGTTTCAAATGAGGGATGGGTGTGTCCTAACAGACCCTGCCAGAAGCACAGTAGGAGGGGGACAGCCAATCACAGCCCTGCAGTCACACAAGCACAGACATGCTTCAGTTCCCTATTAGGACCTGCTAGCTGCTGATTGGTTCCTATCCTACAATGCAATGAGCTGAGCTCCCCTGCACAGCCTGGGAATTCAGGGAGCAGGAGGTGGAAGAGAAGGGAGGGATTATTAGGGTTTTTGCTGAAATATTCAAGAAATAGGCCTGAAACACTACTTTTAAACCACAATTCTTCGATAGCTAAATGAGTATAATGCACTGGTACATTATTTTTTTTACACAAACTGTTTCCTTTAATACAAGGAAAATACAGAGTTACATACATACATACATAGACCATACAGAATTACGTACATAGCGACCAGTAACGGATACAAAATATGAAGACGGCTCTGTGCATAAGAGCTTACAATTTAAAAGGGGAAGGAAATGCTAAAATGCTTGGGACTTGGGGGTTTCCTGTCTTTCTGTATGAAGTCTTTCCATATCTTATATTTCAGTTCTGAATATTAGAACTGTAAAAAACAGATCCCCTTCTCATAATCAGCTGTGTCTGAATTAACTGATAAGAGAGCACCATCAGATCATTTGTGGGAAAATGCAATTTCCAGTCTCACCCGATTACCACACCCGAGTCCCTGAATGCTGAAAATAGAAGAATATTAATAGCGACGAGTGGACTTGATCCATTTCGCTTCACTGAAAATTCAGGAAACTTTGTGAAAATTTGCCAAATTCATTAAAGCCAATGGATATTTTTCATGTGACATTTTCTAAACTTCAAACCTTTTTTTAGAGTCTGGGCTTTTTTTTCATGCCAAATCCTGCCAAAAATTTCTCCCATCACTATAGAACATGTACTAATCAGGACCATTTGACATGCATAAAGTGAGTGATGCAGTATGCTCCTCTTTTTGAAGTGATTCATCTGTGTATGTTTCCAGCACAGAAGTAGTTGTGAAGCCTCTGTGGAAACTTTCATCTGTATCATTTGTAAAGATAAAATAATTTTTTGAAAAGGTGTTTATAATTGGAGTGGTATGTTACTGTATTAATTCAGTATTTCATTGGCTTTAATTATTTATCAAAATACAAAGCCAGCTGTTAACGGATTCCTAAACTTGACAATTTATCAACGTGGTCTCCACGTGGCCACATTTCCTTGAAAATAGTAGAATGCTTATATATTATTAGTAAAAAATGTAAAGTTTGGTGATACCTTTTATCAGTATTATTAGTAGGCAGTATCGTATCAAACAAATGTTTTACATGCCTAAGTGAGTATAATGTCTGTTTAAAAAGTGCAATAACATCATAAAAGTGAGCTTGACTGGAAAAGGAAACAAGGTCATGGCATAATCTAAGTATTCTGCAAGTTAATGCAACTCTTATCCACTCGCAGGTATTTTTGACAATTAGAACTGTGCAAATCTTTCTGCATTAACTTACAGGGCAGATACTTAAAATAAAGTCTGAAATTAGGTTACTTGTTAGGCTATGGGCGTACAGGCTAAAGGCTCAGCTGTTGTCAGTCTGCTTATTCTTGCAGGCTACAAGAAGCAGCTAGAAGATGCCTTCTTTCCTGTACAGGTATGGGACTTGTTATCCAGAATGCTCAGGACCTGGGGCTTTCCGGATAACTGATCCATAATTTGGATCCTTATACTTTAAGTCTACAAGGAAATCATGAATGCATTGAATAAGCCCAATGGGCTGGTTCTGTTTTTAATAAGGATTATATCTAAATTTGGATCAAGTACAAGGTATTGTTTTAGCATTACAGAGAAAAAGCAAATTGGTTTTAAAAATTTCTTCTATAAGAGATGGCCTTTTGGTAATTCGCAACTTTCTGGATAATGGGTTTCAGGATAATGGATCCCACAGCAGTATTTGGTGTGACCTGGACAGGTCCGCTGTATGTAAGTGCACACAGGCTGATTGGATCCAAATCAGTGGAGCAGGGGCACTGAGCAGATCTGCTTCTCTCAGATGGCAAACATATGGAGGCTGACAACAGTCAGAGCTTTCAGCCTGTCTGTCCATAGCCTTAAAGGGGATGTAAAGGCAAAAAAATAAATCCCATTTTTACTTTTTTAATGAAAAAGAAATCTATACCCAATATACTTCAATTAAACAAATGTCTACCGTTTTTACAATAAACCTGACTTTATGCATTGAAATTCCCCCTTCATTTACCGCTGTGAATTGAAATTGTCAGACAGTCCCTAGGTGCTCTGCAGGGAAACAGTCATACTTAAAAACGGCAGAGGGGAGCCCCTCCACCTTACTTCCCAGAACTCAAACAGATTTGTCTTTTTCCCTGTAAAACAGCCAGTGACTGTAGAGATTTGTATGTGCAGACCGAGTACAGTGTGTATATTCTGATTATTAATCAGTCTTGATGTATTGGCTTCTATTGCAGATATTATTTGACTTGTGCTAAGCTTAAAGGAAAACTATACCCCGAAAATGAATTTTTGAGCAACAGTTTATATCAAATTGAGGGACATTTTAAAGAATCTTACCTACCTGGAATATATATTTAAGTAAATATTGCCCTTTTACATCTCCTGCCTTGAACCCCCATTGGGTGATGGTCTGTGTGCTGCCTCAGAGATCACCTGACCAGAAATATTTAAACTCTAACTGTAAAGGGAAGAAGTGTTGAAGCAAAAGACAGAACTCTGTCTGTTAATTGGCTCGTGTGACCTAACTTTATAGTTTGTTTGGTATGTTTGTGTGCACCGTTGGATCCTAGGATCCCAGGAGGCTGTCCTTATTTTTAAAATGGCAATTCTCTATTTATGATTACCCATTGGCACATGCTACTAAAAAGTGTATTATTATGAAAATGGTTTATTTACATGAAGCAGGGTTTTACACATGAGTTGTTTGATGTAATATCTGTTTATAGAGACCTACATTGATCAGGGGGTATAGTTTTCCTTTAACCCTCCCAACTGACCACACTGAGCATGTGCGAGTCTTGATATTGCAGAGATGTCTAACAATGCATAAATCATTTGTCTTATTAGGATGGTGCAGTAAGTTCATTTATATTTAGTATACAAAATACAGCATTTTATTCTATTTTAGACTTTAACTGCCTTTTAAGGGTAAGGCCAGACGGGGAGATCTGTCGCCTGGCGACTTATCGCCGCGACGAATCTCCCACGAATCTCCCCGAATAGCTAGTTAGCGCTGCGCACCCGCTAGGCGTAAAGTCGCCGGTGCTTGTTCACACGCAGCGGTGCGATTTTAAGTCGCTCAAAATTGCCTCGACAGGCATACACAGGCCAATAAAAGCTGCCGACAGAGTTGGCCCTGGAGGCAACTTCGGGCGATTTTGGAAAGTGCACCGCCTCATGTGAATTAGCACTTTTCCTTTTAGCCCTCGCAAGAAAAGGGTTAACGATTCAGGGAGATTAGTCACCCAAAACTGGAG
>CM044434.1:38444783-38462356 GCA_024363595.1 Xenopus borealis | reverse complement strand
ACTCTGTAGACATGTAATCCATCCTTTTAAATCTGATGCAACATGCTTTATACTGCTAACTATAACCACATGTATATCGACAATTGTAACTTTATATGCCTGCACCTGACCCGACATTAGTCCAGTGCCATTTTACTAGACATTGTAACTTTGAATGATAGTGTCACTTTATTGTATTAAAGACTAATCAAATTCTGTATTATTTAAGTGTGTAAATACATCTGAAATACAGTTACTCCTCTAAGCTACTTGTGAATGTTACATTCTTGTATATTAGCTCGTGTATTATCGTTGCATAACTATTGCCATTTGATTTCTTTCTTTCCAGTGGTTAAGGTGCCCCAGAAAACATTGTTGATGGATGCACTGAAAGAAGAATCTGAAATCATCTATGATTTTTGCATGTGCAACCCTCCATTTTTTGCCAACCAGTTGGAAGCCCAGGTGAAGTATCATATGTGTGCAGGACTATTTATACAGTTTGTTTCGACTGCTAACAGTTTGGTAAAGTTCTTTTGTGGCTTAATATGTGCTTAAAAGGAGATGTACAGGAAAGGGGGGGAAAGTATCCTAACTGCTCTGAAGGTACATGAGTCTTTCAGGTCTATTTAATGTATTAGCACACTGGCTATTTCCCTCAGTAATAAGCTACTTCATTATTGTGCAAGAGAACACAGACAGTACAAATCATAATCAGAAGCTGTGACTAGTCACTCTTTAGGCTCAGGCCAGACGAATCTCCCCGAACCGCTTCCCCCTGCCTTCCAGCATCTTTAATGAATAATCGCCTGCGCCTATTCACACACGGCGCTGCGCTTTCCCGAAATTGCCTAAGGAGGTAACTTTGGAAAAGCCAGCGCCGCGTGCAAATAGGCGCAGGCGATTATTCATTAAAGTCGCTGGAAAGCCCCAAAGAATAGGCGATTAATCGCCAGGCGACATCTCCTCGAATCTTCACGTCTGGCCTTACCCTTAGTGCTGTACTGCAAGCTGGAGTGATATCACCCACTCCCCAACCAGAAGCATAACAACAGAACAATGGGAAGGTAACCAGATAACATATCCCTGATATAAGATAACAGTTGCCTGGTAGATTTAAGAACAGCACTCAATAGTAAAATCCAGATCCCACTGTGACACATTCAGTTACATTGAGCAGGAGAAACAACAGCCTGCCAGAAATCAGTTCCATCCTAAAGTGCTGGCTCTTTCTGAAAGCACATGACCAGGCAAAATGACCTGAGATGGCTGTCTAAACGCCAATATTATAAATTAATTATATTATAAATACACTTGCTGGTTCAGGAATTACATTTTACATGTTAGAATGAATTATTTGCAGTGTAAACAGTGTTATTTAGAAATAAAAACTAGACCATAAAAATCATGACAGAATCCCTTTTAGTGTGTAGATTAATTGATATTGTTGCACTTTTTTGCAAATTTATACCTTTTGCATAAGTGACCAATTTGGGAGGGTGGGATTGCTCTGCCCAAAGCACTGTTCTTTGTTGTCTGTAGGAGGAATAATAATTTCCTTTAGGTAACAGACTGAGCAGTGTTATAATAGGTAACAGACTGAGCAAGTTTTAAGCACTATTTGTATGCTTGTGAAGTTGTTACAAATATTTTCTCTAATGCTAGTCAATAATCTGTTTGTTGTAGTAAACTGCAAAGTGCTATCTGTGTATTTCCTGGAAGGATGATGGCATAAAAGTGAACATTTAAGCATAAAATAAACACCCTAGTTTTGCTCATTGACTAAAACTGAATCTTCCAATTTAATTCTTGAAAATATAATGCTCATTAATGGTGCATTTGGAATAAATAAAGAGCTTTATGGACACTAGTGTTGCCACCTGGCCAGTATTTTACTGGCCTGGCCAGTAAAAACAATGCTTGATGCCCATGTTATTAATAGGGCAAAATGGCAAAAATATAGGAAGGCCAGTATTTTGTGCAAAAAGGTGGCAACCCTAAAGGACACTTAGGTTCCTCTCAAAAGCATACATTTCATAAAACCCTGAATTTCGCCCCCATACTATAGGGAGTTAACTCTCGCAACCCACATCGACCTCCCCCGAGCTCCGTGAACACTGGAGGCATTACAGAGATTATGGCTGAGGGGGGAGAGTTGGAGTTTGTCAAGAGGATCATCCATGATAGTCTTAAGCTAAAGAAAAGATTGAGGTGAGTCAGCTTCAGTTTTGCATAACTTGTGTTGAAGTCACACCAATGGCTTATTCTAACAAATAGAAATCTGCATTGAGCAAAATGGAATTGCATGCTAGGAGTAGGAAGGATGAAGTTCTGTAAGTTTAAAGCCCTCAGTTTCTTTCCATTGGCCTATCATTAGCTTTAGCTATTTTTGATGGTTAGACAATACTCTGCTTTCAGTGGTTATCATAGAATTTGTTGTTGCAGATTGAACATTGTGTGAAAGATTCCTAGCAGGAATATGGTACCACACAGAGCAAAATTTGGTCATTTGTTATTTTTAGCTGTAACGTGTGTGATTTTCTGCTATGTTTACTGTTTACAATAGAATATGGCATCTCCTTTTTGAACATACCTGTTAGCGTAAACGTTTGGAAGGACCACATTGGCCCACTGATACAGTCTTTTTCCACTTTTTTGTGGGGGCATGGATAAGGTTCTGACAGAAATACTGTTGTTTTGAGAGCTGCAGAAAATGTCTAACGCTCTCTTAGCTAGTCTAACAGCAGGACAATATATGGCCTTTAAAGTATTTAGAGCCTTCCTGATCTCCCCTTATCAATTTTCAATCATAGTCATCAACTACTATTTAAAGCGAGAATCGGGAAGGCTGTCTTCCTCCTGACACAGCCTTTCTATAACGGCAAGCACAACACATTCAGATATTTTGTTATTAGTTAACAGATGGGGCCCCTGGCTCTCCTGAGCAAGTCGGCACCAAGGGATAAATCTTCCACTGGTTCCTGTCATTTTGCTAAGAGCTTAGGTAACACAAGCAGGTACAAGAACATGGAGCTGTCAAAAGCTTGATCAAGGGAATCTGACAAAACTAGCCACATTCCATGAGGATTTTATGGCATCTGCATTTGAAAGCTGATAATTTCAGACCACTTTGCCACGATAAACGATAGAAACCATCAGTAAAATACAGATTGGACTTTTCACTGAAACCTCTCCATCAGTGTGACAAATATTTGATATAAACCAACTGACTTATTTACACTGACACATCTAAAGTTTCTGGTTCAGATTCCACACTGATTTGTGTACATTGGATATTCCATACAGTATACAGTTGTGCTCATGTTTACATACCCTATCAGAATTTATGATTTCTTAACCATTTTTCAGAGAATATGAATAACACAAAAACTTTTCTTTCACTCAACTTTCTTTCACAACTATGTTTACTCTTTTTAAATCATAATCACTACACTAACTACCCAAATGACCCTAATCAAAAGTTTACATACCCCAGTTCTTAATACCGTGTATTGTCCCCTTTAACATCAATGACAGCTTGAAGTCTTTTGTGCTAGTTGTGGATGAGGCTCTTTATCTTCTCAGACAGTAAAGCTGCCCATTCTTCCTGGCAAAAAGCCTCCAGTTCCCATAAATTCTTGGGCTGACTTGCATGAACTGCACGTTTATGTCTCCCCAGAGTGGCTCAATGATATTGGTCAGAGACTGAGATGGCCACTCCAGAACCTTCACTTTATTTTTCTGTAGCCAATGACAGGTCGACTTGGCCTTGTCATGCTGGAATGTCCAAGTACGTCCCATGCACATCTTCCCCACTGATGAGTGCAAATTTACCTTCAGTGTTTTTTGTATTTCACCTGAAGTTATTTGTGGGTTTTTCCTTGCATCCCATTTTTTCAGGCAGTTTTGGCTGAAATTTTAGTTGGTCTACCTGACCGTGGTTTAGTTTTTAAAGAACCCCTAATTGTTCACTTAAAGGAATGGTTCAGTGTAATAATAATAAAATCTGGGTAAATAGATAGATAGTAGTGCAAAATAAAAAATGTTTTTAATATAGTTAGCCAAAAATGTAATGTATAAAGGCTGGAGTGAGTGGATGTGTAATATAATAGCCCTGCTTTGAATTGTAATGAATGAATAGGTCTCTACAATTATAAAACACAGCATGTACCATGGTCGCTATTGAGAAAAAACATTTATGTCCACAAGGGTGGTATCTTGTTTTTCAAGGTAAGGGCTAAGCCACTGTCCCAGATATTTTTATTAGGTAGCCAAAAAGTAGACCCATGTTCAGAAGACCAAGCCCTTCATCCTTATATGTAGAAGTCAGTCTCTTCTACATAAAACCTCTTCCTCTATTGTGCCAGATGAAAAGGGGACTCAACTTTTTTTATCCTATCAAAGACTGCTTTAGGCAAATAGGGCTAGGGAGTGCTGTAGTAGGTAGAGAACTTTGGTCAGTCTGTCAATATCTGCTATCAGAACAATTATAAAATCATAGGAGGTATTAACAGCTTTTGATTGTCCAACTAGTATGATATTTCAGCCTTTTGCATCTGCCTGCCAACTAAGCTGAAGTTTGTGAATCTCTGTAGCTCACCTATCCTTGGATTACAGTATTTTGTTTTTCCTTTTTATTGTTTACGTTTACAAATTTACCTTTATTGGTACCTGTTTTGAAGTCACAAAATATTTGCCCTTACCTGGAATTACAGATCACTCACCTGTTGATCTTTTCATTCTAGATGGTACAGTTGCATGCTGGGGAAGAAATGCAGTTTAGCTCCCTTGAAGGAGGAATTACGAATACAAGGGGTAAGATTTGTTCTCTATGCACATGATGTGTGGACATCATTCTGAACTGCTTTTTGTTACAGAACAAATTTTGGGTCAGGATTAGATTTAAAAATATTGTATAATACATGGATTCTTGAATTATATTTATATTTGTTACTGCAGGTTCCTAAAGTCGCACACACAGAGTTTTACCAGGGACGCACAATGCGTTGGGCTTTGGCCTGGAGTTTCTATGAAGAAGTTATCATTCCAGTAAGTAATAAAAATAGTAAAATGTAAAGAATATATATATATATATATATATATATATATAACATACACCAGGTACAACTGAAGCAAGGGCAGCATCAAGTTTCCCCAAACAGATGCCTGGATTGCTGCCTCCCTCTCAGATTTTTGATGAGCACTGACACAGAGCTAAGGGTCATGCATGCTTTTTACATTTTTAATATGAAGCACATAGGTACTCTATTCATCGTTACAGAGAAGAAGTAGTAATTTTCAAAACATGAATTATTGAATTGAAATAGACTTTAAAGGAGAAGGCCTTCCTGTAAGTCAGAGCTTTCTAGATAACGGGTTTCTGGATAACGGATAACATCTTCCTGTTTATGCACATACAAGCCTCTAGGGAATAAATTCAATAAACTTTTGCTCTTAGAATCCGATGTTCTGCAATCTTCCCTTATTATCAGCTACTTTTGCTAAAAGCTTATACAGGTATGGGGCCTGGTATCCAGAATGCTTGGGACCTGGGGTATTCCGGATAATGGATCTTTCTGTAAACTGGATATGCATACCTTAAATCAATTAGAAAATAATTTAAACATTAAATAAACCCAAACTGGCTGGTTTTGCTTCCAATAAGGATTAATTACATATTAGTTTGGATCAAGTACAAGGTACTGTTTTATTATTACAGAGAAAAAGGAAATAATTTTTAATAATTTGGATTATTTCATAATATTGGAGTCTATGGAGACAGGTTTTCCGTAATCTGAAACTTTCTGGATAACGAGTTTCTGCATTACAGATCCCATACCTGAATGGCTTATTCTATACCCCTAAAATTATGGTACAGAAGCAAACCTGGGGCATCTGTAATGTAATGCACTCGACTCCAGTTTGTTTTTTTCTTGATCTCTGTTAATATCCTTGATCCCAGCGTATTTTGTCAAATTGAACTACTTTATGATACCTTATTGTATCTTGTTCACAATGGAGCAGATACCAGTATCAAAAGGAATAATTTGTGCTTGAAATAAAATAATTTGAAAAACTTTATTTCTCCACTTTCTACATTTTAAAATGTCTGCTGAGTCCTTCTGCTTACTGGGAGATTTAGAATTAAATTTTAAAGGAGAACTAAAGCTTGAAAGGGGCATTCACCTTCCAAAACTTTTTTTCCTATTTAGGTGTTCTTACATAGTTCACCATAAACAAAGACTTTTGACAATCTGGTTATCCAACTGGTATTGTGGGTCTTTTCTGTTTATTTTCTTTACTTTTACAAATCAAAAGTGTTTGTGTATTTCATGTGTGGCCCCAGACAAATCAAAAATAAAAATTTACACTTCAATAATAGTAGTAACAGTAACAATGTGCGAAGATGAACAACCCCTTTAACTTAAAAAAGTAGGGCAAAAATGTTGTACATTATGTTTGGTGCTTCTGTAACACCCCAAGGCAACCACAGCCCTTTAACAGCAAAGATCTGGTCCATCAAAGATGCCCCAGTAGCTCCCCAGTAGCATCAGAAATGCCCCAGTAGCTCTTTTCTGCTGATTTATTGCACATGCTTTGTGCTGTTGCTGAGTTTAAGGGTTTTCACAATATAAACCTGAGGCAGGTACAATGGAGCAACCAGATGTTACTGGGCCCCTTATTAATTTTAGATGTTGTCATGTTTTACAAATATATATTGAGATCACACATTGATTAGGACCTTCTAGAGCCCCTGGTACCTCTTGAGCTGCCTTGCAGCAGCAGGGTCTGCTTCCTCTTATACCCTGGTATTGGTACATGGCAGCTTATAAACCAGCACAATTAACATTAGAATGTAATAATCAGCCCAGCAGCATATGATATATGGCAAACCTCATTTTCTACTTGATTTGCAACGACCCCTAGGCTTAGCATCTCTAAGCTGCTCAAAGCTGTGTGTGTGCATGTCAAAAAGCACTCACAATCCAAGAAGGGAAAATCTTTTGAAGCCTTGAATCATTACTGCTATAGAGATGCCAAACTTTTAGGCTGGTTCAATAACTTCAATATATATTATTTATTTTTTTTGGTTTGTTCTCCTTAGGGCACGTTGTTTTTTAAATACCCCAAAAACATGATGCCTAAAACTTCGCCTTTTAATTTCAGGCAGTAGTTGTTTTAAAACGTATACAGTATAACCTGGAGTAAACTAATTAATATGAGGTAGGATTTAAAGGAACAGTTCAGGGTAAAAATAAAAACTGGGTAAATAGATAGGCTGTGCAAAATAAAAAATGTTTCTAATATAGTTAGTTAGCCAAAAATGTAATATATAAAAGCTGGAGTGACTGGATGTCTCACATAACAGAATACAACACAACATCCTGCTTTTCAGCTCTCTAAATCTGAGTAAGTCAGCGACTTGAGGGGGGGCCACATGGGACATAACTGTTCAGTGAGTTTGCAATTGATCCTCCGCATTCAACTCAGATTCAAAAGCACCAGTTATGACCCATGTGGCCCTCCCTCAAGTCATTGATTGGTTACTGCCTGGTAACCAGGGTAACCAGTCAGTGTAAACAAAAGAGAGCTGAAAAGCAAGAAGTAGTGTTCTGTTCTGTTAGGTTAGACTTGCAGTCACTCCAGCCTTTATACATTACATTTTTGCCTAACTAACTATATTGAAAACATGTTTTATTTTGCACAGCCTATCTGTTTACCCAGTTTTTACTTTTATACTGAACCATTCCTTTAAACATTGCAATGAAAGGTATCCATTTTGTAAAATGGATATTCTTAAGGGGGGCTGATAAATTTCTTAATGCTAATTAGACAAGTAAATTAGATAAAGTTTATTTATGTAAAAGGTAGGGAAAGAGCTGTTTCTCCATTTGTCTTTTCATATGAAGTGTAATAGTTTATAATGTGAGTCCAATAAACACACACTGAGCATTCTGAATCCTATGACAGTAGTTTATTGTGCCAACAAAACTAGCCTAGTTTAGCCTGGAGCATATCGAATGCAGGATTCCCAGACATTAATTCTGCAAAAGCAGTATTGCATTTCTAATATTACTATTATGATTATTATTTATTGGAAGGGACAATATGTTAGAATATGCTTCACCTTTAGTTTCTATATTTTAGTCCTTGGCAACCAAACCAAACGAATGATTTGTAGACAAGCTAATATCTTAAGTACAGGAGACAAGCGTGTAGCTGATGAGGGTTAGAGTTTCAAACCCATACCCCCTAGGGAAACAAGCGCTCTGCCTTTTCTATGATAAGTATCTGTTCATGTGACCAACCAGTCTGCAAATGCCCATTTGTCTGAAGGATTAGGCACACACACTGGTTTCTCTGGGCTTAACAAGTGGCATTAGCTGACAGCTCCTATGAAGCGATTGGCATTTTCATCGCCTTGTGTTAAGCAGTGAAAAGTAAGATCTTGACTTGAAATGTGTGGCAAGGGCTTGATATTTCTTTTGTATTATTTTTACCAACTGAACCTGTTTCCCCTCTTGGTTTAGGCTGTCAAAATAGTTTTCTATCGATTTTTCCTTCCCCCTCCCTTTGCCAGAGGCTGGGGGAAGTCTCGCCTGGCAATTACAATACAGAGGGCTAGAATTATATAGGTATGATTGTAAGCAGCCACTGAAAGGTCCTAAATGATGACTAACTATGATATCAAGCTGAGCATGGCTGGAGAGAATTGATTCGCTTTCAAGCTTTTCCCCATGTCAAGGCCCAGCGTCTTATTGTTGCTTCCTGTGTACTATTCAGAATGAATGAATATGCTGTTATTATTGCTTCTAGTTTAAGGATACAAATTGATATTTAAACACAGGAAAAAAAATAAAAATGCTTAATAAAATATTGTAGCCTTGTTAAGCTTGTGCAGTACAGCACCGCTTGTTATTAAGGCAGTCAGTACTGAGACAAAGCTGCATGCCATGAGTTTGTCCCCTGCAGGTTTCAATAAAAGGAATAAGTTGTTAGTTGGGATTTTTCAGACTACTTTTTATGTAAAAAAATTGATCTTTAACAAGGTAACACTGCAGCCTTGCAGTTAATGCATTCCATTATCAGTATATTGACTGCAAGCAATGAAAAGAAACACTACTATCCCTCTTGGCTTCGTAGTGCAGTTTTCACTGCATGAGACAGACAATAATGTTGGCTGTGTCCAATATGCGTTCAGCTCCCTCTGCTAAATGCTTCCTTAGCTGTTCCAAAGTCAATAATAGTATGGGCACACATCTGTAGCAGACGAAAGTCACCAGTGTAGCCTGGTCCCAAACATGGACTAATATCACATGAATCTTTTGCTATAGACTTCTGCTTAGCTACCAGTAGTACTGCATATCCTATGTATCCCCGGTAAATTTAAGCACTTTTTTCAGTAGACCGTTAAAGGAGAACTAAACTCTTCATTTAAAAAAAAAACCCTACCACCCATACACCCCACTCCCCCTGAAATTGCCGCAAGGGGTGCGTAAAATGTTAGGGATATTTGCCCTGGGTAAGAGCTACGCTGGGGCTGGGTTTACTTAAATATATATACCAGGTAGGTAAGATTCTTTAATATGACACTTGACATTTGATATAAACTATCTGTTGCACAAAAATTCTTTTTCGGGGTATAGTTTTCCTTTAAGTAAATATTGCCCTTTTACATCTCTTGCCTTGAACCACCATTTCGTGATGGTCTGTGTGCTGCCTCAGAGATCACCTGACCAGAAATATTTCAACTCTAACTGTAACAGGAAGAAGTGTGGAAGCAAATGACACAACTCTGTCTGTTAATTGGCTCATGTGACCCAACTTTATAGTTTGTTTGGTATGTTTGTGTGCACCGTTGAATCATACATTCCTAAGAGGCTGTCCTTATTTTTTAAAATGGCTATTTTCTATTTATGATTACCCAATGGCACATGCTACTAAAAAAGTGTATTATTATGAAAATGGTTCATTTACATGAAGCAGGGTTTTACATATGAGTTGTTTTATGAAATATGCTTTTATAGAGACCTACATTGTCCGGGGGGTATAGATTTCCTTTAAGCAGTTTTGGGTATCTGGAGTCGGATTCGCCAAAAATAACTAAACCCTAATAACTAAATAGGAGCACTGAAAATATTCAGGCATCCTGACCTGGGAGTTTCAGTGCAAATCAGATGCAATTGTGGATTAACCTTTGTGCATGCTTTCCATTTGGAATCTTTCATGTTCCTTATGGCTTGTAATACTACTGGGACAATACATTAAATATTAGGGATTATTAGTCTTGTATGTTAAGGCCCTTACAAATCAAAAATACCTCCATTACTATCCTTGGTGTTTACATGAGTATATACATGAGTACCCCATCTCTCTTGTTCAGTGTTTAACCACCCAGCTCATGCAACTCAAACCCTATTTCTATAGGATCATTAATATAGCTTGTGAGGTGCAGTTGTGATCCAGATTAAGGAGCTTGGACTAACATTTTCAAGCAGTTGTAGTCAAGGGCAATTTTAATCATTTTGGCAAATTACTATTCGCTTCATTGCAGCCAGTCAAACTGGGGTCCATTCATTACTAATCCTGTACATAATAAATTCCACAGATATCACATGTCAGTTGAGTTTCCTTCTACTCCTCTGTCAATATAGTAACTGACTTAGTGGTGATAGACTAGAGCTGGCCATAGACGCAAAGATCCGATCGTAAGATGATTCCACGATCGGATCTTTGCATCTCCCGACCTGCTCCCGACCTGTCACTAACCTTCAGATCAACTAAAGTAGTAAAAAGCACAGACAGCTGACGTTCTGCCCCTGACAAGGATCCTACGAAAGTTGTACGATTAAAAACCTAGTGACGGTCTCCCACTGAAAATTGTACGATCTGCAATAGACGCAAAGATATCGCCAGCCGACAAAAATTTTCTAACCTGGCCGATCGACCAAACGACCGATCGGCATGGCACGACAAATGTCGGAACACTCCACACACGATCCGAAAGTCGTACGATAGTCGTACGGATCCTCGATTCGTACGACCAAGTCGTTACGTCTATGGCCAGCTTAGGAGTGAAGAATTTAAGCAGGGACCAGAAGCTGCAATAAACCATGTAAATAATAATAAACCACATTAGAGAGAGTCATTTTTCATCAAAGATTAACATTCTGCCATTTCTTATTAGTAATAATTCACTAATGTTTACAAAACCCTACCCCCTACCCTGCGTAGAACCCCCTTCCAATCCCCCCCAGCCCCCCCCAAGTGTTACCCTGGGCAAATGCCCCTACATCCATACTTACCCTTCCGTGTAGATTCTGTCCTCAGGAGTTCATGGTCGCCTTCTTCAGCCTCTTTGGTCTTCTTCGGGTCTTCTTTCAACTTGGAGATTTTTTGTGAGTTTTAGTTCATGCGCAGTTGTTGGGAAGTGGAAGATTGCTCAAACTGCACATACGCTGAAACGATGTTCTCTTTCAGAAGAAGACCGAAGAGAAGTAGATGGCGCCTGTGAACTCCCGAGGACGGAATCTACATGGAGGGGTAAGTAAGGACTTGGGGGCATTTGCCTGCGGTAACAATTTGCAACGTGGACTTTTATTTTTTATTATGTGATTTTTGATTTATTTTGTAGTTTATTCAGCAGCTTTCCAGTTTGCAATGTCGGTAATCTGGTTGCTAGGGTCCAAATAATCCTAGTAACCATATATTGATTTGAATAAGAGACTGGCATAGGGATAGGAGAGGCCTGAATAGAAAGGTGAATAATAAAAATAAACACCAACAATAAATGTGTAGCCTTATGAAGCATTTGTATTTTAAATGGGGGTCAGTGACTCCCCATTTGTAAGCTGGAAACAAAAAGGCAAATCATTAAAAAACTATACAAAATAAATAAGGAATAATGCTTAGAACTAGCCATCCTATAAAATACTAAAAGTTAACGTAAAGGTGAACAACCCCTTTAACGCCAAAAAGCCGCGTCCTGTCTCCTGTAGCTATACAGAACTTGTTTACGTCACCTTCTTAGGTGCACTGTATGTTAATGCTAATAATTTTATAGCATTTTTATTTCTAATAATTCTGTTATTGTATATATATATTAAACCTGCGTTAGAGGATTGTAATATTTAATATATTAATTTATTCCCTGTTATTTATATAGTGCTGGCATCAGTCCCTGCCCAAATGAAGTTTACAATAAAGACCCCTGTCATATTCACACTCATTATGCTCCTTTTTACCAGTAGCTGATTTAACCTGCCTTGTGTTTTTGGATGGTGGGAATAAACCAGAAGAGAGACATGGGGGCAAATTCACTAAAGTGCGAAGTGTCTAACGCTAGCGCTAAATCGCCAGCGTGACGTCATTTCGCAACTTTGCGAATTTACTAACCGTGTCCCTTGCGAAAATTGGCTAGCGAAGTAGATAGACTAGCGCAACTTCACACCCTTACGCCAGGCAAAGTTGCACACTGACGAAGGGACGTAACTACGCTATGATGCCCATTTTAGTATACGTTAACTCATGTGCTAGACTTTACTTTGCCAGGCCAGACCTGGTGAAGTTCAGTACAATAGACAGGAAAAACTTGACATTTTTTTCTAAGTCCCAAAAAAACGCTGTCGTCTTTTACTTTTTTTAGGGTGATAATCTGGAAAATAGCATAATTATTTTGGGGGTTACCCTCCTTCCCCCCCTGCATTTCCTAACATATGGCAACTCAACTATACAGTGGGCACATGTGTAGGGCAATAGGACAACTTTATTTTATTTATTAAAGGTTTCCTGGGCTTGTGTAGTGGAATGTAGTGGCTGGAACATATACTTCTATTATACTTTTAACTTCGTACCATATGCAAATTAGGCATTGGTAGCGTAAATGCGCTTTGCCTGATGAAGTAACGGTAGCACAACTTCGCTACTTTTCGCCTCCCTGAGCGCAAATTCGAATTTTAGTGAATTAGCGGCAGACTGGCGAAAATTTGCCTGGCAAATTGTGGTGAAGGCGTTGCTAGTGCATTTTTGCCGCTTAGTGAATTTTCCCCATGGGAAGAATAAACAAGCTCCTTTAGATCTTCCTTGTATATATATATAAAAGAAGTGTGTGCTCCAGCTGTTAACATTTCCTGCAGTTATAGGAATCCACCTAGTGGTGAATTACTAGAACCGTTCTTAAAAATCAACACTACAACATTCTCTTGTAATGTGAATACATATTTCTTTCTAGGCATCACAACTGGAGATTTACAAGATCACTGCAGAGATTTTTAATGCATGCTACTTGCCCAGTGACACAATTGACTTATATTTGATACTATTAAATGATCAAATGTTATATATAGAGCACTGTCATGTTTTTCTAGTAACCAGGCCCACACATGTATTAAATAGATTATTGGGCCACAACATGGAAATTCTTGGGCTAGTATGGAAGAAATTGGGCCCCTTCTTTAAAATTGCCAGATGACGTTGATTAGAATTGGTCCCTTGTTCTTAAAGTGGCACCAGTCACCTTAAAGGGTTGTCCACCTTCAAACAACTAGTTGTTTTCAGATAGATCACCATAAATAACGACTTTTTCCAATTACTGTCTATTTTCTATTTGTTACTGTTTTTCTAATATTGAAGTGTAAAGTGTCATTTTTCACCTTCTAAAGCAGCTCTGGGAGGGGGGGGGGTTGCCGACCACCCAACTGTTCTAAACTGATACATTTAATGGATACATTTCTTATCTTTGTCCCTGCTGAGCAGAATCTCTGGGTTTCATTACAGGCATCTGTTAGAATTGATACAAAAGTTGCTGATACTCCAGAGATGTTGCTGTGAAATGTATCAATTAAATGTTGCAAAATTGTAACCTTAATTACTGAGCTGCCAGACTCAAACACCACTAGACACCAGCATTCAACTTTACACTTAGATTTCGGAAAAACAGTAAAAAATAGGTAATTGAAAAAAGTCTTTATTTATGGAGAACAATCTGAAAACCACTGAACAGAAAAAAGTGTTTGGCAGGTGAACAACCACTTACGAAATAATCCCAAATCCTTTTTTTATGATGTTAGTCAAGCAAAATACATTTCACTTGCACTATAAAAATAATTAAAAAAATAAATAGTTTTTTTAGTCTTGGAATTCATAATTACAGCAGAATGGCAGGTGCCATTTTGAAGACGCTGTTAATGAGGCAAGCTCTGCCTCATCCCAAAATCTTGTTTATGTGCCAGAATGGGGGACCCGATACCCATGTCCATGCACTGGCTTTACAATTAGATGGTTAGGAGAGCAGGCGGGGTGAAGGCATTGCAGTGTAATCTAGGAAGTGCAGAATTGAAAGTAATTGCCCAAGGAATAGTGGAGGGCCAGGATGTATATGATTGACAGCTGATACTATTAGACAAGTTTATAACTGGTATGGGTGTTTAAATAAAGCCTTATTATATGTAAATAGATGATGTTGCTGATACTCCACCTTTCACCATTAGTAACAGCATTTTCTTCTCCCATGGTTTTGGTTTAGCACTTTTGCGCTTATGCTATCCAAGGCTTGTGCATTAAGCTTTGAGTAGAAAAGGGAGATCAGAGCCCTGGCTTTAAATCTTCTGCGGATGCTGGCAGCTGTGGGCTAGAATACCAATAGATTTTTATAGAATGTGCTGCACCAGACAGGGGTTCAGGTTGGGCTGGTACAGACAATTATGAACATGTATATCACCATAAAGCTTTGCTTCCTTTTAAGTGGTATATACAGAAACATGCAATATTTCAAATTCCTAATGATTTAAGCCTACAACACATTTTCCTTTTCAACTTTTGACATATTAATGAACTACTTCTCTTTAATCAGAATCCTCCGAAAAAAAGAAAGCTGGAAAAATCCCGTAAACCAGTGGTATTCACTGTGCTGGAATCCGTGATAAAAATGTTGACAGACAAGTTGCCGAGTGGTTGTGAAGTCCCAGAAAGCATTGCTGTGGTTGCAGACTGCATAAAGAAAATACTTGCGGATTTAAAGGTATAATTATAGAAGCACAAATGGAAACCTGACGTAGGGACAAGGCAGTCTCTATATACAGTTGTGCTCATAAGTTTACACACCCTGGCAGAATTTATGATTTCTTAACCATTTTTCAGAGAATATGAATAATAACACAAAAACTTTTCTTTCACTCATGGTTAGTGGTTGCCTGAAGCCATTTATTGTCAAACAACTGTGTTTACTCTTTTTAAATCATAATCACTACACAAACTACCCAAATGACCCTGATCAAAAATGTTCATACCCCAGTTCTTTATACCATGTATTGCCCCCTTTAACTTCAATGACAGCTTGAAGTCTTTTATGTTAGTTGTGGATGAGGCTCTTTATCTTCTCAAACGGTAAAGCTGCCCATTCTTCCTGGCTAAAAAGCCTCCAGTTCCCGTAAATTCTTGGACTGTCTTACATGAGTGGCTCATTGATATTGAGGTCAGGAGACTGAGATGGCCACTCCAGAACCTTCACTTTATTTTGCTGTAGCCAATGACAGGTCAACTTGGCCTTGTGTTTTGGATCATTGTCATGTTGGAATGTCCAAGTATGTCCCATGCGCAGCTTCCGGTCTGATGAGTGCAAATTCTCCTCCAGTATTTTTTGATAACTTACTGCATTTATTTTGCCATGAATTCTGAGCAAATTTCCTGTGTCTTTGTAGCTCACACATCCCCAAAACATCAGCGATCCACCACCATGTTTCACAGTAGGAATGGTGTTCCTTTCATCATAGGCCTTGTTGATTCCTCTCCAAATGTAGCGTTTATGGTTGTGGCCAAAAAGTAAAATTTTAGTTTCATCACTCCAAATTACTTTGTGCCAAAAGGTTTTAGGCTTGTCTCTGTGCTGTTTGGCATATAATAAGCGGAATACTTTGTGGCATTTGCATAGTAATGGCTTTCTTCTGCCAACTCCACCATGCAGCCCATCATTCTTCAAGTGCCTCCTTATTTGCATCTTGAAACAGACACACCACATTTTTTCAAGGTCCTGTAATTCACCTGAAGTTATATGTGGGTTTTTGTTTGCATCCTGAACAATTTTTCTGGCAGTTGTGGCTGAAATTTTAGTTTTATTTGCTTTTCAACAGAACCCCTAATTTTCCACTTCTTAATTAGAGTTTGAACACTGATGATTGGAATTTTCAACTCCTTTGATATTTTCTTATATGCCTTTCCTTTTTTATATAGTTCAACTACCTTTTCCTGCAGATCCTTTGACAATTCTTTTGCTTTCCCCATGAATTAGAATCCAAAAAACATCAGTGCAGCACTGGATGAAAGATGCATGGGTCAGTCAGGAGTCCAGAAAGTCATTGACCTTTTATACACACCCACTAATTACAAGCAAACAGATCACAGGTGAAGATGGTTACCTTTAATAGCCATTCTAATCCTTTTTTTTTGTCCAGTTGTGTGCATGTTATCAGTAGTTGACGCGACGCGCGTCAAAAGCGTCCCGCGACTCGTTTCGCGTTTTTTTCGCCAATTCGAGAATTTTTCTGGAATTTCGCGAATTTTTCGGCGAAGCGAATCTCGGGAGATTCGCCCATCACTAGTTATTAGGCCTAATCACCAGGGTATGTAAACTTTTGATCAGGTTCATTTGGGTAGTTTGTGTAGTGATTATGCTTTAAAAAGAGTAAACACAGTTGTTTGACAATAAATGGCTTCAGCCAACCACTAACCATGAGTGAAAGAAATGTCTTTGTGTTATCATTCATATTCTCTGAAAAATGGTTAAGAAATCATAAATTCTGCCAGGGTATGTAAACTTATGAGCACAACTGTATAAGGTAATAAGCACACACTGTTACGTAGCAGGAGAAAATGTTAGGAGACAAAGGCAGATGTGCATACCACAACACTCGGGTGCCACCATAAAGATTTGTTCTCCTGTTGTTAGTAACTCAGTAGGAACCATATAGAATATTAATTGTTTCTAGTTCAACAAGCAGTGGCTATTGTACTGCTGGAGCATCACATATCATTTGTGTGGGCTCATCTGACGTTTGCCAAGGGGCTAAATCCAGCTGACTTTCTTAGCTATCAGCAATTAAAAGGTGCTTGATAGCCAGCTTCTTCAGCATTAACTGGAACTACAAGAAGCTCATTTGCCTGGCTATTTTGAGTTATGGCTTAAAGGACAGCTAAACCCTAACAATGAATATGGATAGAAATATTCAGTATACTGAGCTTATTGAACCAGCCTAAAGGTTAAGCATCTCAGTAGTAGTAATGATTCAGGCCTTCAAATTGTCACAGGTGTTTTGTTAGGAGTGGCAGCACCAAACGTGCTCTGTGTGTTTTGAGCCTCTGTTTAAAAGTAAAGCTTAGGAGTTGTTGAAAATCATCAGATAAAGAGGTTTGCTTCATATAAGGTGATTCTACATGGCTAATTGTGCTGGTTTTTGATCTGCCGTGTACCAATAATCTGAATTATTTACTTATCAACCTTATATATATATAATATTTATTCGGTATATTGTGTGCCAGTCTTTAAGCTCAGTAAGTGACAGCAGCACATAGCATGTGGAGTGTATCAGCAGAAAACAAGA
>CM044434.1:38413897-38428256 GCA_024363595.1 Xenopus borealis | reverse complement strand
ATTTGTGAACTTTCGTTCGATAGTTCTAAAAAATCGAGAAATCAAATAGCGCTCAAAACTAGTGAATATTTCATTCGATTGTATCAAATTGACATTAGAAAATCATATTTTTGCCGAATTCGAGGACTAAAATGATAAATCTGCCCCCTAATGTCAGCACATGGGCCAGGTCACCCAACACATCTGTCTGTATGGGGCTTCCAAATCAGTATGCTGCTGCTGATCACTCAGGATACTCGTCACTTTGTGTGATTATCAAAGAACATAAATGTATCCTCCAAAAACATTAAATGCACCATTTTAAGCCTGAAAAGGGTCTGACAATTGTATACCACCATTTTTTGAGAGACAGTCTAGATTTTGAAAGCTCATCCCGCAGTCCTGGATTGTTACTGGAATGTGCTGACTTTCTCTTTGATCTCATGCACTGAACAGCCAGAAAAAGATACAATGTTTATAACTTAATTGGCTTTTGGCAGAGAGCCCAAGGGCCGGATTTAGGACACTATTGTTTGTTGACCCTGTCCCCTCCCTTTTATTTGCTCAAATTTTCATCATCAGGACAGAGCAATGGCAATTGGCACACAGGAAATGTAAATTTCTGGACCAATGTGGGTGTGGTTGGGCAGCATGCCACCCCCTAAAATCCTGCCGCCCTAGGCCCGGGCCTAGGTGGCCTATACACAAATCCAGGCCTGGAGAGCCCAGAAGAGCCACCAGGTGCACTTGGATACTTTTGTAACAATTTAAGATAAGCAAATAAGTAATTGTAACAATTTAAGATAAACAGGTTTCTTGGGGAAAACTGTGACTTGCAGCTTAAAGGAGAAGGAAAGGGATTTTACACTTGTGTGTGCTAAATGTTAGGCGCCCCCAAGTGACTACTTTTATCAACCTGATACCTGGGCCAGTTAATAGGAAAAAAAGATAAATATATGGGAAGGCCGGTATTTTTTTCTAGAAAAGGTGGCAACCCTAGGGGCTTCTATCAGCTGAAAACCGCACCGGCCCCGTGTTCTCCTAGCGAGCACCATGGATCAACATCCTGCTGCTTTGATTTTCAAATTTCCCAGGGAAATCACAGTAGAGCAAAATAGGCAACTTTTTTGTTAAAGCTCGGCTTTCCGCTCTACTGAGCATACGCAGCCCTGAGATGACGAGAGGAAGCAGGAAGTTGTTCTCTCCGTGGTGTTTGCTAGAAGATCCCCGGACCGGTGCGGTTTTCAGCTGATAGGAACACCAGCCTGGGGTATCAGGTATATAAAAGTTTATATAGTATATAAAATTTAGCACCCCCTTTCCTTCTCCTTTAAAGATCAATTTCACCTTCATTAGCAGAACTGTAAATAACACAAAAAACACAGAAACGTGTTCAAACTTTCATAACCTGCCAAATTTGGTAAAACAGACATGGTAATTAGGGTGCGTGGCCACAAAAATGGGCTTGGTCAAATCAATTTGCGACTCTCCACGCAGCAAATCTTTTTGTCCCTCTTTCTATTTACAAAATATTGGGAGATATGCAATAGAAGCACAACCACCATTAAATCATATATATACACACACCTAAAGCTGAGCTCTGCACTCATGGGATTGTTCATTGCTCTCTGTTCTATAGGGAAATGCCTTCCACTTTTGGTTGGGCAAAGTAGTTATAGAGGTGAAGTTTCTCTGCAAATTCAACCAAAATGTATCATCCATATACTTTGAGATGACATAAGCAATTCTAATACCTCTCTTCGTGTTTCTTAGGACATGGATTGCTAGAGTGTGTGTGATCCCTCGCGTAAACAATGGTAAAGTAAGATCTATATTAATTATTATATGTCTCTGTGTTCAGGCCCACTCCTGTCCATCTTTTTTCTGACATTCACACAAATTCCTGGTAGACAGGGAAAGTGACTGTAGCAGTTTTGTTTATTCATATTCATTCTGGAACATTGCTCACCGTACATCATTTGGGTAAAATGTGGAATCATATTTCCAACCTCTTTTTATTCTATTTATTAGAATACCTGCATGAATCATTATTCAAAGCCTTTTACTTCACACGAGCAGATTCGGGGAGATTAGTCTCCTGACAACAAATCTCCTCTTCCGGGAGACTAATCTCCCTGAACTTCCTTCCCGCTGGCTAAAACGTAAATCACCAACACTTGGAGATACTTCATTTTCCCAAAGTTGCCCGAAGTTTTCTTGTTCATGTGTCTCTGCTATTAATCAAAAGATCCTATGGAAAAGCCTACAAAATATGAAGCAATGGCACCGTTTATTATTCATTTGTGCTCCATTTAATATTAAAGGGCTAGATCACATTTTAGTATGAGGTAGACATTGATACTCTGAGACTATATGCAATTTGTCTTCAATATTTTATGGTTTTTCAGTTATCTTTTTGTTCAGCAGCTCTTCATTTTGTTTTGTTAGCAGCTATCTGGTTGCTGGTGTCTAAATTACCTTAGCAACCAGGGATTGGTCTGTAAAAAACAAGATTATGAATAGTAATGATCTGCATAGAAATATAAATAATAAAATTGTAGCCTCACAGAGCAATAATTTTTTGCCCACTGGGGTCAGTGACCCCTATTTGGAAGCTGGAAAGAGGCCAAAGAAGAAGGAAAAAGCTAAAACACTATAAAAAAAAAAATAATGAAAACCAGTTGCAAAGTTGCCAGGGATACTGCATTCTATAACATAAATGTTTACTTATAGGTGAACAACCCCTGTAAGGCAAGAAATAAATGTGTTGGCATTATAAGAACTGTCACCCTGCCAGAATACTTCTGGGGGCGGTCCTAGTGCTTGATTACTCCTGCGGAGGAACTATTGGCAGATGTTGCATGTACCATAGAGCTGTCAGTATTATCCCCCTCTAATGCTAGAGCAATGGTACATCCCTTAGTGGGCCAGTCTTCCAGTCCCTTAGCAGCCAGCATGGTATATGAAGAACAGAGTACAGTGGTAGGTGTGTGCTTTTTTTTTTTTTTTTAAAGGGAGGATGAAGTGTAATGGAAAAAGGGAATCAGTGGAGGAGAGATGCAGCATCTCCAAATGTGGTTGGTTGAGTGTAGCAGGTGGAGATTCTTCTGTAACATAGGGTCCATGGAAAAACATTCAGTACCTGGCTATATAACCCAGGACATCAAAGTAATTGTTCAGTATAAAAACTGGTTAAATAGATGGGCTGTGCAAAATAAAAAATGTTTTCAACATAGTTAGCAAAAAATGTAATGTATAAAGGCTGGAGTGACTGGATATTTAACATAATACTACTTTGCAGCTCTCTTGGTTTCTACTGATTGGTTGCCAGGCAGTAACCAACCATTGACTTGAGGGAGGGCCACATTGGTCGTAATTGTTGCTTTTGAATCTGAGCTGAATGCTGAAGATCAATTGCAAACTCACTGAACAGTTATGTACCATGTGGCCCCCCTTCAAGTCGCTGACTTAATCAGAGTTAGAGAGCTGAAAAGCAAGAAGTAGTGTTCTGTTATGTCAGACATCCAATAACTCCAGCCTTTATACATTATATTTTTGGCTAGCTATATTGAAAACATCTTTTATTTTGAACGGCCTATCTATTTACCCAGTTTTTATTTTTACACTGAACTGTTCCATTTACTGACACAAGGCCAATCTATGTACTTGACAGATCGGGTATAGTTTAATTATCCCAGTGGACAAATATTGTGTATGTAAGTCTGAAATCTATGCCAGTCAGCAAGAGTGACATGGACGTTGCATTAAATACATGGGGAGTTCAATGATAGGAATCTATGTAGCACCTAGTAGTAGTTGCAGCCAGTCAGTCTATTGCATGTACATAGTCTTCCCGTTTTGTTGGAATCAACAATGACCCCCATATTCTACAGCCTTGTGGGATTCTAGAGATTCTATTGGCATTATGGGTTCCAAGAGGCTTGTCAGGTAGTAATTTTGAGGTCATTACTTAGACGTTTCCAAGGGCCAATAACAGCAGAGAGCCTAAGAGAGGTGTGAGTGTAAATGTGTCCGATAAGTGACAGTTTATTGAAAGAGATGATTGGCACTGCACTTTAGTAGTTTGGTTTTTAGATGCTTTGGAAATTGTGTGAAAGGGGCTGTTTCTAAATGTGGGGTTTGGGGATCAGTAGCTGCTACGCTGCTTGGAAAACCAACAACCTTTGCACTATTATGTTGAACTGGGATTAATCTATAGGAATAAAAAAAACACACATTACTACTATAGATTATAGTATCATACTTGTACTCAATTTAGTTGTTACTGTACCTGGTGCAATTACCATTATGGTGCTTAACATAAGGATGCCCAAGGCACTCCAGATAGCAGGGAGGGGAGCTAATTTGTGTACAACTGCAATTTTGAGGGCAAAACATGTTGTTTTCCCATAATTCACCTCTGCACTTGCACTTTGTCTTAAATCAGACATCACAAGACCCACCCCAGATCCTGCCCCAAGCCCCTCCCTAGATCCCACCCACACAACAGTAAAAGGTCCACATAGACACCAGTGTTAAAAATGGTACACCCCATTCACTCACATGTTATAAAAAGCCATTGGTGGTCAAGGCCTCCTTTAAGGGGGGCCTGGCTAATTCGAAAAGTGCAGCACAATTTTGCACCCAATGTTTTTTTTTTTTTATTATTTCTTTTTATTACATTTATATACATTTTAACAACTTTAATAAAACTGTTTAGACAACATCAATTCAGTACTCTGTATAGATACATGCATCTGTGTTCTATTTGCTACAAGGCTTATACCATACATCATACATTATATTAATAAATTTTTATTCACCAGCCTTATATGTGTGTGCATTAATTGTTGAATTGTAATCTTCTACAAACAAATAAACTAACTTTGTACCCGATATTTGTATACTATTTTCCTTTTATTTCCCTGGCTAACTTGGGGGGGGGGTATTACTATGTAATAGAGTTAGGGATACTTTGAGGTACCCTTAGGGTGGATTCTAGATGTGGAAGATGCTCATCTATCCACAGTGACCACACTTTGTTACATTTTTTTGGACAACCGCTCTGTAGATTTAACAATTAGTAGAGAGGGACCATGGCATTTACCATTTGTATCCATTGTTTTTTTTGTTCTGATTTCCAACTCATGGCAATAAGTCCTTTTGCTTGTATATGTAGAAAGTTTGTTCTGCTGAGGTAGGCGCTGTCTCTTCGACCTGATTCAGTAGTATGGTTTTTGGGGTTTAAGGGGGTACGTGCTAATGTAAGGATAACTACCTCCAACTCTTTTGTCCAGAACCTAATCTTGGGGCAGTTCCATACCATGTGTATAAAAATTGCCGGGGAGTGAGAACATTTTGGGCAGGTATCTGGTATATTGGGGTTTATCAGATGAAGCCTATGGGTGTTATATACAACCTCTGGAGATATCGGAATTGGATAATTTATCCTTGGAGCTAACAAGTTTGGAACAGTGTGTTTCCAGAACGATCTTCCACCCCTCTGGAGTGAGGTGGGGAATATCTTGCTGCCACTTATCAACAATTTTTTAAGTACTGGGTCTTTTGGTGTGTTTAAAAGGGCATAAAATCTTGATACTGGTTTAGTTAAATCAGGGTTAAATGTACGTTTTTCTAAGTGTGTGGGTGAGATATCTATTTGGGCCTGCCTGAATTGTGTTTTTATAGCGTGACGAAGTTGAAGGAACCTGAAAAACATTGTGTTGGGCAGCTGAAATGTTTCCTTCAGCTCATCAAAGGTAATTAGGTTGCCTTCTTTTATGACCTGCCTCAAGTATTTAATATTGTACTTGGCCCATATATTTGGGTCTGGGATAGCTCGTAGTTGTGGAAGGTATAGGTTATGCCAAAGTGGTAAATTAGCTGAGTAATGCGTTTCATCCTTTGGGAAGAGTTGGAGTGCGATTTTCCATATTTGGACCATGGTTGTCATTAATTGGGTGGGTGCCTTATAGGCTCTAGTTCCTCGAAATATCATATTTTTTAAACCCTCATATGAGCCTACAATTTGGGCTTCTAGGTTAGTGGCTGCATTTTGTGAGGAGGGGTTTGCCCACCACCAGGCGTTGACCAGTTTTGTGGCTAAGTAGTAAAAATAAAGATTAGGTGCTGCTAGGCCCCCTGCATCTGCCTGGAGTTGTAAGGATTGTAGCGCAAACCGGGGAGATGTGGCTGCCCAATATAGAGTAGTAATCATGGAGTTCAGTTTATGAAAAAAAAATTTATGTAACATAATTTGAGCTTGCCTGAATAGGTATGTAAGTTTTGGAAGCATAATCATTTTAAATAGATTTATTCTCCCTAGCAATGTTAAAGGGAGGGCATTCCATGTACTCATTTTACCTTCCAGTTGTGTTAGTATGGGTGTAAGATTTAGTTCAAGGTATTTATCTAATTGTCGATGAATATGTACCACTAAATATTTAAATGAGGCTACCCATTGCAAATTTGCTTGCAATCTTTGATTGTCTACCTGAAATGAGTCAATAGGAAAGAGAACCGATTTAGCCCAGTTTATCTTAAGTCCTGAGTACACAGTGTGGCGGTTTATTACTTTTAGTGCTGCTGTAAGGGCTTCATATGGGTTTTCCAGAAACAGGATGGCATTGTCAGCATACATTGCTACTGTTTCTGTAATGGGGCCAAGAGTAAGCCCTTTAGCTGTTTCCTGTGGATTTGAGTAGCCAAGCTAATAGTCCATTGCCAATGCAAATAACAGAGAGAAGAGGGGGCATCCCTGCCTCGTACCCCGACTGACTGAGAATATTTGAGATATATTTTGATTCGTTTTTATGCAAGCTTTTGGGTTGTGGTATGGTGCCTCGACCCTTTTTTTAAATTTGGGTCCTATTCCCATTCTGGACATGGTGAACCATAGGAAGTTCCATTCAATTGTATCAAATGCCTTTTCATTGTCGAGGGCTGCCAGAATTCTGTGGGGAGTCCGTCCAGTCCTGGCGTTTTCCCGGTGTTGAAGGAGGATAGAGCCTTGCACCCCAGAACTTTCCAATTATTTTTTCAGAAAGTTCGTGACTTTAGGGTGCATGCGCAGTTGGAGGACTCTGCTGTTACGGAGCTACTGCGCATGCGCCTGAATTTCACAAAGTTTCCAATTTGTTTTTTCAGAAACCTCGTAACTTTCTGCACATGTGCAGTAGATCCACATTGGTAAATGCCAACTACGGCGTATGCAACAATGTTGTCGATGTCTCCTGGAAGAAGACCACTCGGGGGAAATGCCGCCTGTGAACTCTGCTGGACAGGACCTGGAAAGTGGGGTAAGTAACAAGTTAGGGGCATTTTCCCGAGGAGGAGAGGTAGGCTGGGGGGGAGAGGAGGGAGGGGGGAGAGATTTTTTTTGCCTAGGTGTTGAATTCTCCTTAAAGAAGTAAGTAACTTGTAACTTGACTTGAGGGGATCATAGAGTTAATGACTACCTACAGAAAATAAAGTGAAGGGATGCCACTCAAATTAAGGGCAGAGACAGATGAGGAGATTTGGGGAGATTTAGACATCCAGCCTCTTTTTCCCGCCAACTAGAATCTAAATCTAAACGAGATGGCTCTCAGAGCACTTCGTCTTCCGAAGTTGCCTCACAAGGAAACTTTGGGCAACTTTGGAAAACGAAACACTCCGAGTGCCATCCCGCCGATGATTTAGATTCTAGCTGGTGGGATGGCTTTTCAGGGAGATTAGTTGCCTGAAGAAGAGGTGATTAGTCATTGGGCGACTAAATCTCTCCAAATCTCCTCGTCTGTCTCTGCCCTAACAGGTCAATTTCCCCTTTAAACATTTGCAGAGCAGAGTGTATAAACCACTCACGTGTTTTCCAGTTGGGCACAAAACATTTTTAGTGACTCTTTCCAACGAGTATTTGTTACACTGCTGCATGCTGGGCTTTGTGACCCAATTTATCTTCTCTCGGATGATTCCTGTGAAGTTTAACTCTTAAGCCCGGCTACTTTCTTGCGTCACTGCTCCCCAGCCAGCAACTCAGCAGTCACCTGATCTCCCAGCACCAGCCTTTCTGTAATTCGGAGCTTTCTGGATAACCAGTTTGCAGATAACAGATCCCAAACCTGTACAGTGACATAAAAGACTTGCACTTGGTCTACTTTCCTTTTAGTCTAAACACATATTCACCTTCTGTGAGTATTTGAAATGGGCTTGGTGTCTGTAACTTATCTATTATCCTCCGGGAGCCCATGGCTGAATACCTATGTTTTTTTAAGAGAGGTTGAGGAACGGTATTTGGATTCTGACCACTAGATGGCATACGATCACTAATACAGTACAAAGCATGTGGCGCTGGTTTACGTTATACTAAGAATCAACCTGCATTTCATACCTGGGATGTCACACTTGCAGCACTCCAGCAAATGTGAATGTAGCCTCTGGAATGCTGGGAGTGGTGGTACTCTAGTACTGCTAGGTATATCTGTATAGTTATTGCCCATAGATGTCCATATGCCCAGCTTGTCTAAGGGAAGCCTGAACTTGGAAGAGCTACTTGTACTCTTCAGATAAAGCTGGCCGAATGACTTGTGGATATTGAGTAGCTTGGACATGTGCTTGGATGGCACTGATCTAGCTGACAGTCCTGTGAAAGTGTGGCCCCAATTCATCCAGGTCAGTAATTGGCCCTCATACATGTCTAGATGGTCATCCTGATGAATGTTGTGTGATCACATGAAAGATGGTCTGTCAAATCCAGGGACATAACTAAAGAGGAAACTGACCCCGCTTAAATGGGATGCAAAAAAAAAATTAAATCCCATTTTTACTTTCTTTAATGAAAAGGAAATCTATCTCCAATATACTCCAATATAAGTATACTATTTTTTATAATAACCCTGACTGTATACAGTGAAATTCCCCCTTTGTTTTAATTGCTCTGATAGCTGTGGATGGGAATCTTCAGAGGGTCGCTAACGGCTCTGCAGCGAAAAGATCATACTTTACAATGGCAGGGAGGAGCACCTTACTTCCCAGAACTCGAGCATCTCTGTTTGTTTCCCTGTAAAGCAGCCGGTGACTGTGTAGACGAGATTTGTATCCACAGACCCAGTGCAGTCTGTAAATTCTGATTATTAATCAGTCTTGCTGTATTGGCTTCTATGGCAGATATTATTTGACTTGTGCTGTTTTAATCCTATATGATGATCCCTAAGCTCCCAGTTGAAGCCCCAACCACAATGAGCATGTGCATATAGTCTGACAGCCCTCTGCACTTTGAAAGCATAAATCATTCGTCTTATTAGGCTTCTGCTGCAGTAAGTTCATGTTTATATTGAGTATAAAAAATACAGCATTTCTAAAATTATTCTATTTAAGACTTTAGTTCCCTTTTAAAGAAAGGTTGAAGAACAGTATATTAGGGGGTTCTGAGTTTTTGGATGTGAAATCTTAGAAAAATTGCACGATTCAGATTTTTTCACGATTTTATTGAGTCTTTTCCCACACAAGAAATTTCTGGGAAAATATATTGATAAATGGGGGGGGGTCAGTGCAGATTTGGTTGGAGTGATTTTCAGAAAAAAATCAACCCCCTTAATTTAGCTAAATTTAGTGACTGTTCCTATTTTTTTTCTTGGGTGTATAACATTGTGCCTTAACTTCTCTGTTTCATATCACAATGTACTTCAACTGGTTAATGTGACCACCCAGGTCTGGACTGGGAGTCAAAATAGGTCCTGGCATTCCAATTACAGAGAGGCCCAAACAGCCCACTAAATAGAGACTTTCTATGGCATCTGACAGCAGCCCCTCTGGCATTTGCCAGAACCCACAGATTGCCAGTCCGAGCCTGTGACCACCCCTCTCCTACGTTTCCAAGATGGCTTTGTTTTATTTAGCGTCTTGTTTTCTCCATTTCCCTTTATGCTTTAGCCTTCCTATTTGCCTGTCCAAAGGTGGTCACCATTTAACTTTAAAGTATTGACACTCCCCCAGGCTGTACCATTTCTAGCAGGGCAGGGAATCTCTGAGATCTCTAAATGCAGTGTCAAGGATGTAAGTAAAGGCCCCCATACACAGGCCGATAAAAGCTGCCGACAGACAGAGCCGGCAGCTTATTGGCCCGTATGTGGGGCCGTCCAATGGGCTTCCCCGATCGATATCTGGCCAAAAGTCGGCCAGATCTCGATTGGGCAGGTTAAAAAACTAGTCGGATCTCTACGTGTATGCGGTCCGGTGATCCGACCGCCCGTATCGCCTCTGTTCTGATTCGATCGTTGGGCCCTGGGGCCCACGATCGGATCAGCCCGATATCGTCCACATCAATTTAGGCATATCGGGAGAGATCCGCTCGTTTGGCGATAACGCCTGTCTATGGCCACCTTTAGATTTTGAGGACAGTGGTAGACGGGGAGATTAGTTTCCCAGTGACAAATTTTCTCTACTTTGGGTTGGCTAATCTCTCCGAAATGCCTTCCTGCTGGCAAGAATACAAATCGCCAGTGGGATGGCATACGAAATGCTTCCGCTTTGTAAAAGCATGCCATACATGCATTCGGGGAGATTGGTCGCTGGGTGACTAATTTCCCCTTCTGTCATCACCCTTATGCTGAAACACAACCCTATAGGGAAAAATGATGCTTGCATTGTGGGAAGGAACTGCAAACCATATCTAGAAAATGTGACATGGAGTTTTTTTGTTTTTTTTTAAAGCTTGATTTTTTTTTTTTGCATTTTCAAGAAGAATAACAATACATAGCTGCATGCACTGGGATTTCCCAGAATGCAAAGCTGTTGCAAAAATAAAATAATTTGAAGCCATGAATTGTTTTGTTTCATATAATGTTATTGAGGCTGAGGGAAATTGATAGTCCAAAAAAAGGGGGGGGGGAGAGTATCCGCCAATAAATAAACATGGTTAGGAGCTTAAGCCATGACAAATATTCTATTAACTTAACCAGGGGCTTCAGGGCCGGATTTACATAGCGAGTGCCCCTAGGCCCACTGCTGTTCGTCGCCCCATACTCATATTCACAAATTTTCATCATCAGGACCAGAACAATGGGGATTGGTGCATGGAAAATTAAAAAACTATTGTATCTCCTGCATATCCCCAGTGTTTCTGAACCAATGCGGGTGCGGCTGGGAAGCATGCTGCCCCCTAAAACCCCACCACCCTAGTCCCGGCCCTAGGTGGCCTTTCCACAAATCCGGGCCTGAGGGGCTTCTAAATGTTATTGTCAGATTTGAGTTGTCCTGTCTGGATGCTAGAAAGTCCTTTCATGATCAACAGGTTATCCAAGGTTTTTAATCGACTCTGTGTCCAATGTAGGTGTTTCCCAAGCTTTTGCTGTAGATTGTTTAGCTGCAGAAAAAAATATATAGATATTTAGGTGTATTTTAGGATTTTTTATTTAAGACACCATATACATTTAAATACTGTTTTTCAAAGGCTCCCCTTAGGTTTGTGACTTCTAGAGGTTTGTTTGAGTGCAAGTAACTTTGAAATGAAGCTAGGAGAGGCAAGTCCAAATGGAGCACACCTAACCTGTCTAACCTCTCATAAGTGCAGACAGTTCAAACAGCAGCTAGTGACACATTGATTATTCAAAAGTACAGTACATTATAATATAACACATAATTCATATTTATGTTGGATTGTTGAACCAGGAAACCAGTAGTGTGATTGAATTTACTAAAATGAGCAATATGAATTGTGCAGAGCCATTGAACACTCTAACATCAGTTCTCTACTCACTGGAACTAAGGGAGGTAACTCTCTAACACTAATACAGGCTTGCAAACCAAGGTTATTAAAAGGGGATGTAAATGGAAAAAAATAAAACAAAGAAAAAACTTTCATTAATGAAAAAGAAACCCATCTCCAATTTACTTTAATTAAAAAATGTCTACTGTTTTTATAATAAACCTGACTGTATGCAGTGATTTTCCCCCTTCATTTACTAGCTCTGACTGCTGCAAACAGGAAACTTCAGAAGGTCCCTAACTGCTCTGCAGGGAAACTATCATACTTGCAAACAGCAGGGGGAGCTCCCCCACCTTACTTCCCAGAACTCAAGCAGCTATGTTTGTTTCCCTGTAGAGCAGCCGGCTACTGTGTAGAAATTTGTATCCGCAGACCCAGTGCAGTCTGCTGTATTGGCTTCCATGGCCGATATTATTTGACTTGTGCTGTTTTGATAATGTATGATGATCCCTAAGCTTAAATTCTAAAACAGAATAATGTTAGAAATGCTGTATTTTGTATATTAAATATAAACATGAACTTACTGCACCAGAAGCCTAATAAGACAAATGATTTATGCTTAAAGTTGTAGCAGGGGGTTGTCATCTTGTAAATTTGTTAAACATCTTTGTAATATCAAGACTAAGCACATGTTCAGTGTGGTCTGGGCTTCAGTTGGGAGGTTAAGCTTATGGATCATTATAAATTATTAAAACAGCACATGTCAAATAATACCTGCCAAAAAAGCTAATACAGCAAGACCGATTAATAATCTAAATATACAGACTGCACTGGGTCTGCGGATACAAATCTCTACACAGTCGCCCGCTGTTCTACAAGGAAACAACAAAGCTGCTCAAGTTCTGGGAAGTAAGGTGGGGGGGCTCCCCCCCCTGCCATTTGAAAGTAGGACCATTTCCCTGCAGAGCAGTTAGGGAGCGTCTGACGTTTCCTATCCGCAGCTATCAGAGCAAGTACAAAGAAGGGGGAATTTCACTGCATGCAGTCAGGTTTATTAAAAAAAAGTAGACTTTTTTAATTAAAGTATATTGGGAATGGATTCTTTTTCATTCTTTTTACATCCCCTTTAACCTCCCAACAAAAGCCCAGACCACACTGAGCATGTGCTTGGTCTTGGTCTTGCAAAGATGTTTAACAAAATTACAAGATGACAGCCACATGTGGCCAAATTTTAAAGCATAAATCATTTATTTAATTAGGCTTCTGGTGCAGTACGTTAAGGTTTATGTTTAGTATACAAAATTCAGCCTTTCTAACATTATTCTATTTTAGACTTTAATTCCCCTTTAATATTAAGCTGGTTCTCCCTTTGATTTCCAATCCTCTGCTTTTCTAGGAAAGCCTTCCACTAGATGTTGGGATGCTGTTGGTGGGATCTGTTTCCATTAGTATTGCTAGATTAGTGAAGTTGGGTGATCAGACCTGGCACCTAGTCAGCATTACAGTTCATTCCACACTTATCCAGCTGGGATGAGGCGGGTGCAGTTTTTCCCTCTCCCATCTCCACAGAGCAGTTTGTACATGTTCAGCCCATTATTCAGTAAATAGTGTGAATTTAAGCAGACCCTACCAAATGTAATATTAGAAGTAATTTTCATGTTATCAGCAGGATATTTCAGACCCAATGTTGACTCCAAAACATATGTAATACAGTAGAACCCCCATTTTACATCCCCTGATTTTAGGTTTTCCCTCATTTTACATTGTTGTTTTGTGGTCCCACCTATATATTATGCATAATACATTTCCCTGATTTTAAGTTTTCCCTGATTTTACACCATTTTTTTCTGGTCCCCTGAAAAACGTAAAATGGGGGTTCTACTGTATTCAGTAATTTTCGATTAAGTTGAGGCAACGCCAAACACAGAATATATTGGTGCCTTATAAATACATGTTAAGAATACTAATAATTTAAACCATTCAGTGCTGTTACTCATTTCCCTGATAGTTAGTAGTAGAGCATTAAACATATTCTGCACTGTTAAAATAATATACACACTTATGTAAAATCCACCGTTCTTTGGCTGAGAGCACAAACTTGTTGACAAGACTTAATAAAGGAAGGGCTTTTGGCAGAGCTTTATAGACAGTGTAGCACTGTACCTGCTTTTCAGGTTTGCATCAGCCTCACCCACGTCGACGCCATGTCTATCATAATTAGAGATTATTGGATAACTTCTGATAGTAATCAATACAGACAAGCAAGACTGGACAAAAGCAGGGGTGGCCAAACATACTGAGGCAGGGTCTAGTGTCTGACTGCTGTGTGAAATGTTACTTCATTGTGTTAAACTGAAATAAACCACGTGTCTAAAGAGGACATATAGTGCAGAGAAAAAAATGTGACACTGAGTTATACAATGGCCTTTGGGCTGAGGATTACAACCCTGAGCATGATTAGCCAGATGTTGGCTGAGGATTAGCTGTGAAACCAGAAGACTGTGGATGGAGGATACAACTTTAGTTTTCAGTTCCTGCTCACTCCATCTTAATTCCATATTCAGATAATTATAGTAACTTGTACCGCCATCTAAAGTTCCTATGTAACGATTCCCCATGCAGGGACTCTCCTAGTACTAATCACAGACAAACTGACTGCAGTCAATACCTAATACCCAGTGGAGCTAAATATCAGGG
>CM044434.1:38380542-38390991 GCA_024363595.1 Xenopus borealis | reverse complement strand
GGAAAAAACATGTTTTCCCATGACAGTATCCCTTTAAACTAATTTTGAGAAAATGGTAAAAAAATAAATCATGGAAAGCAATTGGAAAAGGCATTTGTTTATTGCAAGCAAACTGGAAACAACTTAAACAAGTGTTTAAAAGGTGAACAACCCCTTAAAAATAAGAGGATTTTGGCAGAGAGCCCAGAATACAGAGAGCCAGAATTTAGACACATTTTTAACATAATAGGTATATACCGCAAACGGTGACAATCCCTGACAAGTGAAAAACTGAAATAACCCTGCGTACCCTGCTCCTGCCAAGCAAGTGTTATGCAACTTTGGGCTTTGGTTAATTATTGTTTGCAAGCACGTGTAGTCCGTAATCAGCCAACTCCTATAAAGGAAAATAAGGCCAAGAGCAGGGAGAGTGACTGAAATCAGTGTCTGGTGATTCACTGCTCATATCTCTTTAAATGGCCGGCTGACGGTGTCAGGTAGTGCAGGGTGCACATGTGGAGCAGCTCCATGCCTTGTTGTGCCAGCATTTCATTGGATGAACTAGGAATGACATATTTTAATGAGATGCAAACCCACTGCAGGAGGGGCGGGGCAAGTGGAACATGTGGACTGGATTTGGAGGAGTAGTCATGTCTGCTGGGAGGAAATGCACAGAGAATAGCAGCATATTGTGTAGGGCTGGGGAGGGGTACAAGCCTCTACCTGTCTCTCTTTTAACCATCCTCAAGTCCTTGTGCTGTTTTTTCTGTTGTAGGCAAGACTTGCAGCGGCAACAAGCACCATGCTACACATATTCTAATAGTCCTTTGGTTGCGGCAGAATAAACAGTGGGCAGTGAGGTATCAGCTTCCTGGGAATGTCATGAAGGCATAGTTTCTCTGTATTAGATTTCTGCCCATCCCACATATGTCTGCCCTATTTCGATTCTGGAATCTCCTACCTGCTGCCTCAAAGCTGAGATTGAACTACAAATTCTGGGATTCTAAAACGGCAGCAGAAAATAGCTTAACAAAAATAAGAGGAGTGCAAATTTGGACATCACTGATGTGTAAGATCATATTCATACTGGACATATGGAAACAAAGCTGTATTCAGCGTTTACATGCTATCATGTGCCTAAATTTGTATCATTTATCTACCCATCCGTCAGTCTGTCCATCTAATCAGTAGTGTAACTATATATTACTAGATCCCACAACAAATTATTTTTCAAGCCTCCAAAATGTCTAGAGGTTGACTTATTTTACCAATTTTATTGAAATTGTATATGAATTAGGGCCTTATGGGAACCCTAACTGCAGCCGCAGGGCCTGCTTCCTCTCTAGTTACACCCCTGTATCTAATCTAATATACTGTATCTATGTCTTTGTCAATCAGTCATCTATTCCTCCCTATCCTGGAATCACACATACCCTTCTGAGGGGCACACCAGAAATTTTCCTGGTTTGCTGGCCGCTACAAGCCACAAGGATGAGCTCCCCAGGTGTAGTTGAACCCCTGTAGTTAAACCACTGCTGACAGATTGGAACAGCAGGCAGTGAAAAGAAGATGCAGCTCCACTTCCTTATTTGCCAATGCACAGCACACTAACTTACCTTTCTTGTCCCCTGGGCTTGTGCCACCACTTTTAGTACTAGTCACCTGATTGCAGCCCTTGGCCTGAGCCTTTGTGACCTTTCCATAAATCCAAGCCTGATATTTGGATTGAGTTCAGCCCGGTGCACGGTAACGTTACAACATGGTGCGAGTCCCGGCTGCAGGCCATGAAGCCGGGCCCCCTCCAGAAGAGATATTTTCATTGGATTTGCGCAAACCACCAGAAGGCCTGAAGGGGTGCGGGCCCTGGTGTGATCGCACCCACACCGCTGCCAGCACTAGAATTTGGCTGAATCCTGAAAAGGATCATATTTCTGGATGCAGTACATTCCCGTGGAAATTCTGATCCCCAAACCATAGTAGATCAAACTGCTATACATGTACAAATTGGAAGCTTTGTTTCATATTTTCACATTTAGATTGTCTCTCAAACCTAGTCCAAGGATAGAACTATAGAGTATATATAGTTAAAGTATCAGGGTGCAGCAGGTTGGGCTGAGTGAGAGCGGAATAAGCTTAACATCTCTACCTGTTACAGCTAGAGGGCCTAGAAGGGAACTGACGAATAAGCACTTGCAATTAATAATAACTGTTTTTGTACATAGTTAGATCAGATTGAGAACAGACCAAAGTTCAACCCCTCCAAATGAAACCCAGCATCCATACATACACACACACACAGACCACTCCATACACTCACATAAACTACAGTATATATAATCATACACTAACTACAGAGTTGAGTATCACAATAGCCTTAGATGTTATGTCTATCCAATAAATTATCCATGCCACTATTAAAGGCATTAACCAAATCAGCCATCACAACCTCACTGTCCTCACTGTGAAGAACCACCTATGCTGCTTCAAATGAAAGTCCTTTTCTTCTAGTCTGAAGGGGTGGCCTCTGGTGCGGTGATCCTCTTTATGGGTAAAAAGGTCCCCTGCTATTTGTTTATGATACACAAAAGCCATGAATATCTTCCAAATTATAATCATATAAACGGTGACTAGTGATGTCATCAGATATAAACTGTGAGTAGTACCCCCTATTGTAAGATATGAGGATATTAGAAATAACCTTGTACTTTTATATGGTCATGGAACTCCTCGGTAACTTATAATATCCTGATATTTTACAGGAGGGGGTACTTTATTCATGATATAATGCCCTCTAATGTACTTGTAAAGTGTAATCATGTACCCTCTCAAGCGACTTTTTTCCAGAGAAAACAACCCCAACTTTGTCAGTCTATATCCTTACGATTCAGGGGACTGTAAAATAAATTTTCTGTGGGGCTCTGTAACATCTATGTTTCTGGGGCTGCTGCCGTAGGGTTTCATATTGCCTCCTGGCAGGAGCAACCCTGCTAGTTAAGCCACTGCTCATTTCCCCATGTTCATTTCCTGTGTCTTTGGACAAGTCACTCCATTTCCTGCTTTCCCAGCATGCTTTGGCACTTAATAAGACAGCTGCCTCAGCCTTGATACCAATGCTTCCTCTAATTTCTTCTCAGCTATATGCGCATATTTTAAACTTGCGTGTGCCATTTTTAAAAACTGTGTGCTCAAGTCAGAACGGATACACAATTTTGTGCTTTCACACAAAGTTCTTTGTGTACGCCACAATTTGTTGTGTGGCCTCAAAATTTGTGCATGTTCGTACACTTTAGAGGGAACGTTGCTTGATACCATTAAGTGGTTTTAATGCCATGGCAGCAATGTGTTAGGCAAATTTCCTCTTTAACCATGGCCAACAACATCAATAGAGGTGTACAAAATGGCCAGGAGAATGCAAAACAGAGCACAAATGTGGCACCTGCAGCTGTTGGAAGTTGCTGCGAGTAGCAATCTGTTGGGAATGTTGTATACAGGCCCTGTTTATAAAACACATACTTCTTGCACATTTTTATTCACAATCTCCTACCCCAAGATGGCACTACTCTTATAACAATTGCACGATTTTGGGATCGTTTTTCTGTGAACACTGTGCACTATTTTGTTCTGGTGTCCCTTTGATTACAGGGCAGCCCAGAAATCAGATTAGCAGTTCTATACAGTGAACAAGCTTACCAGAGAAGAAGGGGGGGGTGACTACCTCTAGTACAGGCAGGGTTGGACTGGGGGCCTGGGGCCCACTGGGACTAGGGTTGCCACCTTTTCTTGAAAGAAATACCGGCCTTCCTATATATTTATCATTTTTTTCCTATTAATGACATTGGGATCAACCATCAAAAATACTGGCCAGGCCGGTAAAATACCGGCTAGGTGGCAACCCTAACTGGGACCCTATTCCAGGGCCCCCCATTCGGACACCCTAACGACACCTTCTGCATGTGCAAACATAGACACGTATTCATGGAAATAGACGCAACATCGCATGCGCGAAAAAAGCGCTCCACCAGGGTCGGGAGAGGGGGTCTGGCCCGGGGCCCACAGGGTTTTTTTCACGGTGTCCCGCCGGTCCAGTCCGACCAGGAGTACAGGCCCCTAGGGATACAGTAAGAATATGATGGAATTGTACATCTGGCCAGTACACTTTTTGAAGAAGTGGTTGTCTTCCTCCAGCCAAACAATACACATGGCCATATAGATGTTTGCCAAGACACACCACACACACACTGCCATCATGGTGCATAAACAGATTACATATTAAAACATGTACACTTCAAATTAAAGGGTTTTTTCACTTGTAAATGAACTTTTAGAATGATGTAAAGAGTGATATTCTGAGATCATTTGCAACTGGTTTTTATTTTTCATTATTTATGGTTTGAGTTATTTTTTTTTTATTCAGCAGCTCTCCATTTTCAGCAATATGGTTGATAAGGACTAAATTACCCAAACAACCATGCACTGATTTTAATATCAGACTGGACTATAAATAGGAGAGGGCCTGCATAGAAATTAGTCATCCTATAACATCCTAAAATGTAACTTAAAGGTGAACTGCTCCTTTAATGCACATTGCTGGGCTGCACCAATTGCACACAGATTGCACTGCAATGAAAGGCTGTTAGTGCAGTTCTTCCAGATGGATTTTAATTGATCTAGTGACTATCACCTCAGCATATCAGGGACCTGGAAAAGGGAAATCCAGCAACTCCATTCATACCTCCAACTCAACAGAGGACTGAAAAAACTAGTTTCCACCTCTTATGTAATGGGCAGGGAGTGGAGGATCAGAAACCAAGTATGTTTCCTGTCCTAAATATGCAGATTTAGGAGAAATCTGGAATAACTAGACCCTTTAGTAGCTCTGAGGGCAGAGACACACAGGCAGATTCGGGGGGGGGGGGGGGAATTAGTCGCCGGTCTTCCCGCTGGAAAGAATGCAAATGGCCTGTAGGATGACACTCAAAGAGCTTCGTTTTTGAAAGCTGCCTTGCGAGGCAACTTCGCTGAACTGCCTTCGCCTACCTTCCCTCCAGCAAGAATGTAAATCGCTGGCGGGATGGCACTCGTAGTGCTTCATTTTCTGAGATTGCCTGAAGTCACCTCGCAAGGAAACTGGGCGACATGGGAAAATGAAGCGCTTTGAGTGCCATCCTGCTGGCGATTTACATTCTTTCTGGTGGGAAGCCCAGCGACTAATCTCCCCGAATCTGCCTGTGTGTCTCTGCCCTCAGCGCTACTAAAGGGTCTCCTGATTCCACATTTCTCCTAAATCTGCATATTTAGGACAGCAAACATACTTGGGTTCTGATCCTTAACTCCTTGCCCGTTACATAATGTGAGCGCCAGCCTGCTGGCGATTTACATTCTTGCCGGCGGGAAGGCAGTTCGGGAAGAAGAGCTTTGTCACAGGGCAACTAATCTCCCCGTGTGTCTCTGTCCTTAAAATGGGTTGTTCACCTTTGAGATAATTTTAAGTATGATTTAGAGAGTTATTTTATGAGACAATTTGCAATTGGTTTTCACTTTGTATTATTTGAGGTTGTTGAGTTATTTAGCTTTTAATTCAGCAACTCTTTGCAACTCAATTTGCATTTTAAGTCATTTGGTAGCTAGGATGAATAGGAGTGGGCCTGAATAGACAGATAATAATAATAAGTAGCAATAACAATACATTTGTAGCCTTACAGAGCATATGCTTTTAAGAAGGGGTCAGCAACGCCCATTTGAAAGCTGCAGAGTCAGAACAAAAAAACAATTGAAAAGTGCTTAGAATGACCATTCTATAATATACATGAAATCCCATAAGGAGGACACCAACACTTCGGCTTTGCCTTTAAATAATTTATTAAATTAATTAATTAATTATCTAAAGGCAAAGCCGAAGTGTTGGTGGACTTCCTCCTTATGGGATTTTGTGCATGAAAATTGGCTTGAAAGTAGCTTGTGGAGTTGAATGCACCCAAAGAAAGAGAAGTAAGTGGGGCCGACATTCTATAACATACTAAGCGTTACCTTATAGGTAGGGATGCACTGAATCCGGGATTTGGCCAGGATTTGGCCTTTTTCAGCAGGATTTGGCCGACTCCTTCTGCCTGCCCAAACCAAATACTAATTTGCATATGCAAATTAAGGCCAGGGAGGGAAATCACATGATTTTTAGGCACAAAACAAGGAAGAAGAGATTTGTTTTCCCCTTACCACCCCTAATTTGCATATGCAAATCGGATTCGGTTCGGTGTTTGGCCAAATCTTTTGGGAAGGATTTGGGGGTTTGGCCGAATCCAAAATAGTGGATTTGGTGCATAGGTTAACCACCCCTTTAAGGTGGCTATACATGGTCAGATTTAAGCTGCAGATATGAGACCTTCAGACTGATTCAGCAGAATACCTTTGTGGTGTGATACTGGATTCTTCTATTGCAGATTTGTGGAAAGGCCCAGGCCTAGGGTGGCAGGTATTTACAGTCGGCATGCGCATCTAAATTTGTTTTGAAGCCCTTAAAAATCCCCAGCACAGTGCTCCAGCCCTGCAAAAAAAAAAAAAAAAAAAAAAAAAAAAAAAAAAAAAAGCTAGTTTGGATCTTGTGCATACATACACTAGTGCAAACTTGGTAATATCTGAACAAAAATTGTCCAGATGCTGATTGGCTTTGATCCCTTCAGATCAGGCCCCAACTGGCAATCTGTGATTTCTGGTAAATACCAGATGGGCTGCTGTAAGATGCCAGCATAGACAGACACTATGGAGTGAGCTTGTAAGGGACTGGTTGGGCCTCTGTGTACTTAAAATGCCAGGGCCTATTTTGACTCCCAGTTCAGACCTGCTTCAGATTGAGGTTTGCGTGTGCAGACAATAATGGCAAGCAATTGGATCAACCCAATATTTCTGAGCTCAATGTGGACATATGTAACTAGCGTTGCCACCTTTTCTTGAAAAAAATCCCAGCTTTCCTATATATTTACCTTTTTTCCTATCAGCCATCAAAAATACCGGCCAGGTGGCAACCCTAGGCGTATCGATAGCAGTAGCAGACCCAATGATTATTGAGGGAGTGAGCGGGGAGACGAGGGGCTCAGACCATGGGGGTCAGCTTTTTCTATAGCAAAAGTCCCCCTCCTCTTTAAAAATACAGAAGTCACGAGCAGCCTGGGGACCAAATTTTGATGGGAGCACCTTGTGAACACCAGGCCCCTCAGAAGACTTTGTTTGTGTAAGTGTGGGGGAGGGAGTCTTATAATGTACCTTTGGGGTAAATCCCTGTCACAATGTAAGAAAATCAATAACTTTACTTCTGGCAGTCCGTCCCTTCAGGTTCCTGTGCGGCAGAGCAGGGTGTGATTCCTGTTAGTGAGTGAGCAGAAAGCAAAAGCCCCACATCCTCCGCCTTCTCCTCCCCCTCCCTGTGAGTCACACACACACACTTGGGCCAGTCTATCCGCACCGGCTTTTCGTTCCACCCGAGAGTAGCTGAGTGCTCTGAGTCCCTCTTTTTTTCTTGTTGTGTTTCTGTTACTCATCGCCATCTTGTTGCAACCCTTTTCTTGTCTGGAGGATCCGTGGGGGGGGGGGGGGGGACCTGGGTTGGATTTTTTTTTTTCCATTTGCATTTCATTGATTCAGTCACATTTCCCCCAACCCTCGGAGGGTGAGGAGAACCACGCATCCACCCTCTGTTTCTGGATCTTTTTATTTTGGTGGACTGGGGAGGGAGGGGGAAGATACAATCAAAGAGAGATTTTATGGGATCATTGTGGGACCTATTAAGAAATGAGCCTGGAGACACTGTTGCAAGCAGCCCTGTTCCTGGAATGGCAAGCCCAGCAACAACAGCAGAGAACACGTGGTAAGGAAGCTTTTGGGGGACACTGGGGCAGGATGATGGGCAGGTAGTGATCGGGGAAGTGTTGCCTGAAAGGCATCATGTATATGAGTTGTGTTTCTTCTAAACGACACCTCCTATAATAATTCAATAGCCTCCTATTGGTACAGGATAACTGGGTGTTTAGTACGTGAGTGTAACATGACTGTGCAGACTATGCAGTACATATGTGAGATTGCTTGCTACAGTCGCTGCGGCTGACCAGGTCGAGGATAGATTTCCCCTTTGGGTCTGAACCTTGGGGTTGTCCACTAGTATCAGGGCGGTGGCATACTACTCCAGCAGCCTTTGCTAATACCTTGACATGGCCCGTCATATGACTTCCCGCAGCACCGCCCCCTTAACTGCTTCAGCGCCAGCGGCATTTACACTGCTGGAACCTCTCAGCCTGGCGTCTCCCAATTACATTTTCCCACTTGTGTGATTGTTGCTAATGTGACTGCCGATTCCCCTACGGGTTCTGTCGATCTGGGAGGGGGGTTCGGTTGTAAACGCTGGCAGTCCGCGGGTTACTCTGCGATGGTGACGTGTTAAAACTCCGCCCTTCCCCCCACGTGCACGGGTGACACGCCCGCAGCGGGAGAGGTTGGGGTTGAGCGGGACTGAAGCAAACAAGGCGGTGAGGAGGAGTGAGTGCAGGCGCAAAGCATGACCCATGCAGTTCACGCCTTAATAATGAGCTGGAGTTACTGTGAAGTGTCTGTGGCCTCTTACTGGCCAGTATTTCTGTGAGCTGGGCGTATTGGCAGAGACGCCCCTTTGGGTTGCTCTCTGCCATGGGCTGCACATGCCAACATGTTGCCATTACTTGCACTGAAGCTCGGGCCTAGGGTTGCCACCTCACCCCTTTAAAACCGAACACATGGAATACACAGCCTGCATGGCTAAATATCAATACATTTAGATGCATGCTGCAGACTGAACTGATTTATGTGCAGCCATGCAGCATGCATCTAAATGAATTGCTAATTAGCCATGCAGGCTGTGTATTCCATATGTGTTCGGTTTCAAAGGGGTGAGGTCGGGCCACTGGGTATTGGGGGGGGGGGGGTCTCTTTTAATGTGGAACACAGTGTTATTACAACAATAGAGTAACACCTGTCCGTGTGTATTATATGTCAATAAAAACGGAACGCAGGGGGTCGCAGGTAAAAACGCTCGTGTGTAAGAGCCCTAGTAGTACTTTCATTTGCGTAGGTTCATTTACACACACCACCCCCGCATTGCTGCTGCAGTTAGTACGGCTCAGCCATTGACTTGTGCAAGCCTCTAATTCTCTGTTTGGCTATTGTTACTTTAGGTTTTTGCTTCAATAGCTTGTCACAATATTCCATAAAGCGCATACAGAGAATATGTTGGGCTGTGTATATTTACACAATACTAGAGCTGTGTCATTATGCTTCAGTGGGGCACAGTGTGGTTATTGTGTCACATAGAACTGCTGGTTACTGGTTAAGGCTGGCTGGGGATGGGGAAAACACCAGGAAGTTTTTATTAATGTCACCTGGCTCCATCCTGTTATACGTTAATATACATGACATGATCCCTAAGGCCCCTGCACAAGTGCCCATTGATACGCATTGATCAAAAGGTTCAGGAATGGACAAATCAATAATGAAGGGCCTGTCAAAACTGGCGTGTGCAAGGATCTCCTGCAGTGCAAGCAATCAGAATTGCCACTGATATTAATTCCATGCACCAGGAGTTGCCTTGTATATCGACTAGCCTCTTTTCATTTGTCCATTTACACATGGCTGGGGTCACTGTATAATGGGTTTGCACACTGTACAGGAATTGCTTTGGCTCATACATGTTACCTCTCGTTTGGTCCAGTTACTTGCATGGTGACTACATTCTGAAACTTTAGTGCACCCCCCTGCCAAGTATTGTGCTGGGCCACACAGGGCACTGTCTTTGAACTTAAGGTGCCCATACATAATACGAGCAGTTCTTTCCCAGATATGCAGGGCAACATCAGATTACAAGGAAGAGAATGGGCAACAAAGGGTCGCATCAACTAGCGAATGCAGTCCTCAATCACCAGAAAAATCAAACATCCCGACCAATATCTTGTCCAGATATCAATCCAGGAGACTGTTGGAAGCCCCACCCCACACACTGGCAGAAAAGCTGCCAAATCGGTCTAAAGTATTGATATCGACAGCTTTAATCAGTGGCCTTAATCACGTTTAATGTGGCCATATACGCAGAGATAGCCGAACGAGTGGATCTTTCCCCGATATGCCTACATTGAGGTGGGCAATATCTGGCTGATCTGATTGTGGGCCCTAGGGCCCAATGATCGGATCACAATGCAGGCAATATGGTGGGGTGCATCAATAAACAGATGCGGCCGTGATCCGGTTGGAATTTGTAACCCTGCCTGATCAACATCTGGCTGACTAGGCCAGGTATCGATTGGCAAAGCCCGTCAGAGGGCCACACACACAGGCCAATAAGCTGCTGACTTATTCTGTCAGCAGTTTTTATCGGCCCATGGATGGGGGCCTTTGGGGTGGTGGCATATGGGGAGACTAGTTGCCCACAGGCGACTCATCTCAGCAAATGCCCCCCCC
>CM044434.1:38312804-38323956 GCA_024363595.1 Xenopus borealis | reverse complement strand
TTAGAATTGGCCCTTCTACAGTATACTAAAAGTTAACTTGAAGGTAAACCACCCCTTTAAAAAGAGTAAACTCAGTTTTCTGACAATAAATGGCTTCAGCCAACCACTAACCACGAGTGAAAGGTTTTTGTGTTATCATTCATATTCTCTGAGAAATGGTTAATAAATCATAAATTCTGATAGGGTATGTAAACTTGAGCACAACTGTATTTACTGGCCTGCACATTGTTACGCTGAATAATAATGGCACAGGCCTTGTAGTGGAGATGGGGCAGGGTATCATGAGTAAGAGACGCTATTGTATACAGAGCTTCTTGCCATTATGTTACTCTTCTTTGTATAGTGGGATGTGACCTACTTCCTCTAACAGGCAACACACATTAGAGCTGACATGTTTCTTGTATGTGCCCTCTATTCTCATTCTCCCCTGCAGAATCTGTGTGTACAGAACAAGATGCCGCCACTTCATTCCCAGCAGCTAGAATTAGCATTAGGCCTCACACTTAAAGAATGTAACTTCACCTCTATGCTGAAATAGCAGCAAAGTCAGTGTAGGGAGAGCAGGGGAGGCAGCAGCACAAGGGTAACATAGATCAGGTTCCAACATCTTTGCATTATGGCTGAGTGCAGCAGCAATTGAGGTGTGATGATGGAGAAGCACAGGCCATGTACACAGTGTAGCAGGATCAGCAGGGCTGGATTAACATAGCAGGTGCCCTTAGGCCCAGTGGCGTAACTACTCCCTGGTGGGCCCCAGTACAGGATAGGCACCTGGGCCCCCCTGTAGGGCCCTTACCTCTATAAATCCCATGCTGGAGTGTTGATAGCATGTGTGCTGTAAAATTTCCCTTAGATAACCACCTGCCATAACCATTATCGTGGCTCCAATGGGCCCCAAGGGGATGGGGGCCCTGGTACAATTGCACTCTCTGCACCCCTGGTAGTTACGCCACTGCCGTTCGTCACACCCATACTCTGCCCATTATTTGCAGATTTCAAGACCAGAGCAATGGGGATTGGAGCAAGGGAAATGTAAAAATCTATCATATCTCCTGTGGATCCCCAGTGTTTCTAGACCAATGTGCGTGTGGCTGGGCAGCATGTTGCATGCCACCCCCTAAAATCCTGCCACCCTAGGCCCGGGCCTAGGTAGCCTTTCCACAAATCCAGGCCTGAGGACTAGGGAGTGTGACGAGCGCTTAGAGCAAGCATTTCCAGTCTGCAGCAGCTCTCAAGCACCAATCAATACACCTCCCACCCTGTGGCAGCAGATAAAGAAAGGCTCTGCAGTGTGTCGTTCAGCAGTTGAGGAGCTGTTTGGGATTTCCTAACACGCACACAGCGAGTCTGAGAGGTTTATTGGAGCATCACTGCCTCGCTAGGGTTGCCACCTGGCCGGTATTTTACCGGCCTGGCCGGTATTTTTAATGGTTGATCCCAATGTTATTAATAGGTAAAAAAGATAAATGTATAGGAGGGCCTGTATTTTTTTTTCAAGAAAAGATGGCAACCCTATGTGTTACCCGGGCTTTGTTTCTACAGAAACCCAGCGTTTCCCCTCTCCCTGCCAGTCTACTCCGGCAACAATAGGGTTAACCCATCTCGTGACCTTCCCCATTCATTGTATTAATCACAGGCATCTACCATTACACAGGGAATCCTGGCAGTGTTTCCCTGCACCCTTCCCTAAGTGCGTCTACTAAGCCATCCCGCCCCCTCTCTATCTGTTCTACGAGCACATGGGTGACGGGTCCTGGCAGGCTGTGTGTGCGAGCCATAAATGGAATGCACGCTGGCAGGAGGGGCAGCTGTGGAGTTGGCTGCCTTCCAGTTTATTTCCCGGCAAAAGGGAGTAAAGGGGAGGAGTGACTAGGAGCGCCTGACGTGTCTGCTGACACGTGTGTGACTTCTGTGAAAGCAAAGGGGGCGGGGTGTGGAAGGGGAGGAGGCTTTTAAAGCGGCAAGGTGCTGTGTGTGGGTTTCAATTCTCACAGACACTTGCATAACAACAGATATTTGTGGCCGGTACATTGTTTGGCAATAAACTATAATTGACAGCAGTAAACAGCGGAACTGTGTCCCAAGTCAGGGCTTCGACCCTGTTAGTATTTTGCCCTGTTTGTGTGTGTTTCCTGTCACTCAACGCAGGTTAACTGCTTCCTGCTAAACTGGACCTTTGTGTGTTTGTGACTGACAGTGTCAGCTCCATCATCAATCATTTATCATCTCAACCATGCCACACATTGGACAGTGTCGGTTACTGATGCGGAACAAAGTTTCACCTGTTAGGAAATGAGGCTTACCTATTTTCAGTCATGTTTTTTGTATGTTCTGAGGAAAATGCACACGCCTCAAAATTAAATGTCTTCTGCCCCAGGGCTTTTTTCTTTAGAACTATCCCAGACTCTCTCACACTGACGCGAGGATAGGCCCCCTCTCGCATTCACGCCGACAGACGCCCACAAGTCCCGAACAGTTCAGTTTTTCTAAGGCCTGTTCGGGTCTAGACTAGGGTTGTCACCTTTTCTTCAAAAAAATACTGGCCTTCCTATATATTTATCTTTTTTCTATTAATAACATTGGGATCAACCATCAAAAATACCGGCCAGGCCGGTAAAATACCGGCCAGGTGGCGACCCTATATATATCCTATATAAATACTTTTTTCCCTATTAATAACATTGCGATCAACCATCAAAAATACCTGCCAGGCCGTTAAAATACCGGCCAGGGTCAACCCTAGTCGACTCTCTGTTCAGTTTTCAGCATTGTGAAACCTGAACAATAATCTGGCCAATAAATGACAAACATTTAAATACCATGGCCCAACGAGCGGATCGATGTGTAGGCAATACAGGTGGTTGAATCACGGGACTGCATCAACAAACATGCGGAAGTATGGGGAACGAGAACAATGAGAAGTGAATGTTTGGAAAAGAAACGGACATGCTGAAAAACACATGTTGGTGGTTGCATGTGGTTTCAGTGGCGTATTTACGCCCGACTGAGCTTTTTTTGTCTGGCCTTGCCCATACGGTTGCACAATGTGGTTTTGAACTGGACAACTCAGCTTTTTAAATGAATGTCCATTCAGAACTTTCTGTCCTGTTTAAAACGATGAGAAAACTGGACAGAAATCCGGCAAATCTAAGAAGTGCAATCACCCCACCCCTGTGTCATTACTCCATTGACATCATTATCCCTGCATCTGATGTCATCCCTACCTCAACATCACTGCCCCACCACCAATGCTTTGTTTGGGTTTAGCCACTGCTTGACGTGACAACCCCTAGTCTGGCATGAGAGTGGAGATAGGGGACCAGATTTCCTGCTAGAACGGGTGGCCTAACACTAGCTCTGTATTAGCCTGCACCTTTGGTTGGAGATAATATATTTAGCCAATATAGTGCTATGGTACCCAATAGCACCGAGTGTCCTGCTGAAAGGTGAACTGGATGTTGGTGCAGTCTTGAGACTGGCTAAATTGCATTTTTTTAAAACCCTCCCAGGGGCTGATCCATCACATCAAGGGAGGAACTGTGTGTTTGTGTGATTCTGGACATGCTGATGGCATCACACACTTACTTGTTTATTATCTAATGTGGTTATAAGTTAGCCAGCCAGCTTTGGTGGCTGGTGGATCAGGCATCTGTATGTTCAGGCAAATGCCGACAGGCGGATTGCTCGAAAATGTAAATGGTATACTTGCCTAAAAATTCAAATTAGGTCTGTCTTTAATAGGTAAATTAGCTAATCACTTTAGAAATGTAAATGAGCTGTCCTTAATCACCAGCCACAATTACGCTGATGCCTGCCTGCATTGTTAGTGCACGTCAGTACTGGCATATGGGTGGAACCAGGAATTCTGACCAACTTCAGTTAGTAATATTAGAGTTGCTTGCTATATACCCAATCCCTTATGCATATGATAGGTATGTTGGCAACAGGAGGATCCATGCTCAGAACAGTCACTTCAGCCTGTTTATGGAAAACTGTGATATGTAGCATTAAAGGACCAGTAACATCAACATTTTTTTTTTTTTAAATCGCAAAGTATTTATTAAAAAATAACTTACCGAAACGCCGCTTGGACTCCTCTTCAAAAAAAAGCGATCCATAGTGCAACACTTGATTTCTCCTCCTTGCCTTCAGTATAGGAGATGGCCAGGGAGGAGGAATCAAGCGGCACACAATGGATCGTCACCTTTTCTGAAGAGAAGTTTCGTTAAGCTGTTTCTTAATAAAGGCTTTGCGATTTTACCGGAGCGAGGCCGCTAGCGCTTGCGAGGGGCATATTTAAAAAAAAAAAATAGTGAAACCCCCAACCGGAATGCGGGCTCTATCAGCAAGAAAATAGAGAAATAGTTTGGGCATTAATGTTAACATTTGAAGATGATTTTCCGGGGCCGTTTAATGTTGGGTATGTGCAACATTCAAAAAAATTGGTCTGAAAGAGAATTATAATGCAATATATATATATATATAACATGCTTGTTCTTTTAGAGTTTGAAAAGGAAGGAGAAAGAATACGAGCATGAAATGGAGCGCTTAGCAAGGGAGAAGATTGCCACACAACAGCGGCTAGCAGATTTGAAGAATGAGCTCAGTCAGCGGATGGACATCGTGGAGATTGATCGAATTGTTCGTCAGACAGTTCAGCCAGAGGATGACCAGGCCTCTACCTCGACAGCCTCAGGTATATCATACATAAAGCTGAAAGGTTTTTTATGCGGCTCCTCTCATACATCATTAGTTGGCATATGTGATGGCAGTAAAATCTTTGAATAGTATATTTTGGTGTATAATGCTTATACGCAACATTTTCCATACTTTTAAACTCTACCTCATCAGTATGCGCAATAGTACTATTCACAGATTTGATTTTAAAAGTATTTATAGTCTGATGGGCATTAATATATGTAGCAGTGCTTGTTCTCCTGTCCAGTAGTCTGAAACCAGTTTCATTTCCTCTTATCATTTGTTTCTTTTTCTCTGCTCTTCTCCTTAGCCAGTGAGGAGAAGAAAACAATAGTCTAGACTGATTAGCATAAATATTATGATTTGGAAATATGGGACTCTAAATACATTATAGCTGACATTGAAGTCATGGCCAGCCTTTGGTATGTTCAGACTATGCAGTCACACAAAGTACTATAGGTAGGCTATGGCAGGGGTCCTCAACCTTTGTTTACCAGTGAGACACATTCAAAAATAAAAAGTTGGGGGGCAGCACAGGCGTGCAAAAAGTTCCTGGGGTGCCAAATAAAGGCGTGATTGGCTATTTGAAATCACCTATGTGGACTGGCAGCCTACAGGAGACTCAATTTGGCAGTGCACCCGGTTTTTATGCAACCAAAACTTGTCCCCAAATTCAAAAATAAACACCTGCTTTGTGTCCACTGTGAACAACATCCAAGGGGTTGGTGAGCAACATGTTGCTCGCGAGCTACTGGTTGGGGATCACTGGGGTAGGGGCTAGCCTGGCCATTATTTGTAACATTTTTATATATTTTTTTTAATATCAGCCTCAAACTGTGCACTGAAAGGTAAGATTGTAGCCTTATTTCAAACAGGCAGTAGGTAAAAAGACAACTATGCTTTGTACACTGTATTTTATGTTGTACACGCATGACCAATGTACTGTACATTAATGTTTTACCTTGTGACTAGTCCTGGCTGTAACATCTATGAAATGCATATTTTGAGTCCATGTTGGCTATATTTAATATCTACTACTGATGCCCCCTGCTGTCTAGTTATGGAATATTAACTGGTTTTGCAAGTAAGGTGGATTGTTTCTAGCTTGGTTACTCTTTATAGTAAAATCATGTGACTTAGAATAAAATAACAGCCAACTTTGTAAATTCATATGAATAAAAATATATCTAAAGGTGAATATTACATATGGGGATGGTAATTGCAGGAAAATCTTGTACTCTTGGTTTATGTATGCATGCAAAAACATGTTTGATACAATACATCAGGAACCATATGCAAGTAGATACGGGCCCCTGTAAAGTAATTTGGTCGACCACAGGCTAACAATATATGTTTGTAGTGGTTTCTTTCCAAATATTGTTTTTGTGCGTTATTTTTCATATGTCATTATTACAAAAAGCTACAAAAGAGAATGCTTATTGGTGAATATTACTCTTTTAATATATGTAAGTTATCAGTGGTCCACATCTTTTTGTTCTTCCTAACATTCTCAACATCTGTTAGGTTTTTTTTCATTTTTTTCATGCAAGAACCATAGTAACCCTACTGGAAGTTTTTGTTCTGTCAATTTATTGTCCTTGCTGAAATTGTCATTTGTTCCAACTAGGAAAGTGATATTTTTCAGTGCCATAGAGAATATTGGCATTCAACTGTTCAGATTTTAGCTTTGATATGTGTGCCAATTTCTTATAAACCTATTTGTCAGGAAATAGCAAATAAAGTTTCCCATCAGCCCCTGTAAAAAATTGCTAGTGGAATACGGAATGAATCCTATGAAACTGGCCATAGAGCCACTCATGTCTTTGAGGAAGTGGGCCAGCTTAAATATATTGCAGTGTATAATATTATATTGTAGGTACTGTTTGCTTCTTGGTTAAGTAGTCTGCTGGGCTCATGCAATATATGGTGTAGTCACCTAGAGCAACAAATCAACAGATAGCATTTACGGATCACCTATTTAAAAATGTACTGGTTGCTATGGGTTACTACACCTGGACAAAATTTGTGCATTTATTGCATAGATTGAAGGCTCTTTTGAGCTGGACCCTCTTTACATCATTTGTTTTTTATATTTAAGTTGTACTCTGACTATGTAGATCCATTTGCACAAGGAAGCAGGATATGTTGGCACTTCATATAGGAGTTAATAATAATAATAAAAATAATTTTCCATTTTACTTTACAGAAGGTGAAGACAATATTGATGATGATATGGATGACGACAGGCCAGTAAACGCGCTGTCAAAACGTCAGCAGCCTGGTCTTTTGAAGATGGTACCATCAAGTGCAGCAGTCCACAATCACCATTCCACTGTTCTGCCTCAACATGTGTCCATTCAGCAGAAACCAGTCCCCTCACCCCACACACAGCCTCAGATCCCCAGTCAAGCACTGGTTCCAACACAGGCCATGGTTCCAGCACAGACTCATATTGTGGCTGCATCTACGGTGCAGTCGACAGTGATAGCCCACACGGCCACTACTCATGCGTCAGTCATTCAGACTCTAAATCATGTCATACAAGGGCCACAGACCAAACACATTGCTCATATTGCACCTTCTACATCAAGCCCTGTACAGCTAACCACTGCTGCTCAGCCAATTGGCCACATCACTGTGCACCCAGCAACCATTAATCACATGACCCATCTGGGCCAGCAATTACCCATTTATCCTCAATCAGTTGCAGTAAGTCAACCCATGATGAGCCACATTGCTCACACCATCTCTCACCCACAAGTTAACGGAACCACAAACCTGGGTCAGCAGGCTGTCATGACAAAGCCAACTGTGGGGACCCAAGTGGTCCACCACCCCCAGTTAGTTGGCCAAACAGTCCTAAACCCGGTGACTATGGTAACCATGCCATCATTCCCTGTCAGCACTTTGAAACTAGCCTAAATACTCAAATGAATAAAGTAAGAATTAATTAACAAAGTAAATTATCTGGCGAGCAACTTCTCCTGAAACTCCATACATTCCTACCGAGTCATGTTCCAAGGAAGAGAAGCGCAGACATTCTATAAACAGGGTTTTAACCCACACTGTCATTGACTTTTGGAAAAAGGCTCATTCCCAAAGTCCATCTCTTTAACAGACATTAAAGGGCCAAGTGCGCTGGAATTTTTATGGTTCTTCATTGTCTCAGTGGCAGCCACTCATGGTGATGTCTCGTTTTTCTCCTTTATACTTGTAATCCGTAAATATGAACGGGACATTTATTTCTTTTATCCAACATAAACTTTTTTTTTTTTAAACATGTTACTTTGTAGTATACAAATTGATGACCTCTTAAAGAAGTAAGGCATGAAGTGGGTAACGTATGCATAGTGTTGTTGAACATCTTCATAACCGTAACAGCTGCAGGGAACGTTTACCAATAAAAATAAACATTACCACCATCTTTGTTGTGGTAGCCTAAGCAAACCGTGGATGTAAGCATGATAACACAGAAAAACTGATTTCTTTGCTGCCACAAAAGTCAATAAAAGCTGCAAACAATGTACAGGCTTTTGCTGTAGTAAGTGGAATGTTGCAGAAAAAAAGTGGTCTGTTATATGGTTTGGTGGACCAGTGCATTATTCCCTTTATAGAAATGTTTTATGGAAAGGATGAACATATTGGCTCTGAGAAAAAAAAATTTCAAAGGGATAGTCAAACTGTGGCCTTCCAGCTGTTGTTTAAATAAAACTCCAGCATTATTCTTTTGTGGGTGCTAGGAGTTGTAGCTCAGTAAGAGTTGGAGGGCTAACGGTTGACTGTCTTTATTTTACTCTGTGAGTATTAATTGCTAGAACATTGTTAAGAGGTTTTAGATGAAATCCTTTTGCTGTAGTGGGTTGGTCACAACTACTTCATGCATGTTTATGCCTAGTCTACATTATATATACAAACATGTATCCCCTCCTACAGTTCCAGAGGATACTATAGAAGACTCCTTCAGCCTGATTTCATTATTTCATTGTGGAACCTTATTGTTATACTCCCATCCACATGAATTACTAGAAAGAACAGTTCCAGACATATTTCAGCTATCAATGCAGTTTGCAGTTTCAATCGCTATACTGAATTAAGTAACCAATGGCCATTCTAATGTAAAATATCATGATGCTTCCCCCACAGTGGGGTATAAATAAGTTTGGCACACTGTGCACCATGTCTCCTTTCACCATTTAAATAAAAAGATGATCCTATTCACACTGCATATGCTATCAGCATGAAGCATGCAGAAACATCAGAGATGCCCTGTACAATGAAACTCAGCAAAAGTCTAGCCAGTGCTCTCCTCGCTTGCAACTACCCTTCTGCTGTAATGTAATTCAACAGCAAGTGGCTGTGATTAATCCACCCATTTTTTAAGCTATAATAGTCACACAGTTTACTATGTTTACTGTGTAATAAATGACACAACTGCTTCAAATGGTTATCAAGGGATAACATAAGCTAGTGTGTTTTACATTGGTTGCCAGTGGTTACAAAGACGATTGCTTCCGTCATCCCTTAATAAAAGGATTTCACATCAAGATGTGTATTACAATAGAATTCACAAAGACATGGGGTGTAGTGTGGCTTAAGTATTATATTGGTATATAGGAAAGCAGTGAGTATTAACATTGAAACCTTGTGGGTAAATGTAATAAAAAGGCTGCTAAAAGTCTAGTCCCTTAGAGCAACCAGTCGGCAAGTTGCATTAAAAAGCAAAAAATCTGATTGGCTATTGTACCTGGGCACACTTGGTGCTTTTTATTATGTATAGGGGATCAAAAATCATCTTGATGGGAATTTGGATCTAGCACCAATGCCTATAGGAATACATAGCAATAGGGAACTTTGTGTATTTTGTCAAATCAACTAGATCCTATCTTGATCCAACATATGTTACCATTTGTCCATGTGAAAAGATATTTTTGATATGGTGGAGTGGACTGTTGAGAATGGTACAGCATGGCTAAAAGGCACTGTACTGAGATGAACACACTGATATTCTCTTTGGAATCCCCAGATTGAAGTGTGGGAAGCCAGCCTAAAATACAAGCACTGAAAATTCCTCTTTCAAAGTGGGATACTTGTACCATCATGCAATTTTTGGAACAATCTTTATTTATTGTTTATTTGAAATGATTCCTAAAAAAAAAAGTTGATCTTTTTTTCCTTTTGATGCCTGTTAATTTTTGTTAATAAGATTTGTTTTTTTTTAATGCATTTTTGTTATTTCCTGCTCAGTTTTGCCCTTAGACTGTTTTTACTGATTCAATCTCATAATTAAAATTCTATGTTTATCCCCTGTACAAAATATTGACGCAAAGCTATAATCCACAAGTCCTTTAGGTGTAAATTAAAATTCAAAGCATACCAGTATCTTCATTATGAGATACTGTTTAACTTTAGGAAAAGTCATAATAGCACAATTTAGATTCAAGTAATATGTAATAGAGACAATTTGCTGGTTTCTATCAAAATGTATTTACTCTAGTTTAAAGATTTTGTGTGCTCTATAGCCAGAGAATCCCACCTTGATTCCGATGTAGTTGTTTACCTCTTTGAAGTACAAAAGTCACCAGTGCGTTAAGTGACGTCGTGTGTATGGTTAGGAATTGGGTTTAATACCAAACCCTTCATAAAATATATTATCATGTTTGAACATAAATTTGCTTAAAAAAAAAAGACTGAGCAAAAGACTAAACTGCATCATCTGTGAATGCAGAACTGGCCCCTTCAGTTGTCCAATATTCAGTATGAAAAAGGATCTCTCTGACTAGGCTAACTTTGCTTTTTGGTAAGCTTTGTTGCGAATTGTGACCACGTTGAGTAGTAGAATCTACAAAACAGCCTAAGGCTAGGGACACATGAGTTGGATCTCGGCCTATAGAGAAACAGTCCAAGAATCCACTTCTCGGCCGTGCTTTTCTGCCCAATACGCATGCACCTGGAAACTCCATTGGTTGCAGGTAGATGTGGCGGATTTAGCTGCCAAAACATGAGATTTTGTGCAGAAATCCGTCTCAACTGCCTGCACCAGAGAGGGGGTAATGTTTCCAGGTACAGGCATAAGGGCAACAACAGAGGAGTGCATTTTTGGCCCACGTTTTTTCCATAAGCCAAGATCCTTGTCTGGCCTTAGTGTAACTACCACTGTTTGACCCAACTGTACTTAAAGGACAAGGAAAGTCTAAAATAGAATAAGGGTAGAAATGGTGTATTTTGTATACTAAATATAAACATGAACTTACTGCAACACAAGCCTAATCAAACAAATGATTTATGCTTTCAAAGTTGGCCACAGGGGGCTGTCATCTTGTTACTTTGTCATCTTTGCAAGACCAAGACTGCGCACATGCTTAGTGGGCTTCTTAAGGATTGTCATAAATTATCAAAACAGCACAAGTAAAATAAAATCTGCCAGAAGCAGATACAGCAAGACTGATTAATAATT
>CM044434.1:38298015-38308668 GCA_024363595.1 Xenopus borealis | reverse complement strand
ATGGAAGAAGTCAGAATCCAGAAAATCTAGCATCTCAGATTGCATATAAGTCAATAGGAGAAGTCCCAAAGATTGTTTGATCTGTGCTGGGTTTCGTGCAGTAGCCTGAAGATTTAGGGGTTTCGGGAAAACATCGTTGGAAAATTCAGATTTTCTTTCCCACAAACAAAGTTTTCAGGAAAATGCATTAATAAATAAGCCAAAAAAACCCTGTGCGGATTTGAGGGTTTTTTTCCAGAAACTATTGAGATTTATTAGGACTTTGATAAATGGACCTCCCTAAGTTGCATTTTTAGTGACATCCCCGGTGCTGAATTAACAAGGCACTTCAAAATGGATGCCGGCGCTCTGAATTGGACGGCGGAGCGCCAGAATTGGACGCTGACCCCCTCCCAACTGACCACCCCCCGGTCCTAAAAATTTAGCGCTACGCCGGTCCCTGGGCCAAAAAAGGTTGTGGACCCCTGCTCCTGGGAAATGCCCCAAACTTTTTACTTTCCCCTCTGCACATTTTCTGTCCTCGAGGTTCACGGGCGCTATCTTTCTTCATTTGGAGACTGGAGTTTTTGGAGCATGAGCAGTTGGAGAAAGTTGCTAAAATCTTATGACGTTCGGTGCATGCGCAGTTGTTCGGGTCAGAAAAAATCTGCTCTGCTTCCAAATATTGATGAAGAAAGAACCTTGAGGACAGAAAATGCACTGTGGGTAAAGAAAAAAGTTTGGGGCATTTTCCAGAGGGGGGAAATCAGGCTGGAGGGAGGGGGTCTACGTGGAGTGGTGGGTATGAGTTTTTTTCCCTAACAGGTTGAATTCTCCTTTAAAGGGCCAATAACACCAAAAAAAGTAAAAGGGTTTTATATTAATTTCAATAGAATGTACTGTTACATAGCAAGTACCCTGCATTGGTGAAAATTATATGCTTGCCACAGAAGCTCTAATATAGGCTGCTGTGCATCCATTTTAAATTATTTGTGTTTTTTTTAGATGTTTATTCCATAGCTCTCCAGTTTGCAATTTCAGCAATCTTTTTGCTAGGGTCCAAATTACCCTATCAACCATGTTGGGACTAGAATATGAATAGAAGAGAACTATAAAAAAAAACTATAAAGAATAAATACTGAAGAGTAACTGAAAAGTTGCTTAGAATTGGTCATTCTATAACATATTAAAAGCTATCTTAAAGGTGAACCTCCCTTTTAAAAGCTAGGAGAAATTGTATTACAGGTATTGGACCTGTTATCCAGAATGCTTGGGACCTGGGGCTTTCTGGATAATGGATCTTTCCATAATTTCATACCTTAAGTCTACTAGAATTACATTAAATAAACCCAACAGACTTGTTCTGCTTCCAATAAGTATTAATTATATCTTAGTTTGGATCAAGTACAAGCTACTGTTTTATTATTACAGAGAGAAAAAGGAAATAATTTTAAAAATTCAGATTAATTGGATAAAATGGAGTCTATGAGAGATGGCCTTTCTGTAATTCGGAGCTTTCTGGATAACTGGTTTCCCGGATAACTGAGCCCATACCTGTATTTACAAGGCCATTTATTTACTTCTTTTGTATTTTATGTATTCATTGGAGCCTATTTAAATGACTAAAATAATTGCTTTAAGGTGTAATAAATTGTATACATTGATTCATTCGAGGGAGGATTGAGACAGGCAGTTTACCATTTCCCTACTGACACCTCACCTCTTATTGTGCAATTTTGAGACATTTTGCAGTTGGTTTATATTTGCAATTATTTGTGGTTTTTGAGCTATTTCGCTCTTTATTCAGCCACTCTCAAGTTTGCTATGAACTACCCTAGCAGCTATGCATTATTTGAAAAGAAGACTGGAATATCAATAGGCGAGGCCTGAATAGAAAGATGAGTAGCAAAAAAATAGCAATAACAATAAATTTGTAGCCTTACAGAGCATTTGTTTTTAGATGGGGTCAGTGACCCCATTTGAGAGCTGGAAAGAAGGCAAATAATTCAAAAACTGTTAAATTAGCCATTCTATGATGCACTTAAAGTTAACTGAACAACAACAACAAGGGATTTGCATGTTGGTACGCACACAGGATCCTCTGCCAACAAACGCCAAAGCGGATCAATCAAACGTGCTGTTAGAATCTAACGTAACTTTATTCAAAATTTGTTATAATCACATGAGCATAACTGGGCAGGAAAGCTGTGCGCTCTCTCTCCTTGCCAAGTTATCTTTATGTGATTTTAACAAATTTTTAATAAAGTTTGGAAGTTTTTAAAAATACATTTAAATAAATAAACCCAATAGCCTGGTTTTGCCTCCAATAAGGATTAATCAAGTACAAAGTACTGTTTTATTATTAAAGAGAAAAAGGAAATATGTCCAGTTCTATCAAGAGACTTTGCAGAGCGCTGGATTTTCAGTGTAGGTGAGTAGCCAACAATTTGTTGAAGCTGTGAGATTTTTCCACGAGAAGTGGGTGGTTTTTTTAGGATTTCTGTGTCCTACCATGTGGTTTGTTGAAATGTGTGAATTGTGAAGGAAATCTATATGTAAAAATTATAATTATTTAATTAAAATGACTATGGTCAATAGCCATTCTATAATTCAGATCATTCTGATGAACAAATTATTTATTCAAAATCCAATGCACATCCATAATATAGACCTACAATAAAGAGAATTGCTATGACAAGAAGCTATATTTATAAACAGTGCCGGTCTTAAGCACATTGGACCAATTTGGCCCAATTGGGCCTCACTCTTATGGGGGTCTCGCTCCAGTGCAAGCTCTGATTCCTATTCCCTTAATACCCCAGTAGCCCAGACTACCCCTAATACAGATTGGCCCAGTCCGCTCAGACCTGATTGGTCCAGGCCACAGCTGAACCCAATTGGCCCAGCCCACCCCCAAACCCAATTCAACCAGCCTGCCCAAAACCCAATTGGCTCAAATAACAAGTGAAATGCATTAATGTTGTATATATGATCCATGGTGCTGCACCAACACAGTTTACAGTGGTAATGAAAATTTGCACATAGATTAAAAAAACTGAGGGAACACTTTCTCCCAGTTGGCCAGCCTGTCCCCATCCCCAACTGGCAGCCATCACTTGGACAGAGGGGAAAGCGGCCACTATTTGCCCATCCAGCTCTGTGACCCTGCGACAGACAGCCAAGTTCCTTCTAGGGGGCCCCACCAAAATGGTTCCAATTGGGCCCCGCACTTGGTATGTTTATAAATGCTCTGTTTATAAATAAATAAAGGCATGCTCTGTGTCAAATTTCATGACACAGTGGTAACGAAGAGCATATACAATTTGAGAAGTTGGAGGGCACTCTAATATTCACATATAGTATTCACATTTAGTATAGTTCAACCGGTGCAAACCAAGAAAATATTTTGCCTCCATTAGGGGCAAAGGTACAGACTATAATTTATATCATACGGGTCTGCACTCAAAAAAATATTCTCACTTGCAGGCAGGAATATCTGCTTTCCATTATCCTTAGCATCTATTTGTCTTTTTGTGGTGGTACTGTATGTATATAAGCTATGTGATTCATGTGAACATGATGCTTTAAGTGTACTTTTTAACAAATCAAGCAAATTCAAATACAAATTTTTTTCGAATAACACCACTGTGTTAAGTATTATTAGTGCAGACCGTATGATATAAATTATGGTAAAGAAGAGCATACCCTGAAGTTTCAAGGTCTTTTCTCCTATTGAAAAATGACTTAGAGGAAGATTCTACTCCGTAATTTATATCCCCCCCCAGCCTACCTGGTACCCTGGGCAAATGCCCCTAACTTTCTACTTACTCCTTGCAGGTCCTGTCCAGTGGAGTTCACAGTAGCCATCTTCTGTCCTTCGGTCTTCATCCTGTAGTGAGCAGTGTTTTCAGTGCATGCAATGTTGGAGTAATCTTCTGGTGCTGAGCTACTGCACATGCGCAGAAAATAAAACATTTTCCCAAAAAAACACGGAAATTTTCGTGACTTTCTGCGCATTTGCAGTAGCTCAGCACCCGAAGATTACTCCAACATCGCGTGCACTGAAAATACCTGGAGAGAAGATGGCTGATGTGAACTCCAATGGACAGGACCTGCAAGGAGGGGTAAGTAGAAAATTATGGGCATTTGCCCAGGGTACCAGGAAGGGGGGGACATTTCGCAGTTGAATTCTCTTTTAAGCCCTGGATCATTGAGATATTTGCTATTTGCATTTTATTCACATAATTTTGTTGGTACCACAAAGACGTGTACACGTGAGTGTTTCCTTGCGGTGGAGCTTTTATTTTTCCACTACACGGCAAGGCAGGAGTAAACATAGCTCCCCTTTTTCAATCATTTTATACTCACAGTTCTTCAGGAAATAGCCAAATGCAACCTGAATGCAGCACATAAGGTGTTATTAAGACTAGGAAGACAGGATTTAACATGCAATCCACTGATTTTTATTTGCCCTTTGTACCCTGTCTGAATTAATTTCTCCTCATCTTTCCTTTTCATCTTAGCAGAGACCTGCAACTGTCTCCTTTAATATAGTATTGCCTGCATTTGGCAGTGCTCTATTCACACGGGCAGTAGATGTAATGCCTTGTATGCAAGGTGCACAATGTTGTCAAGAAGTCTCAAACCCATAGCACTGTTGCCAAATTTCAATTTGTGACAAAATTGTTAAAATTGTGTTCTCCACAACTGCCAGACAGACTGAAGCTGACCATGAAACACAAGGTTGTGCGATCCATCACTATCTTAAGTGAAAGGGTTTTCCATGCTTTAGACAAGTGGTTTCCAACCAGTGTCTCATGAGCAACATGTCCCTCACCAGCTTTGAATTTTTGACTTGAAGGCAAGCATTTTTTGCATAAGAAAAAAAAGTGTACTGCCAAACAAAGCTAGTAGTAGGCTGCGAGCCTACATAGGGGATACCAAAAGGTAATCATACCCATATTTTGCACTACATGAGCTGTGCGTGCTTGGCATTGCAAAATCTGAAGATTACAAAAGGCATTTTAGAGGACAATATTGAACTCACAATCCCAGAAATGGAGCCACAAATCATGGATCACCCAGCAGGTCAATCAGGCTTGTATATAGATCTAGAAGTGCCTACCACTGCCCCCCTCTGTTCCACCTACCATATTTACTTTTCAGCATTTATTCTATGTAGACACCTAATGGCCACCTCGATAAAGGATCTGTCTTAGGAATGTGCCCTGGTATTCTTATATATAAATTATAGCAGTAGGACAATGATCCAAAGTGCCCTTAGGAATGGTTAAAAACAAAATGCTGGGCTGTTTTGAAGTGACTAGAGATTAGCTGAGATATAAAACACCTTTGAACTCGTGGAGAGTTTAGGAAACTGCAATTAAGAAATTACTTCTTTTAAATTTGGGAGAAATCAAGCAGTTTGTACAAGAAGCACCTAATTTCAGTTATTCTTTCCAAAGGGTGTTTTACCAAATATAAAATGTATTTCATTTTTGACTGGGCCTGCAGGGACCAAAAGAGAAACCCAATGGGGCGACATCTGATCTTGGTGTCTGCAGGAAGCAAGCAAGAGGAGTACACCGCGTGGCTCAGTGGTACTTGTTGAGAACAGGGATGCAGCAGGAGGGTTCCCAATTCAAGAGTGACCACTACTTTGGATTCTGCACAACCACTCCCCCACCACTGTGTGTCTGCTCTATGGTGCACATGTCAAATCACCTGTTTCCACCCCAAAGTGCCCTGAGTTTGGGGCCTAGTTGGTAATTGTTTGTGTCTTTTGTACACCAAAGGATTGGTTGAGTTTTCTTCAGGCTACATTACAGAATAACCGATACTTAGGGTTTTGTAAAGTGCCTTTGCTAATCAGCTTCCCAAATATTTTTTCTTCAAGCTTTGTATAGAACACTTTCCACAGTAAGCAATTTACCAAGGTCAAGTGTGAACTGATGCTAGGCAAGCCCTGAAAAGGGCAGGGAATGCTATATGGGGGACACCCCCCCACAAGTTCTAGCATCTATCAAGTTCTAGAATCTGCGTGCTAGATGGGGAACCCCAGCTCTAAAGCAGATACCTGGGTAGCTTAGAAGGCAACCCCTGTAAGACAAAGGGCAGCTAAAGAGAGTTTCATTGAGATGGCTTTTCAGCAAAGGATGCAGCCAGCAACCACATTTTTCAACAAGACCCCTCATTCCATCACAGGCAGGCTGCCCTTACCCCCACCTAGGCAATCCCAGAGACCAATCGAGACAGGCAGCTTGGACGTCTCGCGCTCATTCACTGCTGCAACTGCTAAAATGCCTGTTTCCTGTCCTGAGTTCAAAGCCTGGGTAGGACTTTTTTGGGATGCTTGAGCTGCTGTTCTATTCTGTGTCTTTGGTGCCATTTTCTTCAGGCTACATTCAAGAGTGACTGCTACTTTGAAAAATCCAAACTTTAGTTGTGCAAACTCTGACAGTGTAAGGGAATCTCTTCAACATATTCATTGAGAAAGACTTTGCACTGGGTTAAACGCAGAACAAAAACAGGATGTCTTTAAAGCAAAACCTTTGTGGTTTGATAAAATGTTGGTGTTGAGGCTGGTGAGAAAAAACATGATTTTAAGGCTTTCAAGTTAGCTGGGACAGCTAAAATGTTTATCAGGTACAAGGAGACAAATACATCATGCAAATGCATCAGACAAACTAAAATTGAAATGGAAAAGAGTATTGCAGCAAGGAGTGAAACGAATCCAAAACATTTTTTATTTTAAATGTGTCAATAGTTTAAAATTTTTTAGCAGAAATAGTTGGAAGCCTTAATATAAGAGCAAGTTCAGGTTGGTTGATGAGAACAGAGAAAAAGCAGAGATTCTAAACTGATATTTTTCTTCTGCCTATACAAGAAGAGTCAGCTAATGAAATGTTCCTTCTTAATAGTCCTAATTCTAGTAATACAACTAATTATGCATGATTCACTCAAGAGGCAATTCAAAAGAACTAGAGCATGTAAAGATAATCAATGGTCCAGGGCTGGATAGTATTCAGGGTACCAGGATTCATTGAGGTCTGGCATGGTGCTGAAAGACTGGGGAATTGCTAATGTGGTGCTTCTATTCAAACAGGCATTCTGTCTCAAAACTATAGGTCGGTTAGTCTGATGTCAGTGGGAGGAAAGTTTTTCAAAGGGGTATTAATGGACATTTAAAGACTATATTTCCATATCATTTACTGTACATAAGTTGGGCATATCTGCCCCACCCAAGCCATATAATTTTTTTCTGCATATACCCCTTCCATTTGCCAGCGCCATTACATTTTCCTAAGACAAATAATAGCTTTCACCCGGCGGCCACTTTTCATCATCAGTAAAATTGACATGTGCAAACAGGATATGTATGCTGTAAAGTTCATGCAATGTAGAGTGCAGGTTTACAGAGGCACAACATACTTTGATAAAAAGTTCTGCTGGGAGCACTGTAAAGGTTAAACTGAGCTCATGGGAGGTGGTTAGGAAAAAAAATAGGATCTGAGAACTAGAGTTTATATGGGAACCAGCAATGCTATCTCTTCATTGGCTGTTAGACAGAAGGGTGTTTACTAATCTGACCTGAGAAGAACTGCGATTCTTCATGAGCCAACAGCCAAACAAAATTCCTGAGGGAGGGGGCAGAGTGGGTTAGAGTAGTAGAAAGATGTCTAAGTGATTAAGGGGATGCTGCAGCCTTACTGTTAACTTTTTAAAAACCATAAGGACCCTGCGGTCCCTTTTCCACAGGACCCCAAGCAACCAAGGGGTATGCTTTCTCTATAGTTATGCCAGTGTTCCACCTGTTCAAAAGCAAACATCTTATTGGATGCTATGGGCACCCCACCTGGACAATCTTAGAGCCTTTTATGGCACATGGGAGCCTTTATGATCCCCAAGCAGTAAGGAGCCAGTCCTACCAAGCCCAGGGGGTATTTATTCCTGTTGCTGAAGACAAGACCATATTTCAATGATGGATACAGAAAGTGGAAAAATAGGTCAATGATTAGAAGCTGCAGAGGTAACAATTGGGAAGGCGTATAGAATAGAAACTTTATAGAAAAATTACAACCATTTTCCTTTGTTGTATCTGGTTGTCTGATTCTTAAAGGAGAATGAAAGACCAAGGCAATTTATTGCCAATAGATTAGCCACAAAAGTGCAAGCTAGAATTTAATTTTCAACCTTTAGACTGCTTTTCCATACAGTAAAGTAAACAGCTCTGTCTGTTTGTTTGGGATGCAGCTGCCATATTAGCTTGCGCTGACCACTTCCTACCTGAGTCTCTGCTCGTTCATAGCTCTGGGTTCAGATTACAGCAGGGAGGGGATGAGGAGAGGAACAAACTGAGCAAGCTCAAGCCTTAGCCCTGGAGGTTTAAGCTGAAAACAGGAAGTCTGATACAGAAGCACATGTGTACACAATAGAGGGGACTCAGAGCAGCATTACTTCAAGGGCTTACTAGTGTATTCATAAAGACCTTTCTAATGAAGCCTATTTAGTTTTAACCCTTTCCTTCGTCTTTAATACAAACTCAAATATTTACCCATAAATCCACAAGCCACTGTAAAGATTGCTTACTTAGCCTGTGGTGTATGGTACCTTTGAGACCAATTTCCAAGCAAGGGCTTTAGTAACACCTAAAAATGACATTAAGCATTTAGATTTCTTTATCAATGCCTTTATTTAGCTCATGGAATGATGCAAACAAGACAAACATCCAGGAGGTATGAGTTGAAGTTGGTAGCGACACAGCTTAAAGTGGCATTTACAGGAGCTAGACAAAACCATCTAATAGTAGATGGTGTATGAATATGATGGAGTTTCACGGAGTCAAAATGCAGCCGTTAAAAACATGTTAATGGACAGCCCGATCGTTATGACTGATTGCCTTATGATCAATGCATCTTGTGGTATGAAAGGATAGTGATGATTGTGGCAAAATAACAGCACTACTTGGGAGTTTGTAAATCATCCATTCTATTGTCCTTCAGTGGCATGGAAAGCTTTAAAGCCTAGAGTAAACTTAAATATCCTTCTGTAGTCTGTACACAACATAAACTTGATCACCCGTGAACCTGCATGCAGAATGTTTTTGTTGTGTTCATTACTACTAGAGAATGTTGGCTTGGACACTGTCTCTCATTTTGCTTCTTTCCATTGTAGGATTCTAATAACCTTGCTGGTTGCTCCTTTCATAAAATTTTGCAACAAAAAAAAGTAAATCAAGTGTTAAATTAGATCTTTAATACATACCTTTCTACTCTGTTACTTTGTTGAAACAACAACCTGGTTGCCAAGATATGTGGGTGACAGTGGCAGGGGATTCTGCTGGAGGAACGGACAGGGAGTAAAGAAGAAGCTATGACCCAAAGGCCTTGTAGCAAACTGAGAATAGTAACTTAGGAGAAAAGTTGTGATTTACTGAGAAGACTGTAGTTTGGGACCCAAGTAGTTAGAATCATGTGTAGTGAGTGGAAACCCATTGAAGCAGCACTGAGACCTGCTTGTGCACTGGGGGCAGAAAAGTTGTGGCTTGAGTATTTACCCCGTGAAACTACTGTGATGGGATTTTATGATCTGCCGTACCCAAAAAAAAAAAACTTCTATGGGTCCTGGCACTGAGTAGCAGTCCCTACTGGCCCACATGCATTCTTCATGCACACCAATAAATCACCTCCCACTCTTCTACCTGTGAGTTGGCAGAGAATTAAGATTTCTACAACTATTGAGGAAACAGAACCTGCAGTCAGGGCCCGCTGTGGGATCTGCTTCCTCCGTTGTTACGCCACTGTCCTGGAGCCTGAAATATTTTGGAGACCATTTGCTTCCGCTGTTCTTAAAGAGAGGGTCCAGGGTTCGGCTTAAAGAGGAAGTCACACAGAACATTTTTCCTGCTAGAAGAACAGTTTTTTCCATGCCTATATTTATAAACATGCCCAACACATTTAAATCAGCCAGACTGCCTGACCTTATCTGACCACTATACAGCTTTAAAAGAGAAGGAAAGTTCTTTTTTACTTGGGGGTGCTGGAAGAATCTCAGGCCGAGGCATTTTTATGCTGATAAGAGCACCAGCCCGGGGTTTCAGGTAAGTACTTGTGATCACTTGGGGGTGCCTAGCTTTTGCCACCCCCAAGTAAAAAGACCTTTACTTTGCTAAATTGCTGTTGCTTATCTCACCCTAATGGGACTTATTTTTAAAGGTCAGTTAGAAATAGCACTAGTTATTAATTAAAATATTAGGTAATTTTTAGCTTTCATTCATAAAGGCAATAACATGTGACATGAGTTACATATGATTTTGCATATAGTAAATTATCAATGTGTGTGTATCAGGTTCATCAATCTAAACTAGTACAGAGATGGGACCTGTTATCTAAAATGTTCAAGTTTGGAATCTTTCTGTAATTTGGATCTCCATACCTGCGGGCCGCCCCGCGTATACAAAACCAATGCTGAAGAGGCTCATGTAATGCCGCTCCTCCCCCTTGCTGGCTTACCTGTCAGGATGGGAAGGCAGGAATACTAGTGCAGAGAGCACAATTGCGCACGCTTGCACTAGTAAAACTGAATTTCCGGTTTAAAAACTGGCGCTTTTTTTCTCTTTAAAGGGAAACTGTCATGTGAAAACATGTTTTTTTCAAAACACATCAGTTAATAGTG
>CM044434.1:38274955-38295787 GCA_024363595.1 Xenopus borealis | reverse complement strand
TTTTTTTTTTTTTTTTAAAGAAAAGTACTGTTATCCCCTACCCCCGCTTTCCGGTTGGGGATAACTTTTTTTTAGCGATAGGTGCCCTTTAAAGTTGAACCACCCCTTTAATGTGCTCAGCCAGGAGATTATTCTGTTACTACATCCAGCTGGCTAGCCCTTATACCCACATACAGTAAGTGGTCTAATATAGTAACATTTCTACTAAAGCGTCTTAGTTCAGTTAATCATCCTAACCAATCTGACCGGCGCTTACGTTGCTTAAAGGTGGCAATACACAGGCGGATTACAGTTGCTGATATTGGTCCTTTAAACCCATTAAGCAGCTTATCTGACAGTGTATGGGGGCTTCTGATGGGTCTCCCTGATCGATATCTGCCCATGATATTGATCGGGTAGGTTTGATTTTTTTCTTCTGGAGATCGAGGACCACGTTGGCTAGTTGATGGGGTCCTACGACCCGTCGGCGCCCAGCCTCTCTGTTGTATTCCCAGGGCCGAATGTTTGGATTAAACTGATATCGATCTGCCGTTTGGTGGACATATCGGGGGAAAGATCCGCAGGTTTGGCAACCTCTCGCTACTAAAAAAGTAGCAATAACAATGTTTGTAGCCTTACAGAGCATTTGTTTTTTTTAAATGGGGTAAGTGACCCCTGTTTGAAAGCTGGAAAGAGTCAAAAGTAAAAGGCAAATTCATTCAGCATTCATATCGGGGGAAAGATCTGTTCGTTTGGCGACCTCTCCAAATGAGCGGATCTTAGCATAAATGGCCACCTTAATTTGGAGTAGACAGACAGAAAGGAATTGCTGCTGGATACTACATTGGCTCAGCTTAGCTCTAGGGATATTTATAAGTAATACACTCTTGGTGAGTTGGTGAGTTCTAACGTTCTGGATTTGGTGGGCGTGTGCCCTGAGGCCTCATGGCGCTGGTGCTACTCGGAAAGCGCTCCCCAGTACTTTTAGGAAATTCTCTGGGCTGCATGATGTTGTTTTACAATTATTTCATATTTTAATTTCTTATTTAACATATGCTTAAAGGGGTTGTTCATCTTTAAATTAACTTTTCGTATGATATAGAGCAGGGGTCCCCAGCCTTATTTACCCATGAGCCACAGTCAAGTGTAAAATAATGTTGCAGAGCAACACAAGCACGGGGCTTCCAAATAAGGTCTATGATTCGGTATTAGTACCCAATCACATGTGATCCTATGTGGACTTGTAGCCAGCAGGAGGCTCTGTTTGGCAGTACACATGGTTTTCATTGCCTTTCAACCGATAATTAAAAAATAAGCAACTGCTTTGAGGCCACTGAGAGCAACATCCAGTGAGCAACATGTTATCCATGAGCCACTGGTTGGGGATCACTTGATGTAGAGAGTGATATTCTTAAACATTTTTCAGATGGTTTTCATTCTTTCTTATTTGTGGTTTTTGAGTTATTTAGCTTTTGTTAGCACATCTCTTGCAGTTTTAGCAATCTGGTTGCTAGGGTCCCAATTACCCTAGCATCCATGCAATGATTTGAATAAGAGACTGGAATATGAATAGGAGAGGGCCTGCATATAAAGCTGAGCAATTTAAAAGTTAACTTGAAGGTGAACCATCAGTTTAATAATGTTAGCTGCAGGAGAGAGTGCTTTGTCTTGGCAAAATATGTGTGTGTCTACAGGAAAAAAATATACCCACTACCCACTCTTATTGGGGCTGTCTTTGTCTTTGTGTCTTATATAACAGGCAAATATGTGATAAACTAATAATACAGACACGTGGGGGTTAAACATTACACAGGACAGTCCCCTAGTATTTGTGCCAATGACCCAATGCATTTCAGTGAAGATATAAGAGGATTTGGGGACACTCAGGTCTTTCACCTTTTCTGTGTCTTGTTTCCATATTTGTGACTCTCCTTTATTCATTCATAAGTTGTTCCTCAATCATCTTTTTCCCATGTGCTAGGTACTCCCTCTAGTGTTTGTCTCTTGTAATCTTAACATTTTCCTCTTCTATATTAATACTATCACAACCAAAGCATCAATCCTTTACAACATATTATATTGCACAAACAAGGGTTACAGAGTAAAAACAGGAGCAGAGAGCCTTGCTCACAAGTGCAAACAATATAAAGAAGCAGAGACAGATGAAGGAGCAATTAAAATTAAAAGAAGAGTTCTATATTTGTAATATATATATTGCTGCCATGTAGTAGCACATTATTTCGGCATTTCTTCACTATCAGCTGAGTATGCCATTTTTTGCAACCCTTACCCAAGCCGTACCCACAACCTGTGATCCACAACCTGGACCCATTCTTACCTGCCTGGACCCGCTACCTGACCCCAATCCGCAAATACCTTATCCGCAACCCGGACCAGCGACCCACTGACCATCAAGAATCAGGAAGTACTGTCATTGTAACTGGAAGTGACATCATTGGAAGTAGGCGTGATCAGAAAAAATTTGTAAAAATCTCTATTGAGAAGACCTGCGGCCCGACTAGCCAGTGGTGTAACTACCAGGGGTGCAGGGGGTGCAATTGCACCAGGGCCCCCACCCCCTTTGGGCCCATCAGAGCCATGAAAATGGTTATGGCAGGCAGTTATCTAGGGGGGAATTTTACAGTACACATCAACACTCCAGCATGCGATTTATAGAGATAAGGGCCCCCAATAGGGGGGCCCAGGTGCCCATCCTGTACCGGGGCCCACCAGGGAGTAGTTACGCCACTGCGAGCAGCAAACCCGCAGAACCACCGACCTCTGTCTATAACCTGCAACTAGAACTTCTGCCCGCAACCCACAGGTTTTTGCAGGTACCCAACCTGCTGCAGGACTCTACCCTGCACTCAAGCCCACACATTAGCAGTTTGGAGATTGTTTTTTGCCACAATCTGTGGGAAAAAAACAATCTTTTGGGAACACCAGTATTAGGGTTGCCATCCAGCCGGTATTTTACCGGCCTAGCCGGTAAAACACCAGCCAAGGCCGGGGCCGGTATTACAAATTTACCGGCAATGTAGCTGCCGGTAAATTTGTAATACCCCTTAAAAAAGTCCCTTGCCCTGCCTTAAGTCCAATTAAAACTTACCTTTCTTGCTGTCTTCAGCCGATCGCTCGCTGTGGCTCCGCCCCTGTGACATCACGTCCCGTCTCTTTTTGCGTCATGTCCCGTCCCTTTTTGACCCCGCCCCCCGCCGGCCGGTAAATTGTTTAGCAAAAGGTGGCAACCCTAACCAGTATGAATGTGTGTGCGTGAGTACACATTGGTGCCACAGTACAAACACCATGTCATTAGCACCTTTGTCTGTCCTTTGCTATGAGTGCTCTGATTAGGTTTGCCACCTCACTCCTTTAAAACCAAACACATATGGAATCCACAGCTTGCATAGCTAATTAGCAATTCATTTAGATACATGCTGCAGACTGAACTATGTGCAGTCACAGGCCCAGACTGGCAATTTGTGGGTTCTGGCAAATGCCAGAAGGCCTGTTGTAATGTGCAATAGAAAGTCAGTATTTAGTGGGCTGGTGGGGGGTGTTTGGGCCTCTGTGAGGGCTGATTGGGCCTCTGTGTACCTGAAAAGCCAGGGCCTATTTTGACTTTCAGTCCAGGCCTGTGCAGCCATGTAGCATGCATCTAAATGAATTGCTAATTAGCCATGCAGGCTGTGGATTCCATATGTGCTCAGTTATAAAGGGGTGAGGTAGCAACTCTAGCTCTGGTGCATTTGCTGGATCCTGGGTATATGGATTTGTTTATTTCCTGATTTAAACTTTCTTAGCGCTGTCTCTCCTGTGTGAGGTCTAGGGTTGCCACCTCACCCCTTTAAAACTGAACACATATGGAATACACAGCCTGCATGGCTAATTAGCAATACATTTAGATGCATGCTGCAGACTGAACTGATTTATGTGCAGCCATGCATCATGCATCTAAATAAATTGCTAATTAGCCATGCAGGCTGTGTATTCCATATGTGTAGTATTGGCAGTATCATGTTCTTATACTTAGTTTAGTAGGAGAAAGAATAACAAATCCTTTTTTAGCATATTCAGGTTACATAAAACCTTTGCTTTATGACAAATATACGAGCTGTACAGCTCAAGGACATTGCTGCTGTATCACTTCTTTATACCACAATATGCTATGTCTGTAATTGCTACAAGACAATGAAAATGTGCTTAAAAAGTGTATAAAAATGGTCTAAAAGTAAATGATTAATATTTTAGAAGGGGTTGCTCACCTTTAACTTTTTTTAACTTTTAATGTGAGATAGACACTGATATTCTGACACAATTTGCAACTGGTTTTTATTTATTTTTTTTATTTGTGGTTTTTGAGTTATTTAGCTTTTCGTTCAGCTGGTCTCTTGTCTGTGATTTCCATAATAGATTTGCTAGGGTCTATTATACTCTAGCCAGGGTTCTAACTACAGATGAAGCAGACCCTGCACCAGGTCAACCTCTAGACTTTTTGGGGGCCTTAAAAATGATTTGCTGTGGGGCCCAGTAATTTCTAGTTATGCCACTGACCCTAGCAAGCATGTGTGTATTGCTTTAAATAAGAGACTGGAATAGGAGAGGCCTGAATTGACAGATGAGTAATAGAAAGAAGCAATAACAATACATTTGTAAAAAAAATAATTGAAAGTATTTGAAAGCTGGAAAGAGTGAACCTCTGTTTTCATATAAAAAAACTTTTTTTGTAGTTGCATTTTTACTAACACCAGGGGGCAGATTTACAAAATTCGAGTGAAGGATTCGAAATTCAATCAAATTGAAATTTTTTGATTCCTCAAATTTTTGAATATGCAAACTAGCCTACCTCGACCATCGAATTTGCAAGATTGTATCGAATAGATCGAATAGAACAAATAAAAATCTATTCGATCATTTGACCATTCAATAGTTGAAGTACTTCCCCTTTAAATTTTTATTCGACTGCCTACTTCGCCAGATTAAACCTACCGAATAGCAATAGAAGCCTATGGGAATCCCCATAGGCTTTTTTTATTTTTAAGTTTCATGTTTGAATACAAATAGTATGATCGAACGCTTCGATAGTTTGATTCGTACGTTTTTTTTTTCGAACAATCGAACGAACGTACGATTTTATCGAGAAATCGAATAGCGCTAAAATTCAACAAATTTGATGTTCATTTGTCGGATTTGAATTCGATAAATCGAAAAAGGGTTGAATTCGAGGGCAAAAAGCCCTTGATATTCTACCCTTGATAAATCTGCCCCCTACTCATTTATTGAAAACAGTTCATAGCCATCACAAACCTCTTCATAGACATACTAAGCTCAGTTATTCGCTATATGGCATACAGGTGAGGACTACTTTAGACTACTTTGCAGTTGTAAAACTAATTTGTGGGTGGTCTACCTGGTCCCTTCATTTTCTTACCCAGCTTGGCCTCAGCTAGTTGCAATTCCCAGTACAGCACATGCTGCAACTCTCATATGACTCTCGCTGGGGTTAACCACGATGAATTGGATTCCCCTATTCCTGCTTGAATTCTTATACTGCCAGGGTACTAACCTTTCCAGTTCTCCTTATTGGAGCCTCTGGCTGCTCTGCTAACAACCCCTAATCCTGCCTCTCACTCCTAGAGAAAGCTATTTCTAAACTTTCTAGCACTAACTTCACCATTGAGGCATACTTCATCCTCAGGTCCATTAGCACACCACCTCCTCCAGCAAGCTGGGACCAAAGAGACAGAACATGTGTTGGATTCTGCTTTTAAAAACTAAGGAACCCCGACACCCCTGGCCAGTTAGTGAACTGCCAGGGAAACACTTTAACCTGGAATGGTTAACACAGTCTCCCAACAGTATACCAGGCCTAATCCTTCCTAGAGAACTAAATACCTCCATACACTTGAAAATCATAAAGATGGATAGACAATGCAAGGTTTTAGCAGGATCAAAAGGGAAAATGCTGCCCATAAGAGGAAAAGTATATGTGATGTGAAATCAGGATGATGAGAAAAGTATTGCAATTTGGATTATTTAATGTAGCTTGAGATGACTTTGTATCTTTTTGGCAGATTTTCTTGCAGATTATTTATAACCATAGTGCTGGGTTTGCTTTATTAGAAAGAGATGTTGAACTGAGGCAGGTGACATTGAAATCCCAATTTTGTTTCCTTTGCCCATAGCTCCCCCTACTGGTAAAAAAATGAAAATGTTGTACCTAATAATATATATAATATATGTATAAAAACCTTTGGACTTATGCTTTTATATGGTAATGAAACTTATTGGTGACTTATCATTATATTTTACAATAGGGGGTACTTTATTCTCTCTCTCTCTATATATATATATATATATATACAAAACGTGTGTTTATAGATTTAAAAGGCAAGGAAAAGCAAATAAATAAAATCCCATTTTTACTTTCTCTAATGAAAAAGAAATCTATCTCCAATATACTTTAATTAAAAAATGTGTACTGTTTTTATAAGAAACCTGACTGTATGCAGTGAATTCATTTAGTGCTGTGGATAATTATATTGTCAGACGGTCCCTAACTTCTGGCAGGGCCCCTGCCTTACTTACCAGCCATGCAGAACTCAATTAGCTTTGTTTTTTGATCATTTATGACGATCCCCAAGAAGCCCAGATCACACTGAGCATGTGTATGTAGACTAGTCTTGCAAAGATGTATAACAAAGTTACAAGATGACAGCCCCCTGTGGCCAACTTTGAAAGCATAAATCATTTGTTTGATTAGGTTTGTGGTGCAGTAAGTTCATGTTTATGTTTAGTATACAAAATCAGCATTTCTAGCCTTATTCTATTTTACACTTTCCTTGCCCTTTAATGCACTGATTAATATAGTTACAACTTTATATTTTTTTCCTATTAATAACATTGGGATCAACCATCAAAAATACCGGCCAGGTGGCAACCCTACTTATAAAGCATATGGGGAAGGCTGATTTATGATTTTTAAAATGCAAGGGCAAAAATTCAACTGCCCTGTGTGTCTTTATTATTCCAGAACCATTTCTGCCCAAACCTGTTGTGAGATGTTAACATGAATTTATTTTATAGCATCCTTACAAACTCTGCCTTATGCAAACACAATAGAGGTCATTTACAAACAAAATGTGCAAATTGCAATAACAGTCACATTTGCCGTGTTTTTTACCCACAATGCAGCATTTTAACCACAATTAAAGTATAACTGCGGGTGTGTTTTGCTGTCCCACAGTAACATAAGAGAAACTGAATGAACCCTAGGTTTGTAGTGCCCCGTAAGATGTCAAGAGTAGTGCCTTCTGACCATTTGTTTTGGGTTGTGTAGTTTGTTTTGTTGCATTGCTTGATTAATTAATTTATTCCCATTGAGCATTAAGCAAGACATCTGAAACTTCAAGGAAAACCAAAATAGTCTTAAAACTGGTGAACGAGAATAAAATTCAGTGTATTTAGATTCCCCCGACGGATTCTGTTCTCAAGCTAGCATTGGTCACTAGTACCCTGGCCTTGAGGGCAGAGCCACATGATTGGCTGTTTGTTTTTCTGAGCTGTGGAACAATATCTCTATGCTCCATTGTATGCTACCTTGTTTTTACAAGTTTATTTTTTTTTTAAAAAAAAACCTTGTGATCGCTTTTTTTTTTAGAGTTCTGAATTCAGAATCCACTGAGCTTGCGTCAAATTAACTTTTGTCTTTTAACCTCAAGTGATCTCTGGTTCCTGAACACTAGTAATCTTACAACCAATGCATTGTTAACAAAAACATACAGACAAAAAAATAATTATTCACAAAAAAAACATATTTTATTTATAATTTGTAGATTGAAAGATAAACATCTCCAAACAGAAATAAGAAAAGACATTGGCAAACACAACCTTGGGACAAATATATAGGACAATGTGCCCAGATTTTTGTAGAGTCAAATGGGAGTGAAGTGTTATGAGATGTATGTACCACCCCCCCCCCCAATTGGTTCACTCCAAGGCCACAACTGTCACTTATAAGTGTATTGGCTGTATCCGACGAGCCTCTCTCTCTTCCGTGTATCCATGTTGGATGATAATTCTAATTAATTGTATGAGGTAAAGTGTGAATGATATCACTGTGCTGACAGGGTATTTGCACACAGGGTATTTGGATAATATTTGCTTCATATTTGACTCTTTCGCAAGACGCACAGGCAGTTTAATTTTGGCTTCATCATGTTTCTTTCTGCTAACATAGGAAGGGGTAAAATACTGCAAAAAATATTCTAGTCTTTTAATTAATCTTGATGCATAAAATACTGAAATCCCCAGAATCAAAATGATTTCCAGGAACAATATTTATATGTACAGAATTTCCATAAAAATCTTATTTCAACAAATATATTCAAAATTAAAAAAGGTTGTATCTTCAAGAACATATTCTTACCGCTGCATGCGGGTGACGCCCACCCTTTCACACAGCAACATAGTCAGGAAATGTATACTGAGAAATCAGCAATGATCAACCCCCCCCAATGCTTTGTATGTGACATACTTACATACTTTAAGTGGCAGCTACCATGAGGAATGCAAAAATACAAGGCAGTCAACCTTTAAGTGGAACTTAACAGTAGAAGGAATGTACAAGGTATTTAGCCAGCCTTAAAGCTGCACCAGGATCACAACCACTAACCAATACTTTATTCAGTAATTTAAAAAATATACCAAAATCCATGATGGAGGTTGGAGGAAAAAGTACAACCAAGTGCTCTTCTTCAGGCGACTAATTTCCCTGACCTGCCTCCCCGCAAGCTAGACTCTAAATCAGCATGGGGGATGGCGCTTGGAGCCCTTCGTTTTCCAAAATCGCCGGAAGTTTCCTCTTTAGGTAACTTTGGGCACCTTCAGAAAAAAAAAGCACTCCAAGTCAGGACTGGACTGAGAATTAAAATAGGCCCTGGCATTTTAGGTACACAGAGGCCCAATCAGCCCACATAGAGGCCCAAACAGCCCCCACCAGCCCACTAAACAATGACTTTCTATGGGACCTTATAGCAGCCCCTCTGGCATTTGCCCTAACCCACAAATGGCCAGTCCGGGCCTGCTCCAAGTGCCATCCTGCCGGTGATTTACATTCTATCCAGCGGGGAGGCAGTTTGGGGAGATTAGTCACCCGAAGAAGAGGCAATTTGTCGCTGGGCAACTAATTCTCCCTGAATCTACTCGTCTGTCTCTGACCTTAAGTGGTGGGTGCATGTCAGAATAATATAACAATGGGTCATTGAGAAGTATCACATATAGTGTGGGAAATAGAGCCGTGGATGGCAGTGATAAGCCATACTCCAGACCTAATCCATTTATACAAAAGATGACAGTATGATTACTTTGAATAGAACAATTGAGCTCTGCAATAGGGCTAATCGGGGTGTGGAGAATGGTTCCCAGTCTATAAGCCAACAATAGTGTGTTTATCCAATTGGAGGGGTGTTAGGCAACCCCTACAATTAGATAAACACTTGGGGACATTTACAATGCGGAAGGCTGGATTGAAAAAACAGCTCTATCTGCTATTTTCTATACATTGCACCCTTACGTCCCCCTAGCCCCGACCACTGCCGCAAAAAGATTAACTGAAGTGCAGGAGGGGGCAGAGGGGGGAATTTGGCTGGGGTGGGGGGCCCAGGGATAGAGGAGGGTTGCAGCACGGCAGGGGGGTCCAGGGGGTGTTTGGTCCCTGAGTTGGTAGCCTTGGTGGGCCCAAGACCCCCCAGTCCAATGCTGGTTAAAGGAAACCCTGTACATCAATGACAGATTTCCCCATAGACTCAAAAGGAGTGAATAAAACATGATATACACTGTATTCCTTTCCTTCTATTGTGTACACATGTGCTTCTGTATCAGACTTCCGTCTTTCAGCATAAACCTCAAGGGCTAGGGCTTGAGCATGCTCAGTTTGATCCTCTCTCCCTCCCTTTTTCCCCTCCCTCTTGTAATCTGAGCCCAGAGCTATGAGTGAGCAGGGAGAGACTCAGGCAGGAAATGATGTCACAACAAGCGAATATGGCAGCTGCTATCCTAAACAAACAGCGAGATCGTCTAGAGCTGTTTACACAGGTATGGTAAAGCATTCCATAGAATAAAGACATTGTTATAGCTTGCACTAGTCTACTAATCTACTGGCAATAAACTGCTTTGGTAGCTTTCCTTCTCCTTTAACTCTTCTCATTCTTGATGCTGTAGTATTGTTGAGAATGGTGCAGCGCCAGTGCAGCCTCTTATGCATTGCACCCTCACCGATACTGGGACAAACAAGACAAAAGAAAAGTAACTATTTAAAAAATAAAAAAAATAAAAGAACGTTAAAAAGTGGAAAATAAAACAAGAAAACGCAAATAATTTTTTAATGAAAAAATTTACAAAATAGACGGAAACAGTTTCATTTCAATAAATCTACATTGTTTGTGTAGACAACAATGCTGTAAATTCCTTTATTTTGTATCTTTTCTAAAGATTTCATAGGTTGCCCATCTTCAAATGTGAAAACCGCAGACTAGATTTCGCTTCGGAGTCACCAGCAGAAACATTACAAGAAAGATGTGTGGTCCTCCCTGGTTCAGCCTCATGCCTCACACACAAGGCACCGCCTTATTTTTTTCATTTATTCTAAATGAATTGTAAAACACAAGGGATACAAATAATGACCAACTCATTAGCATCAATAAAATGTGTCACCCTGCCTGGCAAAGAAAAATCATTGGGGGACCCAGCCCAACACAGTGCTACTAAGGGTCCCCCTCACCCTTAACCCTCTCAAGCCTGCTTTGTGGCTGGCACCCAGTTGTCTGCACTTGCCTTAACCCCTCCAACGACCACAGGCTCTGCTGTTACACCAACTGCAAGATGATTTATATTGTTAATTTACCAACTTTCTTTATAGGACCATTGATGAGAAAAGTCCAATGTTTTTTGACCTGTTTATCTCCACTTAAGAACTAAGCCCACTGTATTAAAAAAACAATCATACCGCCCAACATTTTGGAAATAAAAAGAGGGAAATTTTGACCATGCCCATTTTTGTGGCCACACCCCCTAATGTTCATTTTACAAAATTTGGCAGGTTATGAAAGTCTAAACATATTTCTGTGTTTTTTTTTTCATTTATTACAGCTTTGCTAATGAAGGTGAATTGCCCTTTAAGCTGTGAGTCTAACTTTTCCCAAGGGACCTGTTATCTTATATTGTTACTTATTTGCTTATCTAGAAATTGTTACAAAAGTATCCTATCTTCTGGTGTGGCTGTTCTGGACTCTCTGCCAAAAGCCAATTAAGTTAGAAACTTTGTTTCTTTTTCTGGCTGTTGAGTGCAGAGAAAAATGTGACTTTCCAGTACAAATGAAGGACTGCTGGTCAAGCTGTAAAAAAAAAAAGAGGGACTGTCCCTCTAAAAACAGGACAGTTGGGAGGTATTAACAATGGATATGCTATGCAACATCTGCTCTAGTAGAACTTTAACGGCAGCTTAGATGGCTACCCAGCAGCTTATTTACAGAAACCATAGTATTTTTTTTTTTAGAAACAAACACAATAATGTACACATGCAGGGAACAGAACATCACTGGGCTTTAAAATGCAAAAAAATAAGATGATTTCAATAAAAATTCTAATCCTTGAGTTTTGGGACTTAGTGCAACTCTGACGATAAAATGAAGAACAATGAGGCATTAGCAAATGAGTATGGAAACCTTTTTGTTTCGCTACAGGGCAGTAGCTGGAAGGTACAGGCTAAAGAACCCATAGTCATAGGACTGAGATCTGTACTCTATTCAGAAAACTGGAGACCTTTCTACAAGGCCAAGAGGAAGGGACAATGCTGAGTTAAAAGGATTCTGTCATGATCTTTATGATGATGTTTATATTTCTAAATTACACTGTTTACACTGCAGATACTTCACTCTATAATATAAAACTAATTCCTGAACCAGCAAGTATATTTTGTTGTTGTTGTAATATTGGTGTGTTGGCACCATCTCAGGTCAATTTGCCTGGTCATGTGCTTTCAGAAAGAGCCAGCACTTTAGGATGGAACTGCTTTCTGGCAGGCTGTTGTTTCTCCTACTCAATGTAACTGAATGTGTTGTAGTGGGACATGGGTTTTACTATTGAGTGCAGCTGTTATCTTGTGTTAGGGAGCTGTTATCTGGTTACCTTCCCATTGTTCTGCTTATGGGTTGCTGGGATATGGGGAAGGGAGGGGGTGATATCACGCCAACTTGCAGTACAGCAGTAAAGAGTGACTGAAGTTTATCAGAGCAAAAGACACATGACTGGGGGCAGCTAGGAGATTGACAATATGTCAAGCCCCATGTTTGCTTGATTTCAGTGCAACACTATTAACCAACATTTTTTCCCATGACAGTATCCTTTTAAGTCTTCCCCAGGCTACTGTAAAGACAAACAGAACTACTCTACTACTCTTCAGCTGGCTGAAATGCTCCCCTTGTACCATAAGCCTTGCCTTTTGGCAGAACTGTTTTCACATTGGGGCAAAGAAGGCATTTATGCCAGACTCCCAGCATTGCCAAATGAATAATGGATTTAATATTGGCAGGCCCAGATTTATAAAAGGGATGCCACTAGGCTGACTCTGCTCATCGCTTCCCCGTGCTTCCCCAACTCTGTCTATGTCCCCCTTCCTTTCCTTCTCCCCTTCCACTTTCCCGTTTGCATTACCCTCTCCTTCCTGTCCGCGTTGTCCTTCCCATCTGGTTGTGCCTGCATGTATATGCGCATGCAGACATCTTGAATATGCGCATATTTGCATGCAAAACCACATGAATGTGACTGGGCGGCATGCTGCCCCTGAATTTCTGCCTCCCTAGGCCTGGGCCTTTAAGGCCTTGCCAGAAATCCGTGCCTGAATATTGGATGTTTTCATTATGTACTTCAGGGATATCCAACCTGCAACCCTACAGCTGTGGCACTGCAGGATTACATTCTTTTTTCTCACTTGATGTAAGACCTCTGCCTTCCAGCAATGCCTAATGGCTCCATATCTCTATCTCTGATTTGAGTTCAGATTAGGAAGCTCTTACTTATATTTATTTAAATACTGCAGAATTCTATTTCAGATATGATTTTAGATTGCATTGTAATCTCATGGGGGTATATTTATCAAAGAGTGAAGTTAAGAGTGAAGTTCCGCCACTAGAGTGAAATTCCGCCGCTCTCCATTCATTTCTATGGGATTTCTAAAGGTGTATTTATCAAAGAGTGAACTTTCAATTCACCCATTGATAAATATGCCTTTCAAAATCCCATAGAAATGAATGGAGAGCGGCGGAATTTCACTCTAGTGGCGGAACTTCACTCTTTGATAAATTTACCCCATGGTGTCTCATGTCCCAAAACTGGGTGTAAGAGCTAAAATATGTGCACTACTCAGTACAACATCAGCCTACAATACGCACAGCTCTTGCACATAAAAACGCTAGCGTCTTTTCATATTTACAGGGTGGTAGGTTGCAAAAGATCATGCATTTTTTGGGGGTACCCGGCTTCCCCCCCCTACATTTCCTAACGTATGGAACATAAACTATACAGTAGGCACATGTGTAGGGCAATATAACTCTACTTTCTTTTATTTAGGTTTCCCAGGATTGTGTAATGTAATTTATTTGCTGCAACATATACATCCATTGAACTTTAATTTCCCGCCATAAGCAAATTAGGCAACGATAGAGCAACTTCACTTTGCTTGATGAAGTAACGCTAGCGCAACTTCGACACTGCCGCCCTGGACAAAACTTTGCACTTTAAATGAATTATCGTTGTCGGAGCAAATTTTCGCCTGGCGAAGTGTTGAGATGTGAAGCAGACACTGGCGAAGTTGCACTCTTTAGTTAATTTGCCCCATAGAGTGCAAGCTCACAGGTACACAGTTGCCCAATGCTGCCTGCTCTGAGCAAGTGCATGTCCCAGGGAAAGAGGCATTGATTTCTGTCCGTTTTTAGCACTTTGCTAAATGAGCCTTATAATGGCCTCAAGATTTGTGGTGCATGACTTACTTTTATTATTATACTATAATATACCAGCAATTTCAGAGAAGACTTGATAGCCCAATGACACACTAATTGGCAAATCATGATGGCAAAATAAAACACTACTGAAATCTATTTACAATAATAATTCATGAGCAAAGTACATGCATTCCCCTGTCAGAATGGTGTGTTGGTGATTTTTATTTGGCACCAAAATAACATGGCAGTTTTTACATCCGACAGGGTGTGTAAACTCTCAGATAGCAGCACGATATGTGAGCTGAGCAGCACCACAGAATTCACTGGTCTGACAATGTCTCCTAAATGGAGATTCCTGAGATCCTGACCTCCTCATAGTGACAGTCTGGCCTCTCCAACTATATCCAGAATTATTGATAACCAGCTGGCAAACCACAGAACCATTAAAACCATAGCTGCTTTGCTTGGGTACCAGAGGCAGTGAATAATAAAGATTTAGGTAGGCCAACTGATATATAAATAAAAGTTTTCCAATGGAAAGTCTTCTGTTGGTAACTTCCCCAAGCTCACCTTCTCCCCTTCTTGACTCCTCTGACTTGTAGGAAAAAGCAAGTTCATGAACACAGAGTTCACAGATCTCTCTTCAGAGTTCCTTTTGGTGCACTTCCCTGAAACTCCTCCATTTTTTGCCTTCCTCCTGTTATCTTAGCCCTGGGTTTTATCATCTTTTTTATTTTGGAAACCACTGGGTAATACCTCTGCTCACAGACACTTACATTTCCTTTATATTTGTAGGAGGAAATACAGACGATCAGGCCTTTGCAAAAGAGCACCGAATGGGTTTGACCTGTTGCCTCATGGGCCAGATCCAGTATCTGACCTTTTTCTATTGTGTTCAGGGATCGGTGCGAAGAGATTTCTTCACAGACGAGTCCAGGTTTGGTCCTTCTTGTTTAGCTGGAAAACCCTATCGACACACCAGTGTGTTTGTGTTCTGCTGCTCAGCCCTTCATTTAAAATCACAGTGGAATTTCCCAGACACATATCTGCATGCTGAACAAAAACACAGTCATCCAACTGTAACATGGGTTGCAAAGGGCAACACACAACATGGGATCCTCAGCCAAACTCAACAGACTTGAGAATATTTTAGAAATTCCTTGGCCAACAGTGGAAGGTATCTATAGAATACAACTTACTCCTACCTACAGGAGTTTCCATATACTATAGCCTCTCCGTTCATCGGAATCCATCTATTTACATTACTTTCAATTCAAATGAGAGGAGTGTCTCATGAACAAGCATTAGTGGACCCTGATTTCTGCTGTTTGTTTTGGGGGATTATTTTTTTATTTTTAACTTATTTTACAAATTATAAATATTTAGCCCATTGGGTGGAAAATCTCCTAAAATGTCTTTATGGTTTACGTTGCAAGAAATCATGTGTCCCGGGGCTGCCTGATTCAACTGAATGCTGACAACAGCTTTGTAACTGGATCATCTTGCAGGTCTCCGTAATTACAGAGGATGCACTTCATTTGTTTTCAATCAGTGTCTGAACCTTGTGAACCAGGTCCCGGGCTATCCTCAGAATTAGCTGTGCATCGTGATGTTCTGCCATTTCTAGAACACAAAAATATAAGAATTTATTACGAACATTTGAAGGGAAACTCCGGCTTCCAAACCAAAATTTGATAAAGAGGCCCACATAATACAGAAACCCTAAAAATATACCCAACTTCTCTTCTGCTTACAGACAACATGCAGGAACTACATAACCCACAATGCATTGCACTGTGATGCTCCGTATCTTATTGAAATTGTGTGTGCAGGGAATTGTGGGGTTTGGAGGATGCAGGCTAAGGACAGCTGATACAAAGTAACAGTAGTCAGCCAGCTCAGAAAAGTAGTCAGACAGATCAGCAGGAGAGCAGGGGGCTAGGCTTAGTGAGCTGTTCCAAACCATTAAAAAACATGAAAGGTCTGCCTATTTTTAAATAGAAATTATGTTTATTTTGTTTAAAATTATATTTACTTTTCAAAAAAAGTATGTTTGTGTGGATTTCCCATTTAATCTTTTGTTATTCTACTATCATTCTATACTACTACCTTTGGACTTTTTTTTTAGCATATGCTTAAAGGGATACTGTCATGGGAAAAAAGTTTTTTTGGTTTTTTTTTTAAATGCATCAGTTAATAGTGCAGCTCCATCAGAATTCCGCATTGATTTCCATTCCTCAAAAGAGCAAACAGATTTTTTTATATTTCATTTTGAAATCTGACATGGGGTTAGACATACTGTCAATTTTCAAGATGCCCCTAGTCATGTGACTTGTGTTCTGATAAACTTCAATCACTCTTTACTGCTGTAAAGAAAGTTGGAGTGACATCACCCCCTCCCCATTTCCCCCCCCCAACAGCCTAACAACAGAACAATGGGGAGGTAACCAGATAGCAGCTCCCTAACACAAGATAACAGCTGCCTGGTAGATCTAAGAACAGCACTCAGTAGTAAAAACCCATGTCCCACTGCGTACTATTCAGTTACATTGAGAAGGAAAAACAACAGCCTGCCAGTAAGCAGTTCCCTAATAAAGTGCTGGCACAAGTCAAATGACATGGGGCAGCTGGGAAATTGACAAAATGTCTACTAGCCCCATGTCAGATTTCAAAACTGAATATAAAAACATCTGTTTGCTCTTTTGGGAAATGGATTTCAGCGCAGAAGTCTACTGGAGCAGCACTATTAACTGATGCGTTTTGAAAAAACATGTTTTCCCATGACAGTATCCCTTTAAATTGTGAGAGTTGAACCTTTAAGTAAATTTTTAGTGTGATGTAGAAAATTATATTCTGAGACAATTTACAATTAGTTTTCATTTTTATTTGTGTTTTTTTAAATACTTAGACTATGAAGGATTTTCATTCATCCATTTCATGGTATATCTAATATAATACAAGTAAATCTAAAACAACTGAACTTGCTGAGTAATCATTGAAGTTGTTTCACTACCCATCCGTGTAGCTTCTCGGCATATAAACTCTTCCACTAATCCAATCACAACGGCACATGGTAACTCTTCAGAGAGAGAGGTGTTGATCCTGTGATAGGATAATCAAAGTGTCATGCAACTCCTAGAAACAGGTGTTACTTGTAAGAGTTGCATGAATGGATGTGTGAAGTGTTCTGAAACCACCGGGGTACAGATGTGAGAACAGCATTGTATGTATCAGACAGGTGGTGTCGAAGGATCCTTTGGGTGTACCAGTTTTTATCTCAGTGTGTTGCTAGGTTTGAAAAACACAGGGACGTGATGTTTGCTGATAATCCTCCTGAGTTTCTCAGCAAGTCCAGTTGTTTTAGAATTACTTATATTAGATTTAATTACTTATCTTATTATTCAGAAGCTCTCCAGTTTGCAACTTGAATAATCTGGTTGCAAGGGTCTATTACCCTAGTAACCATGTATTTAAATGAGACACAGAAATATGAATAGGAGATGGACTGAATAGAATGATAAGTAATAAAAAGTTGCAATAACAACACATTTGTAGCCTTACAGAGTATTTGTTTTTAGATGGGGGTCAGTGACCCCCTGTTAAAAACTGAAAAGAATCAATAGACGGCAGCGTATAATTCAAAATCTATAAAAAGAAAAAATAAAGGCCAAAAGTTGCTTATCCATTCTATAACACAAGGGTCCCCAACCGCTGGGCCGCAGATAGTCCTGGACTGGGCCGTCGAGCCTAGCCTGAAATGAAGGAGTCACACTAGAGAGTCAAATTGGATGCTAACCCCCCACCCCCTTGACACCGATTCCCAGACCAAAAATGGTTGGGGACTCCTGCTGTAACATACTGAAAGCTAATTTGAAGGTGAACCATTCCTCTAATGACCTACTGATAGAAAATGATTTGCAACTCCACAATTCCGGTTGATAATGCATTCCTATTTTCAGTGCTGATTGTTAATATGCTCTTGGTAGATATTTCAAGCCTTCCACCAAGCCATATATACACAGCAGCTCCCACCAGTCTGGGGCTGATTTTTTTAAGCTGCAATGTTCTTGCATCAGGCTTTTTTACACCAAAAATACAAAGGAAAAAAAAAAGGAAAAAGTGTGACTTTTTAAAGATGCTAGACTCGGCGGCCCAGTCCAGGACTATCCACGGCCCAGCGGTTGGGGACCCTTGTGTTATAGAATGGATAAGCAACTTTTGGCCTTTATTTTTTTCTGTGATAGTTCTGAACAAAAAAATACTCTACAGCTAAAACCTAACAGCTCCTGCTGGTAATTCCATTTAACTGGCCATACTATATGGTTTGAGCAGAATAGGAAGCATCTCTTTTCTAGATGAATGTTTGCTTATACTTATGCATTATTCAAAAGATGCTTTCCTAGATCTGCGCACACATTCAACTTACTATCTGCTTTTAGTCAAAACAGAAACGCCTCGCTGATCAACAGCTGTCACTTGTGACAGGGAAAACATCTTCAGCATGAGATATTTGAAATCTTACCATTAAAAAACTTGATGATATCTGTGAAGTCCATATTATTGTCACGCACAATCTCCCGATAGACCTCCACCAGAGCCAGAGCAATGAAGAGCACAAAATGCTCTGAGGATATAAGTCTAGCAGCCCAAATGGCCTCCCACACTGCAAATACATCTTCATAGAGCAATTCTAGAGAGATGCAATGGAAAGAGCTCACATCAATGAAAAAGTACATGCTACAAGTAGGGACCAGCACATGAGTACATGCCCATAGACTCATATATAAATATGTTGCACATCAAAAAATTATTTCTGCCCATGGACTTTTCGGCAAATTTTCACTGGCAAAGCCAAACAGGTTACATTCGCCCATCCCTAGTCACAAGCAGATTCAGCAGCAATTTGTCTTTCCTTAAGGTTTCCTTCAACGGCACAGTGAAAGCCATCCCAAATGGACTATGAGTCACAAGGCTACTTAGATACTTAGTTATGGAGTGTATAAGGCTTTACCTCGTTTAAAATCAAGCAAGAACCAGCGGTAACAGAAATAGAAATGTGTATAGTCTCCATTCTGGTGCATGAGTTCAAACAGCTCAGAATCCAAAATCTGCAAAAAGAAAAGGATAATTAAGCTTGCAATGCACTTTGTGGTATTACTCACCTTTTAGGTGAATATAAAAATATGCACTTAGAATAAAGAAATGAGTATCCTTGACTTACAAAGTTCTAACACTAATTAAAGTCTAATCTCCGTGTGCCACTCACTGGGTGTCAAACATTTTCTATTCAAGCCTCACTTTGAAGGTCGAGTCACTGGCCAAAGTCAAACTTTTGGTCAGGTCCTCAGCTCATGAAGTGAGTACAGATATACTGTAAATGTTGGTGTGTAAGACATTCATAGGGCAATGTAATATAAGTCGGTAACGCAAAAACTATTCGCAATGCGAAAAATGCACGAAAATGTTTTGCTTTGTGCGAACGTAATATACCTTTTGCAAACCCAGAAACTGTTTAGCCACCACTTCTGCCAGTGGAAGGCCGTTTGCGAATGTTTGCGCTAATGTGCTGTCAATGTAATAAAACTTTTTGCTGAAAAAGTCGCTATGTGTGCTCCAAAAGATTACGACACCTTCAAGCACTCCTTAAGAGTGCACAATTACAATTCGCAATGCACAATAACAATTCGCAATGCAATAACTGTTTAAGGAACAATATTACATTCTGAGATGTAGATTTTTTATCTTATTACTGTGCAATGTTTTGGTCTTTGTGACTTTAATTACATTCCTCCCAAGTCACAGTTTCAAAAATATCTAGGATAGCAAATACGTATTCACCCCAAAGATCTAACCCTAACTCTAACTGGCCTTCAAGATGACGCTCTAACCCTAAATGGCCTTCAAGATGTGTTCGTGGGGAGCAAATGGCCATTGTCTTCATTCTCACCCTATCTGACTTTCAGGCTGAGCCCGCCAGCCATTGTTCCAACCGCCCCATGAAGGGCCAGACACAAACTTTGAAAACCACAGCCCTGTGCTTATGTGGCAAAGCAGCAGATAGGGTGAGTTTTAAGGGGGCATACACTGTGGAATCGCTACGGTATAAATATCGTTTTTTTGTTGATTTGGAGTCTGTATTTTCCTAAATTCGCCTGGAACTATAGAAAGGTGAATTATAACAATGTTTCTGTATGAGGTCCTGAGCAAATATTAGACAATACATGATGGGTTTTTTTCACAAATGTATAGAAGGGCCGAGCGGGACCAGGAGGAACAGGCACCCAAGGCAATGGTGCTCACTTGTTGCACAAATGATAGGAAAACCTACCTGGATTAAGGATCTCATGTTTGCAAAGTGTGTATCCATTGCACCCCCATTTGGAAAGTTCTGGCTCATTCGTTTCATCAGTTGAGTGAAGCAGCTATATGCCAGTAAATCTACAGAATACATAAATGTGGTTTATGCAGAGCAGGTAAAAACTGTAAACACTGGTAAAAAATTCTGCAGAAATGTCTGAAATTGTTTTGTTAAATTGCTATAGGGCAGGCAGTAAGTACAGCTCTCTTTTGAACCTATTGGCACTTTTTTGTATCTGAATGAGATGTAAGATAGGGGATTGGTGTGTTGGTGACTCTGTGCTGACCACTGCAAGGGGAACTCTAGCACCAATGTATTCATGGGGTACACACAGGTCTCTGCTCCACCTGCAACATTTCAGTTAAGTGCAGGTCAAAGATGTACAAAAATATTTTCATATGGCACCCATTTTGTTGCACTTTGTAACAAAATGCAATAAAATCCTTGTGCCTGGCCGAACCGAATCCTTAAAATCATGTGACTTTTTGTCACAAAACA
>CM044434.1:38247806-38272723 GCA_024363595.1 Xenopus borealis | reverse complement strand
TATATATATATATATATATATATATATATATATATAAAATAACATTTGCAATACTGCAGTTGGCGTCTCTTACCATTATCCAAAACAACCATCAGGGGAGCCAACAGGTCACACATTCCTTGCACATAACCTATATCCAGGTGTTCCCACACGTAACTACATGGAGTAGAGAATTTGAATTAGAGAACAGTGAATTTACTTTTAACACTGATTCATAATTAGGTCCACAAACTAGGGCCCAGTTGTCCCTAGTCAAAATGCACTCCTTGGATAAAGATAATTTTCAGAGACGCACTTATCTATAATATGTAACCATAATCCTGGATTTTACATTTATTAGTCTATTTAATGCAGTGACGGACTAGAGAATTACCGATGCTGAATGACATTCCCATTCATGTGAACTTTATATCACATTCTTTACTGTATATTCAAGAGTACAATTTGTTCTAATTTAACACCCTTAGCTAAAGGGTCCTTTATCCTCCTGTCAGGCATATAAAGTGCTGTCGTTCATATATATTCATATAAACTTATAGGATGAAGCTGAGCTGAGGATATCAGAATGGTAAAAGCTTTTGATTTATGCTAATGTAATACATTTTCAGTAGTAAAATTCCCACCTTTCATGAGACAACACCTAATTTACAATCAACTGGAAAGCTCCCTTTCCACTTTACATTTTAATTAACTATTGAATGGATCAGTTAACCCCAAATAAATAATTCAATAATTTACCTGCACATGATGTTCCGGAGCTTTTCTAAGTTTTCATCAGTGAAATACCAGTAATTGCGATCACACCGCTGCACATCTTTATCAATTCGATGCAAATTTAAGGCGATGGTATCCATTAGTTCTATCTGATAAGGGACACGTGAAGCAGAAATAACTGCAGTTAGCATTCCAGTAGTATTTTGCAACATGACGTGTAACGAGCCAAACAATACAGGTACTACAGGAGGGTCACGCAGGACGCTTTTATCAGTAAGAGCAATAGTACACTGGCTTTTTTTTGTAGCTCCATGGGAAAGAGACAACAAGCATGGTCCCTAACCCATAGAGTTACAAAATAATAAGATCACCCGTGTGAGATTACCCCTACCCCTAGACTCAAATTACCACTGACTGCATAAACAACCTTTTCTCCACAATCATATTTCAGCTGGTGAAAAAATACCTGAAATCTGTCCCTCCTATAGTTCACTTACATGGAAAACTCCTTGCTCCGCCAGTACTGGTGCTTTTCAGCATAAAAAAAAAACACTTACAAAGGCTGAAAAAGCAGTAGCAGTGGCACGGTTAGGCACTTCCAGACCAAGTCAATGGGACGGACATGGGCCAAATCCCTTAAATTGAATTAGTAACTATCACTTTTGACATTTTGCCCTCTGGTTTTACCAACATTGTAAAAAATAGTAACTTTTTTGTTGCCTAAGAGCATATACAGGTATGGGACCCGTTCAGAATGCTCGGGACTGGAGGTTTTCCAGATAAGGGATCTTTCTGTTATTTGGAGATACAGACACCAGAAATTAAACTCTTTTTTACATCTATCATAATATTTGCTTTAAAAGCAACTTATAACTTTGTCATAAAGTATTTGCACAATGCTTTTACGTTACCTGTCTGGTGCCCCATGTTCCTGTATGAGGGGGCTGCCATATTTGTGCAGCAGCAGGCCGTTATCATTAGAAACTTTAACTGACAGGCTGAGATGGGACACGTCAACAATAGAAACGTCAACAATTGCTCACATAACAAGCCTCTCAGCAAAAAACAATAGGCATATTTTAATGTACATTACTTCATATTTTAAAAAGTAATTTATTAGTGTCAGTATCACTTTAAACGCTATAACTCTTTAATAGGTATTAAAGGAACAGCAACAACCAAAAACTGAAAGTATCTTAAAGGAATGACAATATAATGTACTGTTGCCCTGCACTGGTAAAACTGGAGTGTTTTCTTTAGAAACATAGTTCATATAAACAAACTGCTGTGTAGCCATGGGGGCAGCCATTCAAGCACAGGGTACACAATGGATAACAGATAAGTTCTGAAAAACATCATTATCTGTTATCTGCTGTGTAGCCTGTGTCTTTTCTCCCTTTTCAGCTTTGAATGGCTGCCCCCATGGCTACACAGTAGCTTGTTTAAATAAACTATTTTTGAGTTTCTGAAACAAACACAGGATACACAATGGTTAAAACATAAGTTCTGAAAAACATCATTGTATACTACAGAACTGATCTATCTGCTGTGTATCCTGTGTCTTTTCTCCCTTTTTAGCTTTGAATGGCTGCCCCCATGGCTACACAGTAGCTTCTTTATATAAACTATTTTTGAGTTTCTGAAACAAACACAGGATACACAATGGATAACAGATAAGTTCTGAAAAACATAATTGTATACTACAGAACTTATTTGTTATCTGCTGTGTATCCTGTGTCTTTTCTCCCTTTTCAGCTTTGGATGGCTGCCCCCATGGCTACACAGTAGCTTGTTTATATAAACTATTGTTGAGTTTCTGAAACAAACACGGTTTTAACAGTGCAGCACAAAAGTATCTTATATTTTCATTACTTTAAAATACTTTCTTTTTTTAGTGTTACTGTTACTGTTTTTATAACTTAGTTGGGATCAGTACAAGGTACTGTCTTATTATTACAGAGACAATCATCATATGCATCCGTTTTCCTTTCTTATTATTGGCTCCTCATGTTGGATTACAACCTGGGGTAGTTAAATTTTCTTCCCATGTCTGTGGTGGTTTCTTCTTGTTAGTTTAGTTTCTTCCCAAACCCAACAACATACAGGAGTGTTAATTAATTCCCGATAAAATAGACATTGTGTGTGTGTATATGTGATTGGGACCTTAGATTGTAAGTGTGGTGTTTATACAAATGGCCTGTAGAGGTCACTGTGCACATGAGTTATACTGTGCATACACTTCTATACTGTTTAATAGCAATAGAATTCAAGTTACTGCTGATGTGTAATGGTTGCATGAACCTGCTAATAAAGCACTGTTATACTCTGCTCATCCTTGGCTATCAAAACACAACAAATTGGCGACGAGATGTCTCTTCTACCTCTGCAGCAACCCTCACCTTTTCTTCCAAACCCTGGTGAGCCTACCATACATTTTACTGCTTGGATCCTTATGCTTGAAAATTATAAATAAAAAATACTGCTTTCGCTGTGGTTCAATACATTGCAAATTATGCTGCATGTCCTGCAAAAGCTGTACAGTGCCACAAATGCAGAAAGGTAGGACACTTTGCTAAAACCTGCCACAGTTCCACTAAACATGTTCATGAAGTCACCACTACAAATGTTACAGTATTAAGTGTGGATAAAGCTGGTATATTTATTTCTGACAAGTTTATATGCCATACTGCTTCTGCAGACAAGGAGCACTCCACTAACCTGATGCTTGATACAGGTTCAGCTGTTTCTATACTACCAAAGGATATTTTCTTGAAATACTTTGCAAAAGATACGCTTGTTGCACCTGCCCTGAGACTGGTCAGTTACTTAAAGGATCCAATCCCCGTTCTTGGTTGCTTGCCAGTGACTGTACAATTTGAATCAAATACTGCAAAATGTGACTTTTACATTGTGAATAAGGGTACTGCTATTCTACAACTAGTTTATGGTCTCATTACTACAGCACCAGTGCCTGCCACACAGCCAGTTTCTAACATTTCACCAAAAAGTGACAATTCATTGGGCTGTGCAAAGAACTATGTACACAAAGTTAAGCTGAGACCAGATGTAAAACCAGTACGCCAGACATTGAGGCGATTTCCCTACTTTCTGAGCGAGGCTGTCTCACAGGAACTACATAACTACAGACAACATGCCTTGCAAAATAATAATAATAACACAGCTTATTACATGACAGATAGAGGCACACTAGATTACATGTTGCAGACATAAAACTTCCACCAAATACTGTTCCTACAAAATCATTTACTGCTGACATTGTCAAACGTCAGCAAGCCAAATGCAAGGCATATACTGACAGAAAACGTGATGCAAAAGAAGTGCACTTTCAGTCTGGATCTCTAGTCAGAATTAAGAAACTACTACTGAAACAAGGACAATCTAAATTTACTACACCACTTGAAGTGAGATGCCAGTGAGGACCATATACATATGAACTATCTGATGGACGCATATGGAATGCAAGTCGTCTTGCTCCTGCTAGATATGACTTTGGAGACGTTCCATTTGATGAAGGACATTTTCCTACTCCTGATGCCAACTGCAATAGGCCTTAAGAAGGTGAACCTATAAGGCCTACTAAGTTAATCAAAAACTACCTGCATGGACCAACGACTATGTGATGTGAAGAGTGTATAATATTGTTTACTGTTTGCATACCATTTCATTATTGTTGTTTATTACATTTGCACAAATTCTTTCCTATTATAGGGGTAATACAGTTTGTGATGTTTATACAAATGGCCTGTAGAGGTCACTGTGCACATGAGTTATACTGTGCATACACTCTACCTTCAATACTGTTTAAAAGCAATAGAGTTCAAGTTACTGCTGTTGCGTAATGGTTGCATGAACTTGCTAATAAAGCACTGTTATAATCTGTTCATCTTCGGCTACCAAAACACAACAGTAACCTTCACTAGGGCAGGGACTAATGGCCATGATGTATTAAATATTATATTATAAAACATAAGAGCTGCCAAATATTCCAGCCCAATATAAATGATGGATTATAATAATTAGAAATTATGAAATTCAGTTTTTGTAGCCGATTGATGCAGTTTTCATAAAACTATTTGTGTCTATAGGCTTGATTTTCCTGTACCAAGGGTGACTCTGTCTCCCCTCAGAGGTTCAGACTTACTGTATATGATGTGGGACACAAGGAAGAGATGTCTTCGATGGCATTTAAATAGTCTAGCTGTGAGTTCAGCTGCTCTTCACTTATTGATTCCTGCATTTTGAGGATTGCTTTGGATTTCCTTGTAGGGCACACAGTAATTTCTGTCCTATCAGATTCTGTGTTTGACTCCTCTTCCTCAAAGCAGATGCTCTGTCCATCATCAATGCTGGAAAGGATGCCTGAGGTCACAGAATAATTCCGAGAAGAAGGAAGACCAGAATCCGGAGAGTCAAATTCCACTGACTGCTGGGGATCCGCTGCCAATGCAACGGGAGTACTCGTGAGATTTGATGCTTTGCCGTTGTGTCCTTTCAGATCTCTGTCTGTAATATCTATTTCTTCCGTAGACATAAAAACCTGCAACACAAATACACATTATAGAAAGGATGACTACATTGGTGCAAATAACAAGTGAAATGGTTTTGCAGAGAACACTTTTATATTCAACCAATGGGCAAAAATGACAGTTTGACTATACCTACAGAAAGAGAAGCAAATATGTAATCACAATAGTACTCCATAGGCCTATGTATTGTAAACATAGGGAATGAAGCCCCTGTGGATTCATTCCCTAACAGTACCTCATTTCCTTGTTGCTGGGTTAATATCCATGTAACCATTTGTACTTATTTTGCATACGCAGTTCATTGGCCCTCTTGAGTTATGACCATTTCTTGCCTCACTGTAACATAGTACTGTGCATTGTGTAGTCCTTACTCTTTGGCCTGCAGCAGTTGATCTGGGTGGATATTCCATTGAGCCTGGAGTCAACTAGGCCCCAGAAGTATTAGGCCCTAAACGAACAATCCCTTTGCAGAAATCAGGGAACATGGTCTCCATGAACAAGGTTAGCTAGTGTGCAGGATAGCCACTGTTATAGTACTCTGTAGGAGGAGTGAGCCAATGAGCATTAGTTAGCAAGAGCAGCTTTGAGCTCCACCAATGAGGTTAGACGGGAGTAGCTCCCCCCAGGCTCTGCTTGCCTGTAGTGAAGGCACCACATTATTGACAGTTGAAACAGGTTTTTGTACTATCCCTGTTCCATGTCTATTGTAGGGATCCATGACCACATGAGGTACTGACAACCTGGAAGGTGTATAATTTAAATTCCCCATGCTTTTCCTTTGGGGGTACCATTCAGGCCCAGACTGGCAATCTGTGGGTTCTGACAAATGAGAGGCTGCTGTAAGATGCCATAGAAAGTGACTATTAAGTGGGCTGGTGGGGGCTACCTGGGCTTCTATGTACTAGGAATGCCAGGGCCTATTTTGAATCCCAGTCCAGACCTGCTTGTCTGTATCTGCTACATCTGTAATTGTACCTGGATTTTATTGATGTACTGTGAGTATTCTTAAGCTTGTGGTGCTTTATATCGAATAAGGCCTCTTGCTATTTTTATTTACAAAGAACCTCTCTTTTCTATTATATAGGTGTAGTTCAACAACACCCTCACATGCTCTTTCTACTTAGCAAAAGCCCATCCTGGTGAAATAAGTTACAGTGTTCTACTTCACTAGTTGGTATTTGCCTTTTTAAGCTAAATTAGGGTTACTTTATTTTTTATTGAAGTGGAAGGTCTGATGTATTTGAGGTGCACTATGTGTCCATCTTGTTATCCAACTGGTATTGTAGTTCTTTTCTGTACTTTTACTATTACAAATCAAACAAGCTTGTGTATTTCATGTGTGGCCCCAGATCATTTTTCTTTTTCCAATGTGGCCCAGGGAAGCCAAAAGCCACTTACACCCCTCATGTAAGTGATATGATTTGTGCAGTAGAACTGTCCATTTAAATACCACCATGGGCTATGAATCAGCCTCTGCTGGTGGAGTGAAACCTTCTGCTAGGCACCTGGGAATACTCCGCCTTTAACTTAAACAGTGAATCAAAGGGGTAGATTCATCAAAGAGTGAAGTGAAAAGTGAAGTTCCGCCACTAGAGGGAAATTCCGCAGCTCTCCATTCATTTCTATGGGATTTTGAAAGGCATTTTTATCAAAGGGTGAAATTTCACTTCACCCATTGATAAGTCCCATAGAAATGAACTGAGAGCTGCGGAATTTCCCTCTAGTGGCGGAACTTCACTCTTTGATGAATCTCCCCCAATGTGACTATCAAACACTTCAAGTGAAAAGCAGAAAATAAATGATTCTGCAGATGGGATGGCCTTTCGCTAAACTCTGCACTAATTAAGATATAAATGCCATTTCCAAGCATCAGTACATATTTTATATAATCACCCTCTATGTTATAAAACAGATGGTAAGAAAAAGATACAAGGATAAATGAGCAATCTTTATGCAAATGCTAATCAGTTATCAGTTATATATCAGAGAAAGAATTTTGCAAAGAAAGAGAAGGAGGTAGCAAAAAAAAAAGTTCTTCCCTGCCCTTTGGAATCATCAGTGCTCTACCAGCAGTTGTATATCCCACATAAAGATCAATGGAAGTGTTTATGATGTAAGTACAGAGTAGTTTAACAGGTGCAGATCCCAGAATGAACACAGATATATAGTGGGAGATATAGAGGTGCACCAGCTCTACACACTGCATCCTACTGTCTTAGGTACTAATCCAAGGATAAAGTGACTTCTTTTATCCTAAGAATATACAACAAGGGATACCAATTATAACTGTTAATTAGAAAATTGCCCAATTTTTTGCAGGAGCAAATCTTACACTTTTTAAGCAGCAGAAAAATGATTGATCCAATCTAATAAACAGCATCACTCATCACTCATCGCTCGCCAATCCAACTTGGACCTAATGACCTGAATGAGGAGCTAAATTGCAGTTTTTTGCTAATGAGCAGTCAACAGAAGGTGCCAAAACTCTGTATGTTTCTGAGTACATTTCAGACTCGGCCAGTAGACAACTTATTCTGTTGCATAAATTGTGAGATTATTGTTGTGCTGAACTGGATAACGGAGGTCACTCACATCATTACTGATGGTAGAATCCCGATGTATCAGGCGCAGCACATGGCTGTCAATGCTACTGCCTGAAGAAAGCTTGGCATAAATGGCTGAATGGGACTCTTTCTCTCTCTGCTTCACGATCACCTCACAGGCTTTCCATTCCGCCATGACTTTTTGGTACCTGGCTGCGATGGCTTCATCGACCTGGTAGGAAACAGAATTTATTAAAGGAAAACTATACCCCCAAAATAAATACTTGAGCAACAGATAGTTTATATCATATTAAGTGATATATTAAAGAATCTTACCAAACTGGAATATGTATTAAAGTAAATATTGCCCTTTTACATCTCTTGCCTTGAACCTCCATTTCATGATGGTCTGTGTGCTGCCTCAGAGATCACCTGACCAGAAATATTTCAACTCTAACTGTAACAGCAAAAAATGTTGAAGCAAAACACAGAACTCTGTCTGTTAATTGGCTGGTGTGACCTAACGTTATAGTTTGTTTGGTATGTTTGTGTGCACCGTTGGATCCTAGGATCCTAGGAGGCTGTCCTTATTTTTTAAAATGGCTATTTTCTATTTATAATTACCCAGTGGCACATACTACTAAAAAAGTATATTATTATGAAAAAGGTTTATTTACATGAAGCAAGGTTTTACATATAAGTTGTTTTAGGCAATATCTTTCTATAGAGACCTACATTGTTTGGGGGGTATAGTTTTCCTTTAATGCACAGTTTAGCGAGGTATCCAATATAGAACTATGAGCTGTACTTACAATATTCTGCATGTCACACTATAACATATCCGTTACTTTGGGATTCACAGTCTCTTTCTTCATTTAGAGAATACATCCCAATAAAATCCTTTCTATTCATTTATAGCAGTTTCAGTGCTGGAGTTAAAGATAAGAACTGGAGTCCACAATTTGCAAGAATACTTGAAAATGTTTATGTGCAACTTCCAGTCCTGCATTTGAACTACCAGACACACAGCAACTATAATAACCTGTGCATTAGCTATTGTTTACCAATTCAATGTATGCTGAATGGACATCCCTGGTATAAACATCTTTATGCAAATTCTTATATATTACACAGTGTAACAGAATATAACTTGCCATTTTACCAAGGATATTTAATAGGCTAAGTCTGATGTCTTCAGAACCTCGGTCTAAATTCTGCCTTTGTTTTATTTTAGCCACCACACTTAGAATACGTATGGCACACGCAGAGATAAAGCAAAGTACCTATGCGGTAGATTCTACAGTATGTTTCAATAGATAACAATCAATACCTCACATTTGTTCACATGCAAATGGATGGCACAGATCATACCCATTATTTTATGCATGCATTCATTTGCAAACACAGAGGTGCAATTATGGACACCTGCAGTGGGGATCACGGGATGTGGGCTGAGTGGGAGGCTCATGAGCTCTTAATGGGCACCACCTTACTGTGGGACCCCTGGGTCTGCTGCCTCAACAGTTACGCCACTGACCAAAACAAAAATGGTGCTTGCACTTACTCGATCCATTTCTTTTTTGGTCATTCCAAACTTGTAATGTCCCAGGAGGAACGGCCACACCTCTTTGCGGATTTCATGCTCTACGCCTCCATAGTACACAAGCCTGAGTAGCTCCAGCTCCTTGTAGTTCTATCAGAATGGAATCAAGAGACCAGAATTATCTGAACATTAATAAACAAATATAAAACAAATAATTTCAGAGGAATTACATGTTGAATGTTAATTAATAAATGTAAATAAATGTTCCCCATAGTTTATCACTGCAATTCAATTACGGCCCACTAGCTTGTGCAATAGAGCAACTTCTATAATACTCACGGCTGGACTTTAGTTCAAGAGCATTGCATTAAAACATCCAATCATGATGCTTTTGAAGTTATTAATAGTGTGACAAATGTTTCCACATGTAATAGTTGTGCAAATCAAATAAAAATAACTGTGAGACAAGCTTGAATTCTCACCTTCATGTCCTTTTCATATTTGCTCCACACCTCCTTGGTTAGCCCACCCGAGGCATCTGCAGGTTTGTCAGGTGGAATAATGGAATGATGGACCAGGGCAGAAAGATGGGTTCGAACAGTGGACAGATGGCGGCAGTAGGCAAGCCCTGTGTAGAGAATGACATGGACGTTACATTAGTTCTGCAGCTGCAATTAGTTTCCCGGTATAGATGTAATGGCTGAAGAAGACACATAACTGTTTAAATAAATCATGACTTTTCTGCAATATAAGAGCAAAGGCACAATGGCCATTTTTAAGTCAGCTGAAATAAGTCCAAAATAACTCCTTGCCTCCAACCACTACATTGAATGGGAAATTCCCATTACAGTACCAGCACCAGTACTTTTAAGATGATAATGAGCGTGTTAACACCTGTGCAGGAGTTTTGAATCAATGGGAGGCAGCAGGGTGTGATTTGCAGTCTTGCTCCAGCCTAACAGCATTCTAATTATCCTGTTAACAATCGATTAGAGATATTTCAGGATTGGTGAAAGTTTAATTATAACTGCAAATTCAAACCACTGACACAGAATAAAACTTTATGTCAGAATTACATAAATGAAATGAATACACTTAGAAATGACCTGAAAACATTGTATTTGGTTATATAATGATTGACTTACATCCATAGAAGGCTCGAGAGACAATCTGTTTCTTCATATTCTCACACAGCTGTTTTAGTGGTGCCCTGCAGGTTGGTAAAGGATGATTTTTTAACAGTCAGAAAGTTTTCATTTGTTAACTGTACCAATTTTTCTCAATTAAACTGACTTATTCACAAAGACATTCCCATTGCAAAAGGGAACTGATTTGGTGCCTCTCACTGCACATGTGAATTCCCTATCCACCCCCCATCAGCAGATCATATTATCATCTAAGGGCCCTTACACACGGACGTTTTAACCTGCGCTCCCCTGCGTTCCATTTTGCTGTTTTCAGTCGCAGGGGAGCGCAGGATAAAATGCCCGTGTGTAAGGGCCCTAAGGGAGACAACAAGATGGTCTATTGAGACTCCAATAAAACTGCCATAAATACTCTGGTTGGGAAGGTAGAAAACCCAAAAATATGTTTTTAAAGGGGCAGCATACCGCTTTATTCCACATGAGAGCAATGGACGGGGCTTGTGCTAAACATAAATTCTGCCTCACGAAAACTCTATGTTTTTGGTCCATGCAATGTATATAATTAGACTGCAAGTGCACAGATAATCCCCTTGTATTATGGATTCTTGCTAACAAAATAGCCACAACAAAGTGAAGGAAATTGTACACACATTGTACATGTAGCCCAACTTTCGGCCAGATATCGATCGGGGAAGCCCTTATGGCTTCCGTATGGCCCCACACACAGGGCAATAAGCTGCCGACTCTGTCCGGCCCGTGTATGGGGGCCTTTAAAGAATATTAATATACCGTAGGTGAGACATTCAGTTTATGGGGCACATTGTTTCCATCTGAAAGGGGTGATTCACCTTTGATGTAACTTTTAGGGGCAGATTTATCAAGGGCCGAATTTCAAAGTCAAAATATTTTGCAATTCGGCCATCGAATTTAAGTTGAATTTTTTTTTTCTATTGAATTCGAATTGTAAGAGTAAATCGTTAGTTTCGAACGATTTCTAACGATTTCGCCGGAAAAAACTTTGACGTCTCAAAATTGAGCCAAAGACTCCATATAGGTTATAGGAGGTCCCCCATAGGCTAAAACTGCAATACGGCAGGTTTAAGGTGGCCAAGGGTCAAATCGATTATTTTCAATTTGAAACTAATTTTGGCCTATTTGATTGTCGAAGTACCCAAAAATTACTTCAAAAATCATTTTTTTAATTTGAATATTCACTTCAACCCTTGATAAATCTGCCACTTAGTATGTTATGGAATGTCCAATTCCTAGCAGCTTGTCTTCACTATTTATGTTATACTTTTTGAGTTATTTGCCTTTTTCTTCTGACCCTTTCCAGCTTTCAAATGGGGGTCACTGACCCAACTAAGAAACAAATGCTCTGTAAGGCTACAAATGTGTTGTTATTGCTACTATTCAGGCCTCTCCTATTCATATTCCAGTCTCTTATTCAAACCAGTGCATGGTTGCTAGGGTAATTTGGACTGGACCCTGGCAACCAGATTGCTGAAATGCCAAGCTACTGAGTACAAAGCTAAAAACCACAAATAATAAAACAAATAAGCAAATTGTCTCAAGAAATAAAAACAAACAGCAAATTGTCTCAAGATATCACTTTCAACATCATACTATAAGTTAATTTAAAAGTGAACAACCACTTTAATGTATTACGTTGCTTGTACATGTTTGGGATCTCTTACCTGTAAACCCAATTTCCAGAAAGCTCTGAATTATGTGAAGATCATCTCCCTTAGGGGTATATTTATCAAAGAGTGAAGTTAAGAGTGAAGTTCCACCACTAGAGTGAAATTCCGCCACTCTCCATTAATTTCTATGGGTTTTTTAAAGGCATATAAGGAGGACCTGTGGTACCAAGGGCCAGTACGGACAACACAGGGCCAATAAGAAGGACAGTTGCCGGTGAGGATAACACAGGGCAGAAATGAGAACACTCACCTGTCATGTGCACAACTACAACAGCTGGGAATGTCATATGGAGAACTGCCTGTGGAGCAGGATAGGCAGGAAGAGCCCTGGATGCAGAATTCATTCAGTTGCCAGGGTAAAAGCGTAGCACCAAAACCTTGCATCTCTATCACGTCACGGGACTCTGGAGAGACACAGCATCCACTGAATGAACACACAAGTATAAATACACAAGTGTATGTACAGCTCTATTTCGTTAAAGCACAAAATGCAGTAATACTTGACTTTTATCTCTGAGACACCACAAGCCCTTCATCCCAATCTAAAGCTGCAGACATCTGCAAAATGTTTCTGTTTCACTTTGTTCCTAATCATGTCAATTAATCATATTCTCAACAAACGAATGCAGAGATAGAAAACTTGTATGTGGCCTTCAGATTATGAAAAACTCCCAGAAATGCCTGGCAGGTGGCTAATGTGTGCCTCAACAATTGAGAACCCCTTCTCTGCATTGTGTGTGACTTTGTTCTGCTAATGAGTTTTCACACCATGTACCCTATGAACCCAGAAAGTTTATATTATCATATCCATGTATAAAAACACATTTACACTTCACTGGCATTTCACACATTAAAACATTACTACCAAGTAAAGAGGTAAAACTCTATTACTACACTGTCAATAATCTCAGAGAAATGGAGCAAATGTTGCTAATATAATAGAATTAGTCCTGTATATGCTCCAGTGAAAGATTTTTTAGAAATTCTAAGTTTTCCATCTTGCCACACTAAAATAACACAAGCGCTGAACAAGAAGGACAGAAACTGGTTGCCGAGTTTGAATGTGTGGGAATGGTGAGGGGGCCAAGGAACAGACAAGCCATTGGTTGTGTGGGTGGGTGATCACAGTAAAAAAGGGAGGGCGAAATTTTGTTGGGGCAACCAAAGGCATTCCCTGCTTTCTTTTGTAGCCAAGAGTCTGAGTACTGTAGGCAGGTAAAGGTGGGGGGAGATATTAAAGCAGTGAAGGGGTTAGCTGAAATTGAGATTAAGTAGGAAAGTTGTGGTGCAGGATATAAATTATTCTATAGAAGGTCGCACAACAGTATTTGGCATGAGCTCACATGAATCAAGCTATGTGGTTGAAATGGTAAGGAAGGCGTGTGGTTTAAACTGTAAGGAAGTAATGTGGTAAGGAATGCATGTGGTTTACATGGTAAGGAAGGCATGTGGTTTAAATGGTAAGGAATGCATGTGGTTTAAATGGTAAGGAATGCATGTGGTTTACATGGTAAGGAAGGCATGTGGTTTAAATGGTAAGGAATGCATGTGGTTTACATGGTAAGGAAGGCATGTGGTTTAAATGGTAAGGAATGCATGTGGTTTAAATGGTAAGGAATGCATGTGGTTTAAATGGTAAGGAATGCATGTGGTTTAAATGGTAAGGAATGCATGTGGTTTACATGGTAAGGAATGCATGTGGTTTAAATGGTAAGGAATGCATGTGGTTTAAATGGTAAGGAATGCATGTGGTTTACATGGTAAGGAATGCATGTGATTTACATGGTAAGGAAGGCATGTGATTTAAATGGTAAGGAAGGCATGTGATTTACATGGTAAGGAAGGCATGTGATTTAAATAGTAAGGAAGTCATGTGGTTTAAATGGTAAGGAAGGCAGGTAATTTACATGGTAAGGAAGGCATGTGATTTAAATAGTAAGGAAGTCATGTGGTTAAATTGTAAGGAAGGCATGTGATTTACATGGTAAGGAAGGCATGTGATTTAAATAGTAAGGAAATCATGTGGTTTAAATGGTAAGGAAGGCATGTAGTATCTATGGTAACAAAGGCATGTGGCATATATGGTAAGGAAGGCGTGTTGTTTAAACGGTAAGGAATGCATGTGGTTTACATGGTAAGGAAGGCATGTGGTTTACAGGGTCATGAAGGCATGGGATTTAAATGGTAAGGAAGGAAGGCTCAATACACTGGAACTGCAAGCGTACCTGCCTTCTGGCATTAGTTTATGTTTTAGTAATAGTGGGAATCAGGATACATGTTATTTGTTCAGATGGTAACTTTTTAGCCTATATGATGTGGGTTCAGTGTCGGACTGGCCCACCAGAATACCAGGAAAACTCCCGGTGGGCCATGGTGTCAGTGGGCCCTCATGCTGCTAAACTTTTGGCCTATTTCATGGCCATTCCCAATTTATATGAGAACAAAGAGGCTAAATAGATGGGATAGTTGATTATAGTATGTAAATAAAACAAACTAGGAGAATAGAGGTTGATTGAGGAGATGGAGAATATTAGTACTGAGAGTGGGCCCCTGGTCTAAGGTTTTATGGTGGACCCCTGGTGTCCCAGTCCGACACTGTGTGGGTTCCTCCCCCCCACAAATCAGACGCATGTGGTTTCCTGTTGATCGGAGGACTGATGTATGTCTGTATACAAATTTATATATATATGTGGCAGATCAGATAGTGTTTCTGTATAGTTTTTTTACATAAGTCCAACTGAATCTTGTCTAATATCTTCCAGCCCTTTGATTCTTAAGCTTGCGTGATACAATGGCCTGATTTCACTGCTTTCTCTTAAATCACATCCCTAAAGCCTAATGATACTTTCACACAAGTTATTTTTTCCCAGGAGGTCATTTGTAAAAGCCATTAGCAGAACAAGGTATATTAGCAGCGAGAAAATTCTTAAATAACTTAAAGTAAACTTTAAGAAAACTTAAAGATTCACTATAGAGGCTTCACAAGTTGGCTAATGCCCGTGTAAATGTTCTAGTTCCCTAACCAAACAATGAAACCTGAAAAAACATTTGGCCTTCCAGTTCTCTCCATGGCATGAATTAGGTAGTAGGGGTGCCTACAAGGTAAATACAAGGGGAAACTTAAGTATCTGGTTGAGACTTGAAATTATACAGAGGCTTTTTATTTATGTACAAGGTCAAATCATGATGACCCATCATATAAAAAAGTGTGAAAATTAGCACAAGTGCATGAAAAATAAAATATATAGGAAAACACAAAGCAAATTCCGAGTTATTCATGCACAATCATATACAGTACCGAATTTTTTCGGCAAGCAGGATTCCAATATTATAGCTTAAGCAGAAAAAAGCCAATGTTACCCCTTCCCCGTTAGGGCTAAAGTTAAATTCAGGAATGTTTGGGCTCTTTCCAGTGCTCAGAGCTATGAGTGTTTTAATGGGGTGCAATTCGGTCCTCATGATCCCCAGCTGTAAAATCCAGGCAGGGAGCTATAAACCAGATTGTTTATTGCATTTTGGTGTTGGGGAAGGGGTGGATAATAGGCAGGCAAAAAATTTTAATGAGATAACAGCAATAAAATAACATGCAAACAAATCTGCATTGAAATAAGAAAAAAATGCAAAAGAAATGTAAACATTAATGAAAAAATGCTCTTCACCTTAATTCTTCATGGAGGGAGCTGGATGGCCAAAAAATAGTAGCAAAATTGCAGCAAAAATCTATATATATTTATAATATATCACCCAGAATTACAAACATTATTAAAAAAAAAACACATAAAATCATTAAGAAAAAAGATAAAGTTAAAAAAATGGAAATCAGAACCCCACAGAACCTAAGGATCCAGATGAAAGGTACCAGAGTCGTTGAAGAATTATAAGTGAACAGCATCTTCATTATTTTGTTCCATTCATCAATGGTTTGGGTAGCTGCAAGATTAGCCACATGCAAAGGTCGAGCATGTTGCAGACAACAGCAGACAAGGGCAAGCAAACCCTGGAAGCAACGGGGATGTCATTATCGGGAGCTTGGCACAATGTATGTACATGATCTTCTTTTCTTGTTTATTTGCAGATTAACAACTAAAAGGGAAAAGTATACTCTTTTATGAAAGAAAAGTGGATACTCCATGTCTTAGGTGCTGGTAGTTGCTGTATTGCTTGCCAATCAAAGTTCTATTCTACTTGGGTATATCTGAGGAAAGCAATATAGCGCCACCCAAGAATATGCCACCAAACAACTGTAATAAAAGAGCAGTTATATGTAGTAAGAATAGCTTTTCCCTTTAATGATCACAGTAAATTAGTTAGGCATGGTGATATTCTGCTTGTTGCAGTAATCCTTTTCATAGCCACAAAGCTATGCAAAAGGTAGACTGTATAAATAAGAAGCGAAAGGCATGATGGTTTAGTCTGACTGCTGAATACATTCAATATTACCTTAAAAGAAGTCAGATGTGATGTTACTGAAATACCTGCATCATCCATCACAACTGCAGTGGCGGTTTCCACAATTTCCCTACAGTCAGTTAGGAGTTAATTGACTTTTATTAAAGGTATTTTAATACCTGCCTTTCCTTCAGAATAAAGTGCTACTGCACCTACTGACACAGAGGGACCCTGAAGCTATTGCCACTTGTAGCTCATGGGATCCCTCAGCACCCTGTATCAGTTGGCACAGTTTAGTTGCACTGAAAGTTCACCTGTAAAACATTTATACCCTACTTCATTAGTTTAGCTTTAGTTTGCCTTTCAGGGATTACTCCATCATGATCCAGAGTCAACATCACTTGTGTAATAGTTCCAAGCTATGTCATCTGCCATCATTTCACGCCAATTCAGAAAACAATACTGGCAATAGCAATTGTGTTACACTCTGAGTGCCACATATTGACTTTTGTCTTCCATTGGGCTCCCTAATGTGGTAACAAACACTGGCTGATTACAAGTCATATGATATTGCACTACCATTAAAGCCTTCCATTATCAGTCTAGTTAGACTGGTTAGATGATGATACAATAAGCAACCTACTGTCAGCAGTACAGAGTAAACCAACAAGGGGACAGAATGAATACAATGATACAGAATCTTCCTTAGTACAATGAGGCCCGATAATGGCACCACAGTTGCTGTGATCTGTTGAGTGGGGGCATTGCCTTATCACAGCATGACGCAGGGAGGTTTAAAATGCAAACTGGATAAAAACCTTTCATTGTATTAGGAGCTGTGAGGTTCCGAGAGGAGATCATGGATAGCATGGCGTGAAGCCTATCTTCTTCTTCCTCATCATCATCAACAGAGACCGAACGACTGGCAGCTAAGTGGTGGTAGTTAATAGTAACTGCTTTACCAAATAGTGGAGGGAAGAAAGGAGTGCAAAACAAACAAAATGAAAGAGACAGCTGTAAAGGTTGGTCTGATCATTCAATCAGTTTATTCAAAGCTGGAATTTCAGCCTACAGCCTATTTTTCATTCTTTTTGGTACAGAAAACAGGACATGTTCATGTCTCAAACAGTTAATAATAGGAACACAAATCTTATGCTGCTCCCAGGCTTTCTTTTAAATGAGAAATATACTTTCTCACATTCTAAAAGTATCCTTAATTTATATAGATATTAATTTATTTCTGCACAATTGATACTGGTGCATAGTTTTAAGAGCAAAGGAAAAAGCAGATATTTTGTCTAGGATTGTGAAGGTATTTTGTTTCCTACAGAGATGTGGCTCTCTCCAGCATAAAACGACATACCCCCTGCATACAGTTATTACTAGTCCCTGTATCTAGTACCAGCAAATAGGACCCATGTTTTGGAACATTCTTTTCATCTACTACCTTATTTTTCTATTTGCATAGTTTTGTAACGTTTGTTTTTTTTCATTCTGCATCTTCAAGTTCTCTCTTTCTTCGCCAATTCATTTTGTTCGGCTCTCTAAATTTCTATTCTATTTTCCTTTTTCATTTGCTAATACCTTGTGTCTTGTTTCCACTAGTGTCTACATAATAAGGTGTAGATTATAAGAAACGTTCTTTGGTGATAAATTAGAAGTAGGAAAGTCTTCTTATTAAGAGGTTACTGAATAATCTGGGCACAAATTTAATCCTTACTGCCAGGTGTTATGCATTTTTCAACATGACACCCAATAGCCAGATAACGAAAAGACAAGTGTCTGGGACATTTTTTGGGCATACTGTGTTCAAATCAAATGATATAGAAAATGCTGTTATGCAGTTAGGAAGTTGGGTAATTTCTACTTTTATGCCACTATTCTTGGCATAACATCATAATTTTCATTTAGCGACATCACATTATTTTTTATTTTGCTTTAATAATTAAGTCTCCAAAGGAACATGGTCTTATATCAGTGGAGCAGGAAATAATTACATTAATGTAAATGTGCAGAATAGCTCAAGAAGCATAAATACAAAGATACCTTGATATTGCATAAAAAAATCAATGTACTGTGCACAAATCAGTAGAATATGTTAGTGTAGAAAGTCCTACTTATATTTAATAGGATGTTCCTTGAATGATTCCTCACCAAAGTCCTCCTGTGCAAGCTATTTTAATATCTAGTTCAATGTACTAACTAGATGGACACTATTTTATGGTTCCAGTCTCCTAACTTGAGTTGTCTTCAGTCTCCTTTCTTGAGTTTACAAGAGTGTAAGCTGTAAATGATGAATGTAGGATACCCTCAGCATTCCCTTTCTGGATACAGAATAAAGGAAGTACCTTCTTTAAGAAGGGTGGAATATCACTTCCTACCTTTCATGTACAGATATCATTACATCCACAAATGATGAAGAGAAGGAACACTGAATTACAGACAATGAAGGCACAAGTTTTTGGGGACAAACCCCTTCCCCAGGTAAAAAAATTATTTTATGACTGTGACAGTGATTATTAAAAGGACATACCATGAGTTTCAGACTGTTTATCCCCATGTTTTGTATATAGCAATGATATGTGAATGATGAAGATCCTACATGACTACAGCAATTAAATTAAGCATATGGCTAATGCAAATGAGGATATTCACTACTTGGGTTTGTACCAAGTCTTCTAGTCATTATTAATACATCTAATAAGGCCCATTATATATATATACATATATATATATAGTTCAAAGGACTAGATTTTCAAACAAAGTTAAAGTGTATAAGAAGGTTCCATGGCATGAGCCCTACTCTCCAAGCCATGATGCAGTCCATGTAGGGCATACTTTTTTCCAGGTTTAAGAAGCCTTGATGCACATGTACTATGCACCATGCGGTCTGAAGTGGGGCTGTACATATGCTAAACCTAGGGTTGCCACCTTTTATAGAAAAAAATACCGGCCTTCCTATATATTTTTCTATTTTCCCTATTAATAACAATGAGATCAACCGTCATTTTTACAAACCAGGCCAGTAAAATATCAGCCAGGTGGCAACCCTAGCTAAACCCCAGGAAAACAGAAAAGAGGGAGTTATGCCAGTGGAAGTAGAAAGATGGATCTAATTTAGAAGGCGGTGGATTGTTGGGCATGGAAACAGACACACCAGCTCTTACACAAACCCTTACACCTTAAATTTAATCTGGGTTTTAATTGTTGAGTCTTTTCTGGTAGATGAGAAGGAATTCAGCTTCCCCATTAGAAGGTAGAGACTGGCCTTAATGTGAAGCCAAGCACTGAGGTACAATATACTATAATTACCATTCTACCCTTCAGGCATAACCCTGCTACAAATGCTGTGGCATACAGTGAACACAAACATAGCATTCTTCCTCTCTATATGGGATGAATGATATGAATCATTAAATAAGTCATTTTGATGAAAAATGCTGTGGCACAGTAGGGCACAATTCAGCAGGGTATAATTTATACCTCTGAACTCTTCTTCTCTAATATACAGAATATCCTATTGATTTTAGTATGTGCTTGATTGCAGCTGGTTTCTAAGAATTTTGTTAGTGTAATAAATCAAATTGCATTACATTTAGTTTTAAGTAGACATAAAAAAACAGGCAAACATACTGCATGCACAAACACTGATTATTTATATATACACACACATATATATATATATATATATATATATATATATATATATATCCATTTTATGTACTGTATATGGTTATGTCACCATATAACTTGCCATGGCAGACTTAAGCCTTAAATGTTCAAGAGACAGCAGCAGCAGAAGTGCAATTATAATGAATTTATTAATGGGGAGGGGGATGCATCTATTATTACAAAACAAAATTAGTATACAAGAAGGTAATTTATGCTTACAGTAAATTATGGTGCAAATTTATGCCCCTTAGTGCTCACTGACATTGCACTTGTCTCTGGGGCCTTGCTGTAATCTACACGTGGCAATCTGGCACAAAATGCAGCCCGGACATGGCAGAAGACTTGATTGAACTTTGCACCCACTGTCACTCCCTAACTTAAGTTGTCCTTTAAATCTTTTTTTGTAAATGAGAAGCAATTCAGCTATGAAGCACCCCTGGCTTCTTGTTAGATGACTGATAGATGAACACAAAGGAGGGATCTGACAAAACACAAGGTTGTGATGAGTCAGGCTGGGAAATAATGACAGCTTATGCAAGACTGGGGCTGCTGGTATATTGGCAGTTGTGATGGCCACAGTATTCTAGAAGACACCTGCCTGACAGTAGTAGGAGTTGTCATAGGCAATGCATTTCTGAAGCCAAGAGAACCGGGAGTGGGATTCAGCACACATGCGCTTTTTTAATTGCTGCTGCTCCTCTCAAATTTAGTCAAAAACACCTTTAAGGAAGCTACGAGTAGAAAATGACTATAAATTCACATTACCAAGATAAATGTTCCAGTTGGGCCTAATAAATTAATTTAAATCGCATTTCCTTAATTTAAATTATATTTTCCTTTTTGTGTTCCTATGGTAAGTCTGATAACAACACTAGGCCCATAAGGCTAATATAACAATGTAGGTTTGTGCCCTTCAAAAAAAACAAACCATTATGCCATCACTTACTGTTATCATGTTTGTGACCTGCATAGATGATTCTGAAGACATAATCTGAAGTTATTTCTTCAACCACATGATCATCAAAGTCAACCGATTTGTTGGAGCTGTTCCTTTTCCGGAGTTTGGGAAATACCTTCCCCTGTGATCAAAAGCATTTTAGAACAGTGATGTATGAACTGCAGATAACCAAAATGTACATATTAACTATAAATAACCACTCAATTAAATGATCTAAAACATGTATTTACAGATTATTGTTTTACAGTGAATTGTGTCCTCACCCACATGGCTTGAGAAATCAGGAATATGAACAGATCGGATCTGCACACACACTATTTTGCAGTTGGGGAATTTCCCCTTTTATTTCAACATCAACAGGTTCAACGTTTTGGGGGGGGGATAACCGGGGGGGAATAACCCTCCCTTCCTGATGAAAGATTGCATTGGGGCTGATCAATTTTGTGACATATGACGGACAAAAAATCATAAGATGTACGATCGTTCGATTCCCACTAACCGCACAATAATTTGATGGATTGGTCGGACTGCACTGAAATCGGTTGTTCACCAAAGAAGAATATATAGGAACCTTAAGGGCTGGGACAGACAGGGAGATTCAGGGAGATTCTGTCGCCTGACGTTTAAACTGTCTTCTCCCTGTCTGCACCAGCCCTAAGAGTTTCACCCTCTCACTAGCCAGATTAGATGTAGAAGTGTTAAGGGACTTCAATCAATACTGAGTTTTGCTAAATAATAAAACAAACAAGAACGTCTGTACATACCTTCCCCCGTTGAGACCATAAGGGTGGATCCAACTGTCCTCTGGGTAAAAGTCCATTTTCTAGGCAGGAAAGAAAAGCAAGTAGATGTCCTCCGGGAGGAAAGTGGAGTGGGGGTCTCTGGATACCATCCTGACTCACCAGAACAAGGGTACCCCTACTGTCTGCTGTAAACAAAACCAATCAAAGGTAAAGCAGAGTGCTTTCACTACACACTTCTCTCTAGTCCCTGCATTGTCTTAATCTGCGCAAATAATGAAAGATTAGGCCTAAAATGGACACATGCCCAATTTGCAATGAAAAATTTCAAATATCAAATATGGATGTACTGAGTGTCAAAGTATTTGAATGCATAAGGATTTGTCATTCAACCTGATATCCAACATGCTGCCCCCATTATATACATAACATCTGATCTAGCTTGCATAAGCAGAAACACATCATGGAGACAAGGTACTTTTACAAGAACTCTGATGAGCATCCTTAAATGTCATTATATTTTATTATAAAGAATTACAGCCAAATATCGTTTCATCTCTTAGCTCTTGCAGTCAATATATTGACTCTTGTGTATGAGGTGTTTCAGTCCATTAATTCCAAACGCATCTCATATGGAGCCTATTACTTCATGAGAAGATTTACAGTGAAAGCACAGAATATTTGCTATATTTTATCTTTATTCCAATCCAGCCTTGCATAGGCAGAAAGGGGAACTGAATAATTGTGAGCATGCTGCATATTTTTTGTGTGTGTATTCATCAGGATGTACATGTAAAAAAATATATCTGGGAGAACTTAATGGAGATGAACCTCAGTAACTTTGCACTTGTTTCACCAAAAGAACCTTAGCCTGTGTTTGTGTACATGCAAAACACAAATATATATAAACTAAATATATACATATATTCCAGGAATTGGCAAGGAAGGGTTAAAGAGAACCACATGGTTAAAAATGTTTTACATTCTAGTTTGTGTGCCAAAAAGTCACATGATTGTAAGTATTAGAATTTGGTTTGGCCAGGCACTTGGATTCATCCACTTCTGAATCCTTCTGAAAAAAGAATCCTAGTTGAATCCCAAACCAAATCCTGGATTCGGTGCATCCCTATTCTCATCACAATAACTTAATTAATGAATCACAGAAGTGAAGAGCTCAAACTCGCCATAAATGACAATAAAAATTCTTTGTTTCTGGTGCTGAAATGAAAGACCCACACCTGCCTCGGGGGTCAGAATTTCATCAGCGTCAAGTAACCGGCAGCACACAAGGAAAAACCGTTTCGGTCGTGCAGAAAGTGTTTTATTGGCCCAAAAACCACATACTCACTGGGCAACGTTTCTGGCCCTCAGGACCCTTTCTCAAGCCTTAACTTAATGAATGAACTTAATGAACATCTCTGTAATATATTTGAGATGAATTGTCAACATCTCATAAAATCTTTGTAAAAAAATTACATTTTTGCTTTCGTAAAGGAAAATGAATGTCCCAGAATTTCCCTAAATCTGACGACCAAGGCTCAAGCCATATCCAAAATCAAGCGTTGACCTTAATGTTAATGTAAAAAGTATGGTATGCAACTCATGGACAAGCTATAGTTACTGTAATATCCATACTTACGCTGCTGGTGGCAGTGAATGCAGACAATCTGACTGATCGGCACAATCAAGGCATAATCCCAAAACACACTGGAAAAATTGAAGAAGAATACAAGAACGGTGTCATGGCAAATTGAGAGAAATATATAATGTAAATGACTGATAACATGACAGTTACTGCTTGATAAAATCTTACTGCAGGGTTGTCTGACCTTTGCATGGAGACAAGTAATGTTTCTGACAGAAAATTCTGATGAATCCAAAAGTATATTAAACAGCTATGTATCCCTTTGGATCCCACAGCTTGATATTTGATAAATCATCCCCAGCAGTTTGCTATAAAATGCATTTTATATAAATAAGCAGCCCTGTAGACATGAGGATAGCCATTCAAGTTGAACAGAGCAATCGGGCACATGTTTACATAGCAGATATAAGATCCATATACCATGGTTTCAGTTCTTAAATAGGGATATAAATTGCAGTCAGATGTCATTTTGTCACGGGTAGGCCTAATGAGGCGCCCAGGGGAAGTAGTGGACCAAGGAGGAAGCTTAGGGGTTAAAGGGTCCAATAGCGTAGCACCGGCAAGGATCAGGCAGAAACAGGTCAAAGTCCAGGCAAAAGGTTGTATTAACAGGAACAAAAATAAAACAAAGTCCAGACAAGGTCAAAATACAGCAAATAACACCCAGGAACAAAGCTATAGAGTCCTATAATTGGGCGCCATAATGGCGTCCAATGGCACTTTAAATATTTGAATTTAGCGTTGCGGTGCCGTGGCGCAATTACGCCGGCGCCGATACCCACGTGGCGGCCATTGTGGGAGAGACGCTAGGGAAGGAGGACGCGCCGCCCGGAGCTAAGGTAAGCCTCCGGGCGGCGCGATCCTGACACATTTATAGATTTCCACAGAACAATAAACAGAAAACATTTGACAATTGTTGCCAAGAAATGGTTTTATATGTAGTTTCCGAATGAAAAAAAGGTACATACTTGCAATGTAAAATCTAAATATTTTCACTCTATGGTGTTTCAGGTCCTTTAATAAAGAAACAGTATTGTTAGCTCCAGTCGAAAAGTAGTTGTTTGTCTCAAGGACATTGACTGTAAAATTGTGTGGTCCATTAATTAACTAAGATAAGCTGATTACAGTGAGGACTTAAAATGAACATGTGCTAAGGGAATTGTCAAAAAATTAATTTTCCTGTGCAACCTAATTCTGGGTACTGCTACAGATGGTAAGGACACAGCAAAAAAATCCCTAGCTCACACAGGGCATTGTTTGGAATGTATAGTCTCTCTCTCTCTCTCTCTCTCTCTCTCTCTCTCTCTCTCTCTCTCTC
>CM044434.1:38214961-38232341 GCA_024363595.1 Xenopus borealis | reverse complement strand
TATAATAAATATAGGAGAATCCCATTCTCAAATTTCAGATACTGCTTCTATTTTGTTATTGTTCACTATATATGCTGGCAAGAAAGAGGCCAAGGAGTGTACCTTGAAGAACTACTAAGTACTGTTATGCCTAGTTCTGTATATGCTCTGCATAATAATGCCACACATTTCTGGCCACCTGATAGTGCTGTAATACTAGGGTGCATGCACTAAACCAGGCAGAAATGCAAGGAAATCAATGGCAAATAAGTCTTTCTTTGATATAATATATATTTCTTAAAAATATCAGAAACTGGAGTCTCCATTGCAATTATATGAGACCAAAATGCACTGAAGGGTTCTTGGGAGCTCTGGATCAACATAAGCTTTCAACTGCTCATAATTATGTTACTCATAATGTACATACACTCAGCTTTCAAAGATTCTGCATGATTGTACTGTAAATAAGCATGATATTGTAATGTAGAAACTGTACCTGGTGGTAGGACTTTTTATCTAAAGCTGTTGCACACAATGGTGAGTGAGTGTTGTATAGACAACAGATTGAAGATGGCTGAGCTATCTGCAGCAGAGCTATCTGCAGTGGCGTAATTGCAAAGGTATAATTGCACCAGGGCCCCAACCCCCTTGGGGCCCATCGGAGCAAAGAAAATAGTTATGGCAGGCGGATATCTATTTTCCTCCCCCCCCCAGGAAACATGGATTAAAATTATACTTCAAATTCAAATTGTATTTTTATGTTACTGGTCCTTTAAGGCACCAGATTGGCCATTCTTGACTTTTGCACTGGGCTCTAACACATCTAAAACTAAACTTGAATGACACTATTACACTCTCCAATATGCAGTGAAGCTAATCAGTTTAATAAATACAGGAGTGATCTTACCCAAAAGAGCAGCCAAAATGGGCCCACAAACAGGATCAGACATTAAAGATTCCTTTTCGTAGTATTTACTGAGGATTAAAAAGATACAAAAAAATATCACTTTCATCTCACACAAACCACTCTGGTAACAATCATATTGACAGAAGTTGCAGGAAATATTTCCTTGGCTGGAAATCTAATTATAACTCTGTTATAAAGCCTAGTGGAAAACATTTTTGGTATACATGAAGTGACACCATGTGACCTCTACTCCCCACAACACTATTATAGTGAAACATAGATAGAAATGTTGGACACTGGTCTAAACACACTTGGTAAAATATCCATAAGTAGATTTCGTTAGTCAAATAACAGTCAGATATCCATGATCCCAAGGGAAGAACAAAAATAATTTTACTATGTTTTTGCCCACAATTACCTTGTTCGTGGCTTTCGGCGCATGCCCAGTTCTTCGGGGCCAAGAAATTTCTCCAACTGCACATGCGCCGAATCCCCACTCTGCTTCTGAAGACTAACGAAAAAAGAAGACGGCGTCCGTGAACCCCGGGGACATAATGTGCGCCGAGGGGTAAGTAAAAAGTTTGGGGCACCACAGTAAATAGATGGAAACAGACGGGGAGAAGCGCAGTGCTTTGCTGCAAATTAGCCCTTTTATTCGACACTACATGTTTCGAGCAAAGTTGCCCTTTACCAAGTACACTTGATAAAGGACAACTTTGCTCGAAACATGTAGTGTCGAATAAAAGGGCTAATTTGCAGCAAAGCACTGCACTTCTCCTGGTCTGTTTCCATTAGGGATGTACCGAATCCAGGATTTGGTTCGGGATTTGGCCTTTTTCTGCCTGGCTGAACCAAATCCGAACCCTAATTTACATATGCAAATTAGGGCTAGGGAGGGAAATCACATGGCTTTTTGGCACAAAACAAGGAAGTAAAAAATATTTTCCCCTTCCCGCCCATAATTTGCATATGCAAATTAGGGTTCGGATTCAGTCGAATATTTGGGGAAGGATTCAGGGGTTTGGCCGAATTCAAAATAGTGGATTCAGTGCATCCCTAGTTTCCATCTATTTACTGTGGTGAACCTTTATTTCGAGTACCTTGGACGGGGTGAAGGAATAGACTTCTAGGATTGGAAATAAAAAGTTTGGGGCATTTCCCTGGGGGGGCAATTAGGTTGGGGGAAGAGGGAGAGGGATCTACATGGGGGGGGAGGGGGTTCTTAACAGGTTGAAGAAGTATAACCCTAGATCAACACGAGTTCAATGAATAAGGCTTGTGCTGAACATAAGTCTTCCCTAACTCTTTCACTCCCTAACCCCCTGCCATTCCCTTGTGTTGTGACTATTTTGTTAACAAGAGTCCATTATGTAGGACCTTTATCTGTGCACTGGTAAACTATAGCCCTGTTTGCCCCATTTTTCATGCAATTGAAAAGTATGTTCAACACAAGTTCATTGATTTCATTTTCACTGAGGGGGTATGCTTCTGCTTTAAGCCTTCTGCTGCAACAATATTATAATTTTATATACAAAACAATATGAATCAATGCTTACCTGCAGTTATCCACAATGTATTGCACAATTTTGTCCAGCACTTTTTCTATGAGGGCCGTACGCACCCAAATGTGCTTAAGAGCTTGCGGGGTGAGGGTAACTGTTCTTCCTGTAGTTGAGCTCTGCCTTTTCAAAGATTCTTGACCATTGGAAAGATTCTTCCTAGGAAAATAGGATTCCCAAAAAGAGGTCTCAGTTTCTTTGCTTCTGCACATAATTTAGCTTTAAAACCAGAAGTGCCTTCATTAGATTAATTGTGGAATGCAATACACCTGAAGTGTGCTTGCTGGAAAATGAAACATATTTACATCATTCTGACTCCCTGATACGACATACAGTAATTCTGATACATTTCTTACAAGATGCCACAGTATGCCTCTTAGATGCATGCTGGCTGAAACATTATGCTATATTCCCATGAAGCATACCATAATGTCTCAGGAACATGCTGCTATAGCTTTTCTGAAACAATCACCAATGTCCCCAAGTAGTCCAACCCATCCGCAGGGCATTCCACCATATTCCTCAAGATCTGAGGGACATTCTAAAGCGAGGGTCCCCAACCCTTTTAACTTTTAGCAACATGTGGATGTTAAAAGATTTGAGGAGTAACACAAGCATAAAAATTGTTTCTGATTGGTGTGAGAGGTGTAATTGACCCTTTGCTAACCCCTATGTGGACTGGCCGCCTACAGGAGACTCTGTTTGGCAGTACACCTGGTTTATATGCAGCCATAACTTGCCTTCAAGCCAGGAATGGAAAAATAAGCACCTGATTTTAGGCCACTGGGAGCAACATATAAGGTGTTGGTGAGCAACATGTTGCTCATGACCCACTGTTTGGGGTTCACTTCTCTAAATATGTGGGTCATTTCCCTATAACCCTCTGGTGCATTTTGCTGGTGTATTTCACTATAAGATCTGGCAGCAATGAATGTTCTTCTTTGAACTCCCAACACAAATGGCCCAAAAAACGTGATGAATTTGTATCCAAAATATGTTGACACCTCATTATTAATACTTTAAGAAAATATCAGAATTTATTCACTTGTACACGCCATGGGAATACAAAAATAACACTGCATTTTTCTTGCCTCAGTTTTATTTTGCTGGCCCAGTAGAGACCTAGTGTTCATTATTGCACCACAATATGCACAATCACACTCTGTTGGGCTCTTCCCTAGGGACAGAGGAATCTGTGAAGCATGGAAATGTGTGAGTTGGCAATGTTGCGATGTGAGCCTAGTGCATGTCATAACCAATGAGATATAAAACTGGGAACTGCTATTACAATACAGTGTGATAAATGGAATTATATGTACCTTCTGTTCTAACCAACCTTTTCGAGGAATGTAATTACCATTCAATTACAATTTGTGCATCTGACTAAGTGAACCCAAGGCCACTGGTACTCAATCGTGCACAATTAGAACTCATCGTCAATGGCAACCAGGAATGGCAGCCCAAAATTTAAGGGTTACTCATAGCACTTCATACTGTCATCAATAACTGAAGATCCTCTGCCATTTTTGTTTGTTTGTTACCCTTTCTTACTAGTGACACATAGTCCATGTACGGAAGCACTACAGAGATCACTTGGGTAAAGTGGTCAGACAATGGGAACCATCTGCACAAATAAATCCTGCAATCTCACTAAGAATAATCTGTACAAGAGCTGACAATATGTCATTAAGCAGAGTAATAAAGAAAAATGACACCTCCACCAACGCGCAATTCAGTTTGTGGTGCTGTAACGAGCTGAATTCAGACTGAGAGCATTGCTCTTTCTGGGAAGGGAATTGCTGCCGGGAACGTGGCTGAGACAAGTGCACGCTCTTATTTTCCACAGTTTACCATTTGCATAATGTGTTTACACTGTAGGTTTTATCTGAAAATGCAGCTATTTATTAAACTGCTGTTTTTGCCGTACTAAACAAATGACAACATTACACATCGATTTGGTACCATTTGGCAGCTTATATGTTTATCGCCTCCACATTGGTGGTTTATTTTTGCATTTCTGCAGATCAGAAAAGCAGATACTTGTGAGTGTAGCACTAGGAATTGCAAAAGCATTAGAACAGTTATCTGACAACACAGGCAAGGATTTGGTGCGTGACTATTATTTCCCCACAGTGCATGAAAGGGTCTACATAACACAATTCCACATGATTAAAAATATAGTGAAAGTGCCGCAGTGCTGCATGCACACTAATGTTTGGCCTCAAGCGGAAACAAAAAAATTCATACTACCCCATCATTTCCCATAAACTCCATTTTAATGAAATAATTCAAAATTGTACTTCCTTTTTCTTTGTAATACCTTGTACTTGATCCTTACTATGCTATAATGTATCCGTTTTGGAGTCAATACAACCCTATTGGGTTTAATTAATGTTTAAATGATTTTTTTGTAGACTTAAGGCATAGAGATAGTGATGGACGAATTTATTCGCCAGGGGCAAATTCCCGCAATTCGCCTGGTGAAAATTCGCTAAAAAAAAAACGAGTTGCGCGTCGTTTTTTGACGCGACGCAGTTGACACGACGAGCTTCAAAAATGTGCCGCGACTCGTTTCGCAAATTGTTTCGGCAAAGCCAAACTGGGTAGATTCGCCCATCACTACATAGAGATCCAAATAAGAGGAAAGACACCTTATATGCAAACCTTCCTTATATGCAAACCCCCAGGTCCCAAGCATTCTGCATAACAGCTCCCATACCAGTACTACATGCTACTGCATCTATGTAGGGAAACATGCCTTCCAAAATTAAATGGATTTGAATGATCACTTGGAAATCAATTTCCATCAAACTCATATAGAGAAATTAGGATATGATGTCCAGCTGATGTGTGCTGGAACCCAATAGCCACCAATAAAGGTCCCAGCTCAGTGGGAAGGAACATGTTGGTAGTGCCATTCCATTAACTTGAGTAATAGTAGCCTGGACCCTGCCCATACACTCATGGCAAATGCACACAATGCGCTGGGAAAGAGCAGGTGATTACTAGACAAGATAATGGAGTGGTAATTCCCAGTGCTTTGCTGCCTGCTGAGCTGGAAACCATGTGAGAGGCAAAATGATGAGAACAGCCCTTTGTGCCATTGCCCTACATGAAACCATCGCCCAGGAGAGTTGCCTCTAACAATAGCGTTGCCACTGAATGATAACAGTTCTTAAAACTTACTAAAATTAATATGAAATGGTTTTAGTGGCACTAGAAAAAAAAATAATATAGAACACCGCAAATTGAACATATGGTAATACAGTAAAATAAAATAACAGGCTTAAATAACGGATGTCAAACCAAACTGAACTGACAGTATATGCATTACTAAAGGAATTAATTATATAGGAGAATCAACTGCATCTGATGTTTGATATAAGAATCAGGGGGTCTGGGAATATGACTGACAATTAATATTCTTTCGTTTCATACCATACTATATTCCTCACTGATTTTCTGAAGAGTTTGGGGATGTGACTTTTATGATCTGATTCGTCTGAATGAATTTCTTGCTGTCACTTCTTGACTGTCTTCATTATTTCTAACAAATCTTTTTGTCAGTAAAACTTTTTAAAGGAGACATATTGTGTAAAAAATAAGAATGTACCAGTGCATTTAGATATATAAGAATTGTACTTAAAAAAGTAGTGTTTCAGGCTGATTTATTGAATATTTCTGCCAAAAACCCTAATAATCCCTCCCTTCCACTTCCTGCTCCCTGAATTCCCAGGCTGTAGGGGAGCCTGCGGCTCTAAGCTCACTGAACTGTAGGACAGGGACCAATCAGCAGCTAGCAGGACCCGATAGGGAAATGAAGCCTGTCTGTGCTTGTGTGATTGCAGGGCAGTGATTGGCTGTCCCCCTCCTACTGTGCCTCTGGCAGGGATCATTAAGACACACCCACCCTTCATTTGAAACAGAGACAGGGACCAGAGAACATTTCTAGGCAGCGCCAATAAAGGGACTATTTTTTTTTTAAACTTGTTTTTATTCAGTGTCATACAGAACAATTACATGAGTAAGAATAAAAAATAAGATCCTGTGCTGTTCTGTTAACATTATGAATCAAATATGCAGTATCAAGATAACAGTATCAACTATGTTACAGTATTAAGAATCAGCTCAAACGACAATCAGCCTATAAGGCCCTATTAAACAGTATGCAGGTAGGAGGAAAATAATCGGTTTGTTAGGTGGCTCCTGGGAGGTTCACAACCCAACCATCGTTGTCCTTGCGGTTGGTCATTATTGTGTTGTGACGATTCCATGACTAATGGCATTTCTCTCAGTAGTGCCGTGTCATACCAAGTAGTGCACTGAAACGTTTGTACCGTGAGATGTCTGATTTGTTGTGGCAAAGACTCTATGTAAGGTGTCCATAGTTTGAAACATTTTGTGGAGTTTTGTTCTCTGTTAGTCATGGTTTCCAACCAATCCATGTGAAAGAAATAGTGTAGTTTCTGTTTTACTAACAATATGGATGGGGATCTTTGTTTAGCCAAAGTTGGAAAATGGTCTTTCGAGCAGCTGCTGCCAGTTTTCCGATTAGAGTTTTGCGTGTAAGTTGTGGCATCGCTAAACATTGCCCATTCTAAATGTGCCTGAAAAGATTTACCAGTTATCTGAGCACCATATTCTGTTACATCCATCCAAAATTTTGTTAGTGAAGGGCATGACCATAAAGTATGGATCAAATCTGCTTTCGGTGATAGACATCTGAGGCATTTGTCAGAGGGTAGATTTCCCATTTTATATCTCCTGGTAGGAGTTAAGTAAGAGTTGTGAAGTATTTGGAGAGCCATTTCTTGATATCTACTGACCGGAAGGAGCTTCATAACGTTTATGTGTTGCCGGAAAATGTTAGAGGTGACCATGTTTGGAATGTTAGTTGTCCATGTAAAGCCTGGTCTTTGTTCATTGTCTATATCAATTAGTGATCTGGTGATTTGATATAGTTGTGAAGTCAATTGTTTTATATGCTTATTCTTCCAAATTCACGCCATTGTAAAAGAATAGGATTTCGTCTGCCTATGGGAAAGTCATCATTACCTATCCACGAGATGTATGGGGAGGCAGTCGGCGAAAGCTTTTGTTTTTTCCTAACAACAAAAGGGACTATTTTTAAAGATAAAATTAATTTTAGCACCATGTAAAAGCAACACCATATATTACTGATTATTTCCTACAAAATAAGGGGTTTTTCATTTATCTTATATGTCTCCTTTAACAACTGTCATCCTCGTTGTGTAGAAGCCTATCATTGTTTGAATGATACTCCTTCCCAAAACATCTGAAACAGCCAGAAGTCAAATTTCCTCATAGTATTCTGGAATCGCATAGCCCATGGCACACAAGGGTGACTATAACAATAGTGTATTTACCAGCGTGACTCAGATATCAATAATCCTTTCCTTTAAAGGAACAGTAACTCAAAAAAATTAAAGTGTTTTAAAGTAAAGAAAATATCATGTATTGTTGCCCTGCGCTGTTAAAAGTGATCTGTTACTTCAGAAACACTACTATAGTTCATATAAACAAGCTGCTAAGTAGCAATGGCAGAAATTGAAAAACGATAAGTAATGGATAACAGATAAAATTATGTTCTACAGAGCTTATCTGCTATCTGCTGTGTAACTTGAGACTTTGCTCCTTTGAATGGCTGCCCCCATGGCTACACAACAGCTTATTTATATAAACAATAGAAGTGTTTCTGAAGCAACCACTGCAGTTTTACCAGTGCAGGGCAACACTGCATTATATTTTTATTACATTAAAAAAAATGTATGTTTTGATGTTACTGGTCCTTTAAAATAATGCAACAGAAAGAATAATACAATAAATATAAGATAAATAATATAATACAAGAAATTTGATGGGTAACCTAGAACCATAAATAAGTGTACAGGTATGAGACCTATTATCCAGAATGCTCGGGACCTGGAGCTTTCTGGATAACGGGTCTTTCTGTATTTTGGATCTTCATACCTTAAGTCCACTAGAAAATCATGCAAACATTAAATAAACCAAATAGGCTGGTTTTGTTTCCAAAGGATTGATTACATCTTAGTTTGGATCAAGCTACTGTTTTATTACTACAGAGAAAAAGGAAATCTTTTTTTAAAATTTGGATTATTTGATTTCAATGGAGTCTATGGGAGATGACCTTTCAGTAATTCTGAACTTTATGGATAATGGGTTTCCGGATAACGGATCCCATACCTGTATAAGAAGTGCTGACATTCATAGTGGTTTTGGCATTGGCTCTAGTGATGTGCTGGTCAACAAAATGTTGACCTGCACCCAACCGCTCCTAACCTGTCTTGAACCCTACCAGCACTTCTGTTTATAGGCCAACACCCAACCGTCATGATGTTAATGAAAGAGGCAGGCATGCATCTATAAATAGTGGGTGCCAGAAACAGAAGCAGGCACAGTAAGGTTTTGTGTGGAAAGCAGAAAGAGCTCAACCTGCACCCGGTCATGACCCACAAACAGTGTGCAGAAGTCAACCTGAACTCACCCGACCCATGGGTAAACTAACAGGTCTTGTGGGTACTGGGTACATCACTAATCGGTTTCAACAAAATATCACATGCTAGTCAAAGCTGCACTTTAACCCATTTGGGAGCTACCCATCTGCTGGACTCTGTTCCAGCCTCAATTCCAGATGGGTGCTTTTAAAAAACCAAATACTGGGTTGAAAAAATGAAAAAGTAGTTTATTTACCAAGCATTATTTAAAACAGAGCAGGTATCAAAATTACTATGACTATGGCTACCGTACTTGTATCATGTCACCTGACGCGTTTCATGCCTCCCTTTGGCACTTCATCAGAGGTCCTGTGGGTACTGGGTACATCACTAATCGGCTCATTAGTGCCAACACATCAGACCAGAGGCAGAGGGAGGGGCCTTTACAGAAAAGTTTACAAATGGAATCCCAGAGGTAAGGGGCAGAAAATGGTTTAAAGCAAGAGGTTGGCTGTGGATCTGGTTGCCATTAAAAGACCATGGTTTTTGGAGTGTGGAAGGCAAGTTAGCAGAAGGCTACAGTTCTCTAGGCAAGTTAGGATGTGGACATGTATAATAGTGATTCAGCAGTTACTTAAACGAGAACTAAACCCATACTTAAAATGATATTTTCATTCCTTTCGTTTATTGGTATTACTGTTCCTTTAAGGCAGGGATCCCCAACCTTTTGAACCCATGAGCAACATTTAGAAGTAAAAGGAGTTGGGGAGCAACACAATCATGAAAAATATTCTTGGGGTGCCAAATAAGTGCTGTGATTGGCCATTTGGTAGCCCAATGTGAATTGTCAACCTACATTGAGGCTCTGTTTGGCAGTGCACCTGGTTTTTATAAAACCAAAACTTGCCCCCAAGCCAGGAATTCAAAAATAAGCACCTGCTTTGAGGCCACTGGGAGCAACATCCAAGGGGTTGGAGAGCAACATGTTGCTCATGAGCTACTGGTTGGGGATCACTGCTTTAAGGTATGGCTCTACATCACCTGAGTTGCACAGATGTATTCTATGTATATAAAGGATATTAATGATTTTAAACAAAAAAAAGAGGGAAACTTAGCAAAGCATATGATTAGAGGATCCTTGAATGTAATAGCTTGCAATATACTGTACACACATAACAGAAGCTGGTTTAATTAGACTGCGACATTCATTCATACATTTTAATACTGTTATCACAAGGGCAAGCTGCCTATGCCGCAATAATATGCTGCAAGCAGAATTCTCACTTCAGTGGAATCTGAGAATAAAATGTTAAATAATGCATCACAGGGTCAGTAGCAGATCCGAGAAGAGACCTTATTCTTAGGTTGAGTAGTTTTGGAGCAGAAAAGGTGCATCTGCAACATGAATTCTGATACTGAAATCTCCTGCCAATTCCACCACAACAAACACTTATAAATGCAGGAGACTGTGGTTTGGATGGTGTGCATCTCTGTGCAGGACATATGTGGGATGTATGATAGTTCTACTATAGTCACATGTATATTTACTACCAGGGCCGGCCGTACAAAGTGCGGGGCCCAATTGGAACCATTTCGGTGGGGCCCCCCTAGGAGGAACTTTGCTGTCTGTTGCTGGTTCACAGAGCTGGATAGGCAAATAGTGCCTGCTTTCCCCTCTGTCCAAGTGATGGCTTCCAGTTGGGGATGGGGGTAGGCTGGGCAACTGGGGAATTAAGGGAATAGGAATCAGAGCTCGCACTGGAGTGGGGCCCCCATAAGTGCGGGGCCCAATTGGGCCAAATTGGTCCAATGTGCTTAAAACTGGCCCTGTTTACTACAGTAACGGGGGTATCTTAGTGTAAGGTTTGCAGAACGCCTATAAAAGTGGGACATTTCTAAAGCTGTATCACCAATCATCACATTCAGTGAGGGGAACCCCATCCCACTCCATCACAGAAAGCATCCAGCAGTGGGATCCAGGTCTTAAACTAGGGCTAGTCCTAAGGCACTAGGGGGTCCGTTTACTAAAGTGCGGTAAAAATGTTAGCACAAAATATAGACAAATTTAACGCAGAATATATTTTCGCGAGTTTATTAACATGCGGTAAATATAAATTTGCGAATATTCTTGCGCAAGAATATTTTTCGCCAGTTAACGCATTCGCTGAAAATAACGCTACGTACACATTAACGGCTGGTTTACTAAACAGCGAAATGTGTAAAAGACAAAATTTACGCCAGAATATTCGCAACATTTTAGCGCCATCTATATAGTGGCGTTAACTTATTTTTTGGCCAGAATATTCTTAATGGGAGTTTAATTCTCATTAAACTGTGCATTTAAATGATACAAAGAGATAACTGGTATGAGTTCTTGTTCCTATGATTCTATTGGCAGAAGTGTTTGTGACTGGATGGATGAAGTAGTGGTTTATATGATACATACATGTTTGATTGGTGTTACTCTAGTAATGTTGTTGGATGGTATAATCATCAGTCAATAAAGTTTATGAGTTTTGAAGATGCATTTCTGGCCATAAATGTCACAGCAAAAATTGCCATAATTAACGCCATAAAACAAGAATAAATATTTGCAAACATAATTTGTCGCCAGAAAATTTGCATCTCGCTAAAATTACCGCTAATGTAAGCTGGTTCGCTAACGTAGTTACCGCAAGTGATCGCAATGACTTCTGAGAGCATCGCTGTTTAGTAAACTTAGTCGCTGCGAATATTCTGGCGGAAATATATTCTCAGCGATAAGATGCGGAAACTTAAATTCTAATTTTTCGCACTTTAGTAAACGGACATCTTCTGACTACTCTTTTTTCAGTTATAATATGCCAGATGCTGACAAATTTACTGTGCCACCACCCTTCTCTTATCAACCCCTGCCCTGTTCATCAAAGTCAACCCCCAAGCTGTGCCACATTGCCCCACTCACTTTGGTGGTGGGGTGAGAGGGGTGGGGTAGGGTTAGAAGATAACTTAAAAATTCAGGGACAGGCCTAATAAATGCATGCTGCAAGGCTGCATTGATTACATTTAAATGAAATTGTTATCAGTGCAGCCTCTCTAGCTGGATTTTCCAGTGATCTAGTAACTCTAGGGTGGGGTTGCCTTGTGCACTTCCTGCATTGGGCACTAGTGGGCTGGGATTTTTTTTTTTTTTTTGTAAAGTAGTTTTTATTTTATAAAAGCACCAAGGGACTGCCCTCCCCCACAAAAGCTGCCACACTAGATATAGGCCCTAGAATACCTATATATTTAATGCAGTCCTGCAAAGGGTTGCACCAGTTGTATATCTGTTAATGCAATAAGTTGCAACTATTAAGTTGCTAACTATTTAATGATGGAGGTCATACATTCAAGCACCTAAGATGTCTGCTAACCCCATCCCATTTATAATAATCTACTCCAGGTTGTTGAGATTGGTGTCCCAAACCCAGAACAAACCCCAATGTCCCAGCCGTGGATCAGTCTTCCATCTATAACAGCCACCTTTTGCTTTTGGAGGAGCCCTCCACTATTTGGGTGCCACAAGTCTTAGCTTGAGAGGACCAGGGAGAGAGTTCTGGGCAGGCAAGGAAGCCTCTCGTCATTCAGGAACGGAGAACAAGAAGAGTAGTTGAGGTCACAGGTCGGGTTAAAACCAAACAGGAAAGGCAGTACAGATTCAGTAAGGTAGAGAGTAGTCGGGGTCACAAGCCGGGTCAAAACACACAAATATCGCAGTACCAGGGTGGAATCCAAGTACGGTTGTCACCTGGCCAGTATTTTACCGGCCTGGCCAGTAAGAATTATGCATGTTGCCAATGTTATTGATCGGGAAAAACCATAAAAATTTAGGAAGGCTGGAATATTTTTCCAGAAAAGGTGGCAACCCTAAATCCAAAAAAAGTAGTCAAAACAAGCAATGATCAGGACAGGCAGCATACTAGAAGAAAACAGGAATAAGCAGGGCCAGCAACAAGCAAGTACACACAGAATAAATCACCCAGGAATTTAGAAAAGACCTTTTACATTGGGCAATGAGAATTGGTTCAAAGCCCCTTTAAAAATATAAACTTCACGCCAAAACGCAATGACATCGTGACGTGCGGTGCACAAATCCTGAAGCAAGCAGCCGCATGCACCATAGGAACAATGGGAATCAGAGCGCCACAGTTTAGTTTTGTGGATGTCCCCACCGACCCCTGATCCATCTAGACCACCAGGTAACCTCACACAGGCATTAATTCAAGTTACCATTTAGTGTAAAGAGGCAAACAAGCCACTAATATAAAGCTGATATCTCTGCCTGTACTGGTAGTCAGTTCTACAAAATATATATTCATACATCATGTGACCTAGCAGTGCAATGGTGTTATTAGATTCTATATATAGTTTTTCAGGAAAAGGTCTCTTCTACTTAAGGCTTAAGGGGATTTAATTGGCAAGGCATTAGGTCTGACCTCAGCTAAGGGAAGGTGGCTCAGTCAAAACGATTGAGCCACTAATGACCTTTTCAAACAGTACAACTATGGATATATATATAAATATATATAAACGGTGGGTAAGACACTTGAGGGTCAGAGTTGTATATTACTGATCTATAACATTGTACAAAGGATTTTTTTAACCACTTTGCTTAAAGCACAGGGTTATTTTTGAATTGGAGTACATTTTCCAATACACTTTTGCAAGTTACCCTTTACTTACATCTTGTCACATTATATGCTTCACACAACAGCATCATTACCCAGTGGGCCATGCAAAAAGAATCAGTCTGCATGACATTCTCAAAGTACAGAGTTGACTTTCCCTTGTAGACAGGCAGTATGTCTGTGTCTGGGGGTTCACAGGTTACAAATCCCTGATTGAAACAGAGCACCTGGGGTTAAACATCAGTCATGTAAGGCAGAATTGTATGTATAACTTTATTTGTAAAGCACTGTTAAGGAGCTTCAGCACTGTACAGTGCATAAAAGTACAATATATATATATATATATATATATATATATATATATATATATATATATATATATAAAAGTATACACATAATAAATATGTACAGAATCATAGGACAAAGAGGTTAAGTGCTATGTGGCTAACATACAGGTACAAATTGGAGATGAAAAAGTGCACATGGTAAGGCATAGTCAGTAGGCACAGGACTAGGCTAATGTGCTCCAAAAAGTAGCCTCTTAGTTTTTTCTTGAAGAGATTGAGAGAGGATTCCTTATAGAGGAATTCAGGGATGGAATTCCAGCCAGTGGCGTTAACTACCAGGGGAGCAGTGGGTGCAATTGGGCCAGGGCACGCACCCCCTGAGGGCCCCCTGGCAGCTCATGCACCGCTTATTCCAGCCAGATTATCGTGGATTCCGTACGTAAAATATCGTACAGAGGGGGATGCAGGGGGGGCCCGGCTGCATGTCCCACCCACCCACTAGTTACGTTATTGATTACAGCGGGAAGGAGCAGCAAGATAGAAGGGTTTGAGACAAGAGGTGGAAGTGGATGTGGAAGGTGTGAAGAAAAGGTGGCTCTGAGAAGAATTCCAAATCAATTCAAATAACCATCTTTTAATTACCATAAAATCCTTAAAATAAGAGGCCACAGTATGCACATATGCAACATCTGTGCAAATGAATACGGATTACCATAATTCTGTGCTTCCCAGCATGTCCTCCTAATCGTTAGGGTTATATCCTATAGGGTTATATAGATCAGGGTGCAGCTACCAATTGTATACCACATCAGCCATTAGGGTATGCTATTTTATTAAATCTGGGATGCAAATCAGGTGACAGATTATTAAACTAAAAGCAATACAGGTGTGTGGCCCATTATCTAGAAACCAGTAATCCAGACAACGCTGAATTATGGAAAGGGTATCTCCCATAGACTGCATTTTATCCAAAACTTTTTTTCTCTGTAATAATTTGTATTTGATCCAAACTAAGATAATGGAAGGAAAAGCAGCCTATTGGGTTTATTTGATTTTTACATGATTTTCGAGTAGCCTTTAGGAATGAAAATCCAAATTATGGAAAGGTCTGTCATCTGGAAAATGCCAGGTCCAAACTATTGAGAGACAGTGAACACAAATAGCATTTTCCATCCCCCCCAAGTTTCCCAAGTAAACAGACTAAGCACAGTTCCCATGCCCATGGTCCCCATCTTGCTTAGGGAGTTCCAAAATAGTCCTGCTTTAGTGTTAAGGAGAAGGGTTAAACCCACCTGTATGTATTTGTGAGTGTGCCCTATATATAAGTGCACTATATATCACTTACAGCTGGGCTACCCATAAAATGTTTATTTTAACATGTATTTATATGTATTATTTTCGGTACTTTATAGCTAAATGACAAACCAAAGGCCACTATAAGATAATTATTGGATGTTGGATTTAGACCACAGAGATCCTATTGCTCTGTTTTGCACCGTAAATGAAACTATCTTGTCTTTTCCTGCACATAAAGCCATTGAAATCTGTAGTTTATTTTCTGCTGCCTGAAACCCCTATGGCAAACTACGCAAGGTTTTCTGTTCTTCATTATTTATTTAGATAAAGTCCAACTTGTGCATGTTTTTTCTTCCCATCATATGGGCTGGGGGGATAGTAAGGTCAGGCATTCCTGACATTTAAAAACTATAGGGTCAGTTCAAAACTATAGGGTCATTCACATTTCCTCCAGGCAGAAGTACAAGGCACTAAGGAGCATGAAAATATCTGTATGCATGTCTGATCCAACCAGTGCCCACTCAAGGTTAAAGACACTTTTAAAAGCAATAATAAGGATAAGTTTGAAAGGTGTTGAAAAGTGAGCCCATTATCATTACAAGAGAAGCAGTAAGGACATCTGCAATACTAGCTTTGAAGATGAAAAGGAGAATGTAGTAGTTTGTCTCAGATTTGATTTGGAACAAGAACAGAATTAAATTCCTTACAATAATTGACATAATGGGGACAGCACAGTTGGAAAAAAACTGAAGCTGAATGTTTGCAGTAACAGGTTACAGGGCATCAGTCACTAAACTAGTATCCTGCTAAATTGCTGAGCAAACACATGTAGCAGTAGAGCTCATTACTTTGGGAAACTATCCTTTATAAAGCAAAGCCATCACTTTCAGACAGCTAACAACCTCATCTGAAAAATAAATGCTTTTCGAGGCTACAAATGTATTGTTAGCAAATAAGCTAAATGCTAAATACTGTAACTCAAAAACCACAAATAAACAAAGTGGAAACCAACTGCAAATTGTCTCAGAATATCACCCTCTAGTCTACATCAAACTTAAAGGGCAAGGAAAGTGTAAAATAGAATAAGGCTAGAAATGCTGTACTTTGTATACTAAACATAAACATGAACTTACTGCACCACAAGTCTAATCAAACAAATGATTTATGCTTTCAAAGTTGGCCACAGGGGGCTGTCATCTTGTTACTTTGTTATACATCTTTGCAAGACCAAGACTGTGCACGTGCTCAGAGTGATCTGGGCTGCTTAGGGATTGTCATAAATCATCAAAACAGCACAAGTCAAATAATATCTGCCAGAAGCCGATACAGCAAGACTGATTAATAATCAGAATATGCTAAAGATCAACTGGGGAAATCCAGCATTTTCCCCATCGATATGGACACTGACCCTAACTTATTCCCCCCACCCCTCTGGTCTGGGAAGACTTGTTCAAATACCTGGGTATCGTTATACATAGAAGCCTCGATGCCTTTATACACTCAAACCAGGAGCCAATTCTACTCAACATGAAAGAGAAACTGAAGGTGTGGGAAAACCTCCCCATTTCAATTTCTCTATTTCTTTCATAATTCCCCTGTTCCCATCCCCTGCATGTTCTGCACATCTATAGACACCACACAAACAGCTTTCCTCTGGGCAAGCTAACCCCCCAGGTTTGCTAGAGCCAAACTACAAGCCTTGGTCAGGGGGGGGGGGATTAGGTCTCCCCCCTCCCTTTGGTATTTTTTCCCCTGGCTGCTCAGATCTACTATATACACTGGTGGCTCAACCCAGATCCTAATTTCCCCCTCCAAGTTCTGTGGAGTCGCTTGCCTACATCCCATTCCGCAAGCTCTGTGACATTCACACAGACCATCCAATCATAATCACACCCTACAAAGCATGGATGACAGCACTTAAAATCTTCAAGTTAAAGCCCCTCTTATCTCACCAAATTTACCACCATGGGGAAATTCCTTTCTCCCACACCTGCAGAACATAGCCGTATATAAAATCTGTCCGAAATGGGGCCTACGAACACTAGGCAATTTGCTCGTAGATGGGAAGATTCTCCTTAGGAACTAGATAAAACACACCCAAACTCACCAGGTGCTTCTCTTACTTCCAACTGAGAAAAGCATTGCAAACACAACTGCAGGGAAACAATATTCCCCTTACAATCACAAAAACAGAATCAACCCTAAGGGCCACCTCAACCAATAAACTAGT